>CM052800.1:176268847-176435396 GCA_028533885.1 Nasua narica | reverse complement strand
CACTCACTGAGCTAAGTGACTTTCCTTCGCTGTTTCGGTTTCTGCATTTTCCAGAGACAGAAGTAAAGCATCCAGGTTAAGTGGCAGTCACTTAAATGGAAACAGACAAACAGATAAAGATGGAGACATGGAAGGCATGGGGAGGGGGAAGAGAAAGAGCAAGGATCGTTTTAGGTACCAAAGAGCTGCAAATTTGGACCAGTAATTCTTGATGGAGGTTGAGATTTAGTAGGGTAGTGGGTGGGCGAGAGGGGCTATCCAAGCTGAGACACCTCTGTATCACTTAGGAGGCTTTCACACTTCCAAATTTTCCTTTTTTTCTGCCTACTTCCTTCAGAAGTGTACTTTTATATAGCAAAGCAGCTGATCTATTTGGGGCATTCACCAAACACCTGTTTAATGCATTTTTCACCAAATCAAAGCATTCTGGGGAAGATGGCAGGACAATCCATCCTTCAAGTGTGTTGTGGAGGAAATGCAGGTTGATGCTGGCATAGCACACCAGTCAGGATTTAATATTTTTGGCACACTACAGCAGTTATTGAATAAATTTGTGCATACAAAACTGGAAATCAGAATTAATTCCTTTGTCGACATATAAAATGGTGGGTTAATTTTTCTCCTATGAGCTTACAACTTAGTTGTCCCTATCTGTAAAGGAATGCCAATTCCAAACTTTCATCCAACTACATTAATCGTGACATTATGTAACATCTATACCTACTAATAACTAAATAACATTAACATCTGAATAGCTAACACTCAAACTCATGGAAGTGTAATAACAACACTTAGTTACGTAATTAGTTACGTAATAACGATAGTTATGTTATTACACTTCCACAGTTTGAATGTCAATGATAATCATTACAACTATTGGAATAGCTTTTTTCAGCTTAGAAGGAAATGATATTTGATAATTGTTTAAGATTTTTCCATAAATCAATAAAAATTCCACTCTCTTAATTCTGCAAACAAAAGTCAAGGTCTTTGCCATTAGATTTCCAGTTCCTCTCTCACATGTCTGTCTTTCCATCTGTGCCTCTATCCTGTGTGTGTGTGTGTGTGTGTGTGTGTGTGTGTGTGTTTGTAATATGTAAAAAATTGCATTGAGAGAAACAAGTCATTTGGAAGTAATGGAATAAATCTTGCATTTGAGATCTGAAGTCTCGCGAAAATGTAGGTAAGTACTCATTCATTACAAAGTCATTTAAAGAGCTTTTAGGTTAAAGTATAAGAGTAAAAACAACTTGACTGAGATGCTTATCCTTCTTGAGTTAGTGATTAAAAATGAAATGTCTTTTAAACTCCAGACTCTTATCAATTCTGTTTTTGATGTCACTGATTTCCAGTTCAAGGTTTAATATTATTTTTCAGAAATCTCAAACAGTCGGGATGCCTGGGTGGCTCAGTTGGTTGAGCAGCTGCCTTCGGCTCAGGTCATGATCCCAGCGTTCTGGGATCGAGTCCCGCATCGGGTTCCTTGCTCAGCAGGGAGACTGCTCCTCTCTCTGCCTCTGCCTGCCTCTCTGCCTGCTTGTGTTCTCTCTCTGTTAAATGAATAAATAAAAATCTTTAAAAAAAAAAAAAAGAAATCTCAAACAGTGCATTTCACTGTATTGGCCGTGACTTTCAGCCAATAGTTACAGATACTGATACACTCCTTACAATCAAGTTCACTGTAAGATATTTGAAAAGCTAACTTTTACCCATAAGTCATAGTGCACCTGACAGAGAAAATGTTGTCAGAGTTCTATTCCAAAGGAAGGTGAATTCTGAAAATTTCTCAACTGCAAGACTGCAAAGCCAGAGGCAGGTTTTTAATTTTGTTCTCTGTGATAAAAACAAAGCCAGACTGCAATCATGATAGCAATGCCTGTGTTATCCATTCAGTGAACATCTTGAGGGCTTAAATTTATCAGAGCACCTTGAGATGCAAAGTGTTCACTGCTTAATGGAATAAACCTCTTCTAGTTTGATCAGCGGACCTCATATATGGTTGCACATTATAATAAATGAGGAATATATTAATAATTACAGAAGCACAGGCTACACTCCAGATCAATTAATTCAGAATCTCTCTGGATACCAACATCTTTTGCAAAGTTCCCCAACTGATTCCAATTATAGACTTGGTTGAATAGTTATTTAAACCATGACAATAATAATTCCATTTTGCTTTTCTTCAGTTGCAATCAATAAAGTTCCCACCTTGCTTTTAAACACTAGTTTGTTCTAAATGCCTCCAAAAAGTCTTAATATATTCTGATGCTCACTTTTTTGTTTTTAATAAACCTGTTTCATGGAAATATGTTGCCTCTGGCTTCCATCATCCGTATGTGAGTCTCAACTGATATAATCTTTTTTTCAAAAATGGAAATAATTGATATTTCTAGTTATGGCTTTGATAGGGTAGCAGGAACCAGACTTACCCTCCAACCTAAAACAACTAAAGAAGTAAAAAACTTAAAAAAATAAAATAAAAAAAGAGAAGAAAAGTATAGGAAACAATCCTTTTTGGATGCTGAATAACAGGCAATACAGGGCATTGATTAATGAGGGAAGAAAAACAAGTGAGTCTATCATTGCCCTGTGTATTGCCCAGCAAGAGCTTGTTGAGAGCAGAGAGGGGAAGGGGACCCGCACTGGGTCTGGTGGTTTCCCTGATTAGAGGAGATGGGGTTGACATGGGGTGGAGCAGGGTGAGGGGCCGGAACTACAAGGCAAAGTACAGAGAGGAGAGAGCCAAAGAGAGGGACGCACAGAGGATTTCCTAGAGTTTCCTATGGAGAATCATCAACATAACGATGGGACAAAATGGCCCCAGGCAAGACAGACACTGAGCTGAAGCTGGAGAAAGAGCAACAGGGAAGGAGCAGAGGAGTTTACCCTCAGAGTTCACACTAAGCCTGGTGTTTCTGTTCTCACAGCCAGAGCAGGAAAATCCCATAATAGACGAGCATGGGGTAAAGTGCTCAGGTTATTGCCTCAGTAACAAGGAAAAAAATTAGTTCTAAACTAGAGACTTCTCTTGTTCCACTTAGGGCTTGAAAGCAATTTCAAAAGGATCCAACTGTTTGCAAGTAACTTAACTGTGTACCAGAAAGCATGAAGCTTTAACTATTTAAAGAAATCCAAAAATACATAGCACCTGAAAAGGTAAAATCACAATGCCTGGCATCTAAGCAAAAATTACCAGGCATGCAAAGAAGCAAGAAAATATGACTCATAATGAGGAGAAAAATAAAACCAATAAAATAACCATCATCCTCTGATAAAATCACACTATGTGTTTTCCTTCAATGAATCACACCAACAAATCTGTTTTTCTGCTTAAAATGTCTCTCCCAAAAAATAAATAAAAAATGATAAAATAAAATAAAATAAAATAAAATAAAATAAAATAAAATAAAATGTCTTTCCCTTCTCATCTGCTTTTTCCCACTGTAAGGCACTTCCCACTTCTGAAGGTTGCATTTAGGCATTACCTCCATATATAGGTTCCTCTATAAATTATTTTCTCATATGTATTCACATTATGTCTCATATACACCTCCATTAACACTCATCATACTCCCTTATGTCACACTAAATTCTTGCCAGTTTTTCCTCTGTGCCGCTCAAAAGCAGGAATAGTGTCATGGACAGTTGTGTCCTAACACCTAGCACATTAACTGGAACACAGTGTCCAAAATGTTCGCCAAATGCATAAATAAATCAATGAAGGATGCTTCAAGTTCCCCTGCTTATTTTTCATATTCTTGGTGTTGACATATTCAGAGTTTACCAATTCTCTTTTCTAATATTTCCTCCGGAAATGGCTGGACAATTTCTTCCCTCTCACCTCATTAATCAAAAAACATGGACTTAACAATTAGAAAATTATTTTTATCAGAAACCTGTCTCTAGCACTTAAGGACTATGTGGCATTGAGAACTTTACTTTCTCTGACTTCTCCGTGTATATGATCTAGACAAATAATCCAAAGACAAGGGATGTTTTTAAGACTAAAGTTGAGGATGTGTATGTCTGGTACATGAAGGACACTGAATAAATTCCCCCAATGCTCTTGCTCGGCATAGTTTAGTGGTGATGAACATGAAAGGGTTGCTCCAAATTTCTTGTTAAAATAGTGATAGATCAGTGGCTTTGTTGATAAACATTTCCACAGTGTAATTCTATTCTTTCTCAAACATTCATTAAGAAATAGTGAATAAATGATATTTGGTCCTCACAATTTTTTTGGACTTTTGCCTCTTCCACATTATCAATATGTGGTTCCCACATTTTCCCACATTATAACTACAAAAATACACTGAAAGAGACTTTCCTTATCATCTTCAGAAGGCAAAATTAATGTTATTACTTTAGTTCATATTTTTTTTTACTTCATATTTTTTAAGATGCCTAGTTCACAAACGGTTTTCGCCATACACTGAAATGAATACGTTAAATAAAATCGTAGTCTCAGGGTGCCTGGGTAGGTCAGTCAGCTAAGCATCCCACTCTTGATTTCAGCTCGGGTCATGATCTCAGGATTGTGGGATCGAGCCCCACTTCAGACTCTGTGCTCAACAGGGAGCCTGCTTCTCTCCCTCTGCCCCTCCCCCACCTCGTATATGCTCTCTCTCTCTCATAAATAAATAAATCTTTAAAGAAAGATGTAACATAAAATACTAGATGTAACATAATATACTAGTAATACTAGTTATACTAGTAACATAAAATACCATTCTATAGTATTTACATTCTTAATAATGTAGCCAAATTTTCTTCTTTTCTGACTGAATTTCTATATAGCTCCATATAGATAGTATATCCCTATATTATTTTATTTTAGGGCAATTTAAAACATTTTACACACAAATTTAAGACCAAAATTCAGCTGCATGTCATATATGAGAACTGCGGACCTGTTTTGAAATGAGCACCACAGGAAGGTTAAAGAGGAATTAGAATCCCCCAGATGCCAATGAACTTACAACCAACTAGGAATATGACTGTATGTGGCAGAATATTGTAAGTGCCATAATAGTTGTAGAGCACATTACTCTTGGGAAATAGATAAGGGAAAAGTATATGAGGTTGTGGCTTCGAGGTAGGTTATATAAAAATACAGCACGTGAGTTAGGTAGGCCTGAAGAATAAATAGGATGACGACAAGCAAAAAAGTCAACGTAACACGAAAGATGTAGAAGCAAGAAAAAGCTGGACACAGTCAAGGAACCTCAAATAATACCGTCTACAGAATATTATTTATTTTCAAAGAGTTGGCAAGAAAGTTGAAAGTACAATAAGAACCTAGAAAGGGAAGGACATTGTCCAGCCTGAAAATATATATGTACAGACTTACGTGGCTGAGAAATGAGAAGCTAGAGAACTTTAGGTTATTATTTTGAAGCAGTGTCTTCCTTTTTTGCAATGAAAACAGGTTATGATCACACTGGCCTTTTTAGTTCTAAAGATTTTTGGCCACTGATGTAAGAGAATTTGGGTGTCATTTTAAGTTAATTCTGCTTAAAAGATTCCGTAGCAAGGAGACAATTATTGTATTGCAGAGTCTATATAGCAATTAAGCCTCTTAAAATTATGAAAAGTGAGAAATGCAAATGTTATATACATATAAATTTTTCCTGGAGAACAAGGCACTTAATGTCACAGCCATATTTTAGTCCCATTGATACGAAAGTGCCCTACCCAGAGGTCGGACCATTTTGCTCCAAGTGAGCATCCTGGTGGGCCCAGGGACCTCCCCAGCAAACACGGATGTGAGAATTCCACCCAGGGAGAACATCTGGTTGGGGGCACACATCTGTGCTCCAGGAAGTGGCTACGTGGCTGATCTAGAAACTGGAAGATGGAAGAGAAAAGATAGTGAACAGAAGCCAAGAGGCAACAGAATCTATGAGAAAGAAAAAACAATGTAAAGTAGACCAGAGCGAGGGAGAGGGATAGAGAGTGGGATGCAGATGTCTGAAATCAACTCCCTGGGGTTCCTCTTCCCCTCTGCCACCTGGCCTCCTTCTAGCTTCCCTTCCCAGGCTATGACGGGGGGAAAGCCAGAGCCCCCGTGCTGAGGACAGTTTGCCAGGCAGCTTCTACCAAGAAAGAGCACCCCGGAGTCTCAAAGGAAGGAAATGGCCATGCCCTAGGAGAGAGCATGTCTTCTGGCCCCAGGCACTGGGACTGGACAGCGGGGGGCACCGCTTCTTATTGCCAGGGATCCCATGGTTCCAGACACAGGCAGCCCCCGGAATAGCCCAGGGCCACCGTGTAGCTCTACAGCCTTCCGAGAGGCTCAGCATAGACTGCACAGCCTTCACCTTCCCAACTAGGCCTCCCCCAAATGCTTCTGCTTACACTGCTCAGTGCAGCTGGGAATGCTGATCAATGCACCGGCACGTGGCGAGAGGAGAAGGGGCATCACAACAGTGGAGTCTGTGGGATGTGTGAGGAGATACGTCTTCAGGGGTTTCCCCAGATCGGGGATGTGTGACTTCAGAGAACTTCTGTTTTTTCCCCTAACAGTGCACCTCACCAGGGAGTTAGTTCCATCACAGAGATCCATACTAGGAAGGGCTGGGAAGAGAGCCATTTAATCAATGAGCTTCCAGGGAGGAAAGAAGAGACACCCTTCATCCCCGCGGGGAAGCAAAGAACCAGTGTTTTTCAGTCAAACAGCGTGTCAAGCCCCTCTTCTGAAGTCTCTTTGGAAACAGGCCATGGCCTTAAAAGAAGGCTGCTTCTCCGCCTCAGTTCCACTCTCCCAAGAATTGGGTCCTAGTGGCCACTGTTGGGGACCGATGAATAAGGAACAAGCAAAATGGGCTAGTTCCCTCTTACAGCCTTAGGAACCCACAGAAGAAAACAGAACAACGCTGCCCCTTAGACTCAGCCCAGAGAATGTAAGGACAATTCCAGCTGTCCTGTCACCCACGAGATGTGGCAATAGAGGAGTCAAGGTCTGGGGTTAATCTTGGTTTTATCTCCTGAAATGAAAGTTGAAGCACTGTCTATATTTTATATATTTATATATATCTATACATTATTATATATTATTTATAACATATATATGTGTGTGTGTATGTGTATATACATACACATACACACACACATATATACACAAAGAGTCTACTGCTATATTTTGGAGAGAGCACAAGAAGCTGGCAAAGAAGGGCCTGTGGACATCTCGGACCCACACATTACAGAACCTTGGCTGCTCAGACATCTGCAGTCCTGGGTTAATTTTAGATCTAGAAATTCTTCAATGAAAGGAGGGCAACCATATTTGGACAAGACTCCACTGCCTGACCCACTGAAGGCTTCCCCCTCATTCCTTTTTTTTTTCAAGATTTTATTTATTTGACAGAGAGAAGAGAGATCACAAGCAGGCAGAGAGAGAGGGGGGGAAGCAGCCTCCCCACTGAGCAGAGAGCCCGATGCGGGGCTCGATCCCAGGACCCCGAGATCATGATCTGAGCCGAAGGCAAAGGCTTTAACCCACTGAGCCACCCAGGCGCACCTGCCCCCTCATTCTCAAGGGCTCCGGCTATGCACCCGGGGAGAGCAGGGGGAGTAATCAGAGGCGGAACTGGAGGTAAGCCCAGGACACACGCCTCCAAGTGCCACTGTGATCTGCCCCAGAAGCAGGTCTGCGGAGGCCAGGTAATGAATGGAGCTCACTGCACGGGACCACCTGCGTCTTCCAACGAACCCCCCCGCCCTGACTTATCATCTCCTTGTTGACTTCCACATGTTTACATGGGATGAATATCTTCGGAAACTGAACGAATACTTACATCGTTACTTCTAACTGTGAAGAAAGAATGACTACAGAAGGGAGGAAGGCACGAAAGTGTCTGAGTCTTTTCTCAAAGCACCAAAATGACAAAAACAACAACCGTCTTTGTGTCGGGCCAGAGAGTAGTGTGTAGGGTAGATGACAGACAGGCTCCGACACCCGAAGATGACGGGAATTCCCATTGCGCGCCTCTGAACTTCCACGCCTGGCTATTTAAAGAGGCCGAGGAAATCAAGAAGGACTTCAGAGAAGCACGAACTTAATCCAAACAGTGGGCATAACTGACAGTGCTATTCCGGGTCCAATTTTAGGCAGGATATGATGGAACAGAGTTACGCGCAGGTTTTATTAGCTAGAGCGACTTTTTCTGTTTGTGATCACCTGAACCCACCATGGACAGATGTCCTTCACCTGATGGGACCGACACTATAGCTGCAGGCTGGCTATGCTTACACTAAAGCTTACTGACCCTCATGTGTTACCAGAAGGCCATGTTAAAGCAGAGTGCTGGGTCCAACCTTAGAGATTCAAAACAGCAAGTTAGGGTTTAGCCGGGGAAACTCCAAGGTCTAGCAAATTCTCTGTTGATGCAGATGCCACGGGTGTAATGGCATCACTTTGAGAGGCACTGGGGTTGGAATGCAGAAAATTGCAAGTACTTTGTGTGCATCCCAGGAGTTCTGGACTTTGCAAGGAATAGGGAGAAAGCCCTTGAAAATACAGGTGCTTTTTACTTGAGACGTGGGGCATGATCAGAGCTTTGTGTGAAGGTGTGGGGAGATGCTCAGATTCCTTGGGACACTGAGAGATGAGAAACCAATGAAGAACCTACTGCATGAGAGAAAGAACACACGTCTGTCTGACATAGGGAAGCAGCAAGTGCAGAGGGAAAGGACCATCCACGATGAGAGACAGCACTTACCAGAAATGAGACGTAACATAAGGAAAAGTGAAAGGTGGAAGCCTCTCTAACGTCTTCTGTCTCTCTGAGCAACAAAAACAATGGGAAACCATAGAAGGGGCAGGATTAAAGGATGCGCTAAATATGGCTCAAAGACAGAAGATGTGAGCAGGTCTGGACCCAAGAAGACGGAGTATTTACTTTGGGAAATGTGAGAAGGGGCAACACTGGAAAGTCAAACAGAATTTAGTGGAACGTTGAACATATAGGACTGGAATTCAGAAAATAAATCACAAACAGAAGTTTGGCTTTGAGAATCCTCGACCAAAAGGTCACAGTTGAAACTTCAGAAAGGATTTAGTCTACAAAGGACTGTATATAAGGAGAAGAAAGAAAGTTATGAGCCATAACCTTAAATAGTGTCTACTTTTGAAGCGCAAGCAGAGGGAAAGGAGTCAATAAAGGAAACCGAAAGGGGAGGTGAGGGGAGCCAGAGAAGGTCAATGCCATGGACCCCACCAGAGGAGAAAATCCCAAACAAGAGACAGAATACAGCATAGTCCTATGAAGAAAGAGTAGGGACCTTACCTGCCTCCTCTGCTGTCACTGGTAACCAGCCCTGGCAGAATATAGGCATGCCCTACATCGTTACGTATGTAACCTAGAGATGATACATCACTTGTCTTGCAAAATGACATAAAACTTCACCTTCTCTGGTCTTCAGTACAAATGCCCATTTTATAGTCATTTGGTCTCTCCGTGTTTTTTTCTTACATTTTCGTCTCCTTCCTTTGTGAGAACAATTTGAAGAGAGAATAAAAATAGGCAGGAAGCTAAAAGGAAGGTTAATGAAAAAAAAAAAAAAACCACAACTCTGCTGACGTAGTTCATTGTGCAGATCCCAGAGCCATCACTCAATCAGTGAGTTTGTGACTTCCAGGTTGCCCTCTGTTGGTACCTCGCTGCCAACCCTCCCGGGTGCTGCTGCCTTCATCCCCGCATGATGCTCTGCCTTTCCCAGCTTAGATGTTAGCTCTCCCGCCCTCCCGCCGAGCACTCATCAACGCCATCCAGACTGCAAAGACGTTAGGAAATCAGAAGGGGGGAAAAATGACCCAACATCTGTTCACAGAATGTGGTTTTAGTCTAGACACAGATAATAAAAGTATAAAATAAATGATGGCAAGAAACTGAGAGTTGGAGAAAATTAGCTAAATACATTAACTTTTTAATCCAAAGACGAAATTCAACTCTCCTCTTGCTAAAATCTCTCTGTAGGTAAAATCTGGGGACACCTGGGTGACTCGGTGGTTTGGGCGTCTGACTCTTGATTGTGGCTCAGGTTATGGACCCTGGGTCCTGGGACAGAGCCCCGCATCGGGCTCTGCGCTCAGCAGACTGTGAGCTTGGGACTCTCTCTCTCCCTCTCCTCCTGCCCCTCCCCCTGAGTATTTTCTCTCTCTCCTGGAAATAAATACATCTTTAAATAATAAGCAAAATAAGGCACAATTTGCTTTGAAAATTAAAACATTTTGTAAAGAGCTTTTCATTCTTCCTTTTCATTTTGTGCCTCTAATAATTTTTTGTTTGTTTTTGGCCCTCCATAGGACCTGAATTTTTTTTTTCAACTGTGATCTGGATATTGAAGAAAACTCTTATTGTAACATTTACTAGTAAATTCTATCCGCCTGGGAAAGAAAAACAGCCACTGAGCAGCAGTTACTGTGCCCTCACTATTCACCAGGCACTCTACTAGTGAACGGTGGGTTTTATTTGCGATGTGTAATAGTCACTCTGCAAATGGATGGCCCAATGCCCATTTATGCACAAAGAAATATATGCTCAGTGATGTTAAAGTACTACTTAAGGTCACATTACCAGACAGTAACTATGCTGGTTTTCAAATTCTATGCATTTTTTGTTATGGTGCACCTGCTTACTACAAAAATCCCTTGTCATGTAGAATAATTCTCTCCCTATCTGTGAAATCCAGCTTCCCATGTCTCAGCTAAGCCAAATGTGAAGTCTCAGACTTCCCTCTTTCTCAGCATTAATAACCTTTTGAACCACGATTTCTCCTTATTTTTTCTACTTTCGAAACAGTTTGGACTTCTTAATTTTTGTAGAATTCTGTTGTCTAATAGAAGGAAGGTGAAAGTTGACAGACCTAGGAGAAATGTAAAATGTCATCCTTATATTTTTAGTAAAGTCACTTTGTTTAGAAATATCTATAGTTTGTTTATGATAAAATGTTCTGTCCTCTTTGTGTGGTTTATCCATGTGTTCCTCCTACTTGAAAGTGCTTTCGAAGCTACATCGAGGCCTGAAATCCATTGTTGTGGTTTCATTAGAGTTACTGAGTTGTTTTTGTTTGTTTGTTTTTAAGTTGGAATTCTGACAAAACATTCTTTCTGTTTTAAAGAAACTTTGAATAATGCCACCACGGTTTTGAAAGTTTAAGCAATTTTTACTAGAATAATTATAACTAAATCTTGCAAAATGCTCTTATCACTTGGACTTTGTGTATATTCTGGAGGGTTTAGTTTGCGTTTTTTTGGGTTTTGTTGTTTTTGTTGTTGTTTGTAATGAATTCTCAAATTTGGTGTAATCTCACTATGACATTTATGTCTATGGTCGTTATTCCTCTTGGCTTCACATATGTGTCTTCCTTTATAAGTGAAAACTGCTGACCCAACCCCTGGAGAAGACAGTGTAATATACAAAAATCACAGAGCAGGCAGACCCAGGACAGAGGTCAGGTCTGCACACTGCACAACTTCTCCTGCTGCCTTAAACTGAACACGTTGTTTCCATCAAGCCCTTAAAAGGGGCCAAGTGTACAGATTCTGAAGTACAAATTATTTTGGCCCTGTTCATTGAGAGATAAACACAGTATAAACAGAAATTCACATCACTCAACCTTTGAAAGAAAATGCTTGTGCTCTTCACATTCTGTTTATCCGTAGAACACGTTTAGTTGACTCCTTCTCGGCCCTCACTTAGGCAACTGCACAAACTAACCTTTTAGTTTGTGATGCTCCAGGGATCACCCCACCACAAATACATGGACCAAATTGTCAAGCCTGACTCTTTAAACTGATACAAAGTCATATCTGAATTCTATCTCAATAAAGCTGGGAGAAAGACTTTACCAGGAAGGATATCCAAGCAAATATTTAGAAGCAAAAGGATTGGAATACAGCCATCGTCTGTGGTTTCGTGTTAAGCAACATCTGGTCCAGTGGGACCCAATACACCTTGTGGCATTCTTACAAACTACACTGCATTATAATAATATTTACTCTCTGCATTAAAATAATAATTATTCAAATAGTTGAATTATGCAAACATTTTAATATTTAAATTTTAATTATTCAAATATTCACATACTTAGATCTGTCATTTCAAGGGCCACCACAACTTGGATTTAGCATAATCCGAGCTAAATCTTGATTAATTCAAGATGTAATCATCTTGAATTTAGAAGGTGTTACTTTATAGATCATAAATCAAAAAAAAATAAATAAAATTATATTTTACCTGTCTTTACATATTCCCATGTCTTAGTGTGTTCTACACTCCTACCCCATTACTCGATTTTGTGGAGACTGAAGCAACTCCAAGTGAATTTGTAACTGATCTATTTCCAGGTGTCTCTACAGGCAGTTTCCTTATGCCTGGAATTTTCCATAACTGTTTTTTGAAGCTCTGTTCATCTTTCCAGGCACAGTTCCTATCTTTCCTCACCAGTCCTACCAGCAAGCAGGAACTTCAACTTCTCTTGTAAGTCTGTTTATGTATACTCAATGCCTTGTGCTGGACTCACTCACACATGGGTTAATCTTTCCGCACCCAGATGTAAGAGGCACAGACACATAGCCTGAATGCTTTCCTTAATCTGTTACAACTCTTACCATATAAACTTATACATAGCACATGCTGAGTAGACGGTTGCTCATTCTTTAATAATTTACTTTTCTTACTCTCCAGTATGCAGCTATATAGAAAGAAAAAAATGAAACATAATATTTTCCCCAATCTAAGCCATTGTGATGCCAAACAACCCCCCCCCCACACACACACAAAGGCTGTGCCTGAGAACAATCAATCAGAAAACCTTCCTAAAAAGAGCTGACAAGATTATTGTAACACCAGTGAATCCCCGAGAGCCAGGAGCTCCAGTAGAGAACCCACAGAGGTCTGCAGGGGGCACACAGCACTCTGTACGCTGTTATTCACCATTTCCCTTTTCCAGACATCTACATGTCATTTCAAGGGCGGAATCTATCTTTGAAATCAATAATTATAAATGTTATGCAAAGAAAAAGGTTATGCAAATGTACCGCTTTTAAGAATAAGATTTTTCTCTTGAGGCTTTAATCTGTCTTCGTAGCAAGGCACCTAAAACTTTGTCCAGTAGTTGTTGGCTTTCAGGTTCCTGAAAGGGCACCCCAGGTTCTGGTCACAAGAACCTTGCTAAGCCCGTTGGGGGGTTCGTGTTTTGTTTTTCAAACAAGTCTTACTGTTTACATCTCAGCGGAAGTTGGGCAGAATGGGATGGTGGATTAAATGCACATTTTGGAGTGGGCAGAGAGCAAGGCCAACCCTGGGGGGGGGTGCCCTGGGGCTTTGTTACCAAAGTCTCAGCCATAATCAATAAAGCTAAAAGTACTAGTTGTCCCAAGTCCCCCTGCTTAGGTCATTTCAATGGTCCCTGTTTTCCTAAAGGCTTGAAAATGGCCTTTCTAAATATTAAGAAGCTCCAGTCATGTGTCAAATCTTCCCGGGAGAGGCTTGTACATTTGACTCAGTATTTTCCTTCCAAGCAAAGAATTAATCCTCACTCCTCATCGTGAAGAAAATCTCTTTTAAAAAAATGCAGAACACATACCATAAGAATGTAACGATTTACAGACCCATATGGTGACCACGCCTGAAATTCTTCCTGGCCCCAGCAGGAGAACGCGCTGCCCGTCACCTGATGCACAGCACATCGGAAATAAACACTGTGAGTGATTTCCCCAAACCCACAAACAATTATTGATACTTGAGGCTTCTTATCAGTTTGGCTCAAATAAATCACCCATTCGGGGTTGCCAAAATGGGTGAATAATCCTGCCCCATCGTGGTCACGAGAGGGTCAGGTTGCTCCGGTTAACAACGCATCAGAGGACAGAAGGACAGAAGTAATCGGGAGGTTCGAGGGCACAGGTGCGAGGGCCTCTGAGCACTGCTCTCCGCACCATGGCCAGAGCCCAGGACCAGGGAGCCAGAGGGCCGCTCTCCAAGGTTCTCTGGGCCGCGATGGCAACCCTTTTCAATATTCGCATAGCTAAATGGCTAAAAAAAAAAAAAGATAATAGTGCTGCGCTCAAATTAACTTTCCCCTCTGTGCTGCAGGTGGGTATTACGGATTCTATTCAGGCACCAGTGGGTAAGGACTGAATAGCTAAAAACAGAGCATTTATCTTCATCACAACTGAGCTCAGGGAAACGTGCGCTCGTCTCCTGTTTTCTGCTCTCTTCTCCCAGCATTCCTCCTTCCCACCACACAACCCACACAGACACCCCGGGACATTCAAAGACGTGGAGATACACAGACGCACCTCGTGTTTCTCATGACGGTTGCTGTCCGTTGACCCTGGAAGAAGAGAGGTTTCTGGGCATGTGAACAAGCAGGATGGGCTGTTTCAGGATGAGATGCTGTTCCTAGACATACATCTGATAGTATACGGTGATTTTTCATGCTTAAAATTAAGTTACAGGGGTAGAAATATGAAGATTTCATGAAAACGCTACTCATATGATCTAATGACATTTTCTCCAATCATCCACTATTCTACACAAACGGCTTTTAGTAAAGACAATGGAATGAGTTGGGGAAAGCACGGTACTATCACATTTTCCTCTTTAAGGATATAAAAAAAAAATGCTCTAAGTTTAGTGCCTATGATTTCAAGGTGAACACGAAGATGTGAAAGATCCTAGCAACATCAATGCACTTCTCACACCGCACGCAGCGACCACTTTCAACGTCAAGATTGTTTCATAAAAATACTACATTTTTTTAAGGCTAGTGCTATGTTTAGAAGATTTGAAAGTAGCAGGTGAAATCTAATAACATGTGAGTGGAAATAAAAACACCCCCGGAAAATCCTTTGCGAGGCGGGACACCATTTTCACTTAGGATTCGCAACACGACAGAAGTGGTGCCCTTGCTCGTGACCCTGGCCACATTTCTGTCAAAGCCAAGCTGAAACCAAGCCCCCGTCGGAAAGGAGCGTCTCAGAGTTTGTGGAATATACAGTTCTAGGAGAGGTGTTACATAAGAATTTAGAGGAAAGTCACCAACACAGGCTCCAGGGACACATTTCCTGGGGTTGAATTTCTGCCTCCGTTGGCTCCTGTCACATGAAGCTTGAATGACTTTAGTCAAAGCTTCTGGGTCTGCTTCCTTCCCCGGGAAGTTAGGATAGGACTACCTTGTGCTGGAGTCTATTCTCATTGGATGAAGTACCTCAGGCAGGGAAATAGAGGACAACAGCCCTCAACACATGGTGAGACTTCAATGCGCATTAGTGATTTCTCCCCTTGTTGCTGTTGCCGCCCCTTCCTACGAATATGTGAAAAGACACTAATCTAAGTGTACAAAAAACACACCCACTGACAGAAAGCCCTTTCCTCCAATGCCATAGGAGTGGAAAGAATTGTAGAATCAGCTGCCTAAAATCCGGAGATTCCAACATCTAGTCCACTGGCTAATGTGCGTAGGGAACCTTGAATCCTGCTCTGAGAGAAGCCTCTGGAATCATACTACCTGAGTCTACCTCTCACCTCAGCCCTCCCTGGTCCTAAGATCCTCATCCACACAACAGAAATTCTAGTAGAATTCCCTTTAGATCATCAAATGATGTAATGCTTACAACAAGGGGCTTAGAACTATGTCTTACAGTTAGTGCTAAGAGTGATTGAGATATTAGTGATATTATGATTAGGACTGGAAGGATCATCTGTCACCCTATAGACTGCAGAACTGATCTCAATCACCAGACCTTCCTCTTCCCTAGATCTTCATCCACAGCCCTTACCTGGCTGGCTCACTCTTACACACTTGTTTTCATTATACTTATATAATTATCTATTGAAGAATATTTTCTACTATTAGACGATCTACTATTAGACGATCAATAGGAACCATTTCCAGTACCTACTCATCTTTATACCTTCAGTGATGGTTCATTTTGTTTGTCCAATCAGCTGGGCTATGGTGGCCAATTGTTTGGTCAAACACTAGTCTAGAGGTTGCCGTGAAGTTTTTTGTGGATGTGATTCACATTGATTATCGGTAAAGCAGATTCCCCACCATAATATGAGTGGCTTCATCCAATCAGCTGAAAACCTTAAGAGCAAAGACTGAGATTTTCCGAGAAAGAAAGAATTCCATCTCCAGACTACAACATGGAGATGAGGCCAGAGTTGCCTACCTGCTGATCTGCTTATAGATTTTGGACTTCTTAGCCCACAAAATTGGATGAGCTAAATATTCCAATATCTTTCTCTCAGTCTTCATTGATAACATATAGATATATACTATGGATAAATGTAATATTTATAATAACAAAAGCACAATTTCTCAGGAGAACCTCGACTAATATACATCTTCCTATTTTCTTTGGTCAGGGAACTTGTAGGCACCTATACTCTGTACTATCCAATTCCTATCATGAAAAATATATTTTATTTACTTATATATATGGCAACAATGTGGAAGATTCTCCTATAGTTTAATCTGGGTGTAGTGATCTTTTAATTATACAAGGAGGGCACCACCTTTGTCAAAAAGAGCACAAATTACTTAACAGTGCCACTTTTTGAAATCAATGAATTTGTTGGGACTCTGGAATCCAAGAATTCCTGGAAGCCTGAAAATGTCACCATCCATGTAAGAGCACCAACACCAAGCACCTGAATTAGCTTACAAATCCCATCATCATCCAACCTTATCTGTCTCCTCCCTCAGACCTAACTTGTGGTTGTAGTTACTTCCTTTATTTATTCAGACATTTAATAAAATTAAAAATTGCTTGGAGCATGCAATGAATCATATACAGTGACACACGTGAACCCCAAGTGGCAAAAACTATAAATTATCTGCCCTAGTGGAATCCTTGATATGATGAGTCAACTCCTAAAGACAATAGTACAATATGAGGTCAACGTGTCATTGACCTCATTGGAAGTGCAACACTGACCAACCCAGTGGGCAGGTGAGGGTGTCCAGGGCAGGGAAAATCCAGGGGGGAAGAGGGAAGAGCCCACATGGCTTCCTTGAAGACCAGTGAATGGGGCAAAGGAGCCCCATATTCAAAAGCAAGACCACAGAGGCTATCACAGCTAGAAAAAAGAAATCATAGAGGAAAAGGACTGATTTGAGGAAAAAAACATAAAAAATGGGAAAGGGAACTGAGGCACCGAAGGGGCTAATGCGGGTTTGGTCTTGCAGAAGGTGCTGAACCTATCCAGTCTCACAATCAGTTAGCGTACAATTGGAAATATGTGTTCTCAGATTTCCAAACTTCGTCCACATCCTCATTTAATTTAGTCAGTCCCAGTAATTCCACAAAACAGTTCTCCAATCCATGAGAAATGATGTGAGAATCTCTTGTTCAATTTTAACTTCCTGTCTTAAAATCTATCCTGGACAATCACACTCCTGATTTTCCACCTGGCCTGGTCAACTCAGTGAGTACGGACTGGAGGAATATATCTGGTTGTAGGTCCCAAGTCGTTTAGGGTCTCCTTGAATTCCAAAAATAGATGGTTTTTATGGTAAAGGCTTTACCTTCTATCTCAAATAGCCTCTGCAGACAGGTCCAATGCTGGTCAAGGAACTGAGCAATAAGAACAAAACCATCCAAAGTTTGTAAAACAAAAGTCTGAGCATGCGGACTCCTAATAAGGTGATTCCGCAGTGGCCAGCTGAGCTTTGCCGTACATATACGTTTGCACATTAGGTCATATCGACACAGACACATTTATATGGTGCCTAACTGATGTTCTGGAGGAGATTCAATAAGTGCGTTCAACCAACTTGTTAATATCATGCCTTTTTCTAGAAGGCCTTAAGTGACACAGCAAAAAACTGCATTCATTTTAGATGGGGAACACACACACAGTCAATGTTAGCTGTGCAAGGCGAATAAATAAGTATATGTGTGTGCTTTACTTCTCTCCTCTTTCCTCAATGATATATGTCATCACTAATACCAAATATGGGATGAAGCCATGCAGTGTCTCTAGGGGCCAGTGACTCCCTGAGGAACTTGGCCACTGGGATCCTAATGGACAGAGCTGTGCCAAGATGAGCACCTTTACCAACTGAGAGACGGGTCTTACAAAGTACATAACTGGAGGTAGGGATAAGTATATGGCTGAGGCTCTTTTCCAATGGCAAGCTCTGTAATAAAAAGCACATGGGAAACTAAGAATACATTATACGTTAATTGAATTTATATTTACAAATTGACAAAAAGAATAAAAAATGCATGGGAAAAAAGAACAAATCTGTAGGACTCACACTTCTTGGTTTCAAAACTTACAACAAAGCTGGAGTGATCAAAACAGTACGCTACTGGCATGTGGGCAAACAGATAAACCCGTGAATAGAATAGAGGGCCCAGAGATAAACCCTCATGTATATAGTCAAATTATTTTTGGGTACCAGGGTACCAGATCATTCAGTGGGAAAAGACAGTCTTTTTAAAAACTAGTGCTCATAAAACTATACACCCAACATGAAAAGAAGAAGAAGAAAGAAGAAAGAAAGAAAGAAAGAAAGGGGAGGAGAAGGAGGAAAAGAAGAAGGAGGAGAAGAGGAAGAAGAAGAGAAAAGAAGAAGGAGTTCAGCCCTTACTTAAAACCATATACAAAAATTAACTAAAAAAATGGATCAAAGTCCTGAATATGAGACATGAAAGTATAAGACTCTTACAAGAAAACATAGGACAGAAGCTCTAACACATTGCATTTGATGATTTCTTAGATATGACAGTAATAGCACAGGTAAATGAAGAAAAAACACAAACTGTGAACTTCATAGAAATTAAGAAAAAAAAAAAGATATAGACCAAAGAAAATATCAACAAAGTAAAAGGGTAATCCACAGAATGGGAAAAAAAAACCTATAAATTATATATCTAACAAAGGATTAATACCCCGAATATACAGAAAATTCAGTAACAAAAATATTTGAACATGAGCAAAGGATTTGGATAGATATCCTTCAAATAAGAGACAGAAATATCCAATAAGTGCATGAAAAGATACTCCACATCGCTCATCAATAGGGAAATGCAAATCAAAACCGTAGGGGCGCCTAGATGGCTCAGTTAGTTAAGCGTCGGTCTCTTGATTTCAGCTCAGGTTATGATCTCAGGGTCCTGAGATTGAGCCCCAAGTAGGCCTCCACGCTCAGCGCAGAGTTTGCTTGAAATCCTCTCCCTCTGCTCATCCCCCGACCCGTGCACTCTCTCTCAAACAAATAAATGAAAAAAAAAAAATCTTTAAAACAAAACAAAACAAAAAACTATAGTGAGGTGCCACCTCATACCTGTTAGGATGACCACTCTCAAGAAAACCCAGAAAGTACGAAGTGGTGGTGGAATGTGGTGAAGCTGGAATCCGTGTGTACCGTTGGAGGGAAAATAAAATGGTACAGCGGTTGTACCAAAAACAGTATGGTGGCTCCTCAAAAAACTAAAAATATAATTACCATGTGATCCAGCAATTCTACTTCCAGGTAAACAATCAAAGGACTTGAAAGCAAAATATCAAAGAGATATTTGCACACTCATGTTTATAATGGCATTATTTACAACAGCTAAAATGGGAAAGCAAACCCAAGTATTCATCAACAGATGAATGGGTAAACAAAATGTGGTAGGTCCATACAATGGAATACGACTCAGTCTTACGGAGGGAGGAAATTCTCACCTGTAGATTCTAGAACATGGATGATCCTGGAGGACACTATGCTAAGTGAAATAAGCCAGTCACAAAAAGACACATACTGTATGATTCTACTCTTTTTTTTTTTAAAGAGGGAAAGCAAGAGAGGCAGAAGGGAGAGAAAGAATCTCAAGCAGACTCTATGCTGAGCACGTAGTGCAATTCAGGGCTCCATCTCACGATCCTGAGATCATGACCTGCGCGGAAATCATTAGTCTGATGCTTAACCAACTGAGCCACCCGGGTGCCCCCTGTATGGTTCCACTTCTCTGACGTACTCGGAATAGTCAGAATCATAGAGACAGAAATGGCAGTTGCCAGGGGCTGGGGAAGGAACAAATGGGGAGTTTGTGTCTAATGGATATGGAGATTTAGTTATCTTATAAAGACAAAAATGTTCTAGAGATGGTCAGTGGGGACAGTTGCACATTATACAAATAAATAACACCACCGAACTCGACACTTAAAAATGGTTGAGTTGGCAAATTTTATGTGCATTTTTACCATAATAAAAATTTGGAGAAATACTAAAAATATCAAAACTTTTAGAAAAAAAAAAACATATAGAGAATGTTACTACTTAATTTCCATCATAAATAAGTGTGCTACTGAAATACGCTGAGCTGTAATGTTTAAACTGAATGAAACCCTTGAAATCTGGTATGTATGTAAATCTCGCAAGGATGATGGATTATCCGTCCTGTTTCCTGAATCTACAACGATCAACCTAATTTTGTCAACAAATTGTGTTCCAAGCCTGATTCCCGTCCCGGGACGCACAAGGCTCCCAACCCTGCGGCAAGAGTCCATATACTTGGGCACTTCCCTTACAACTCTATCTGTCCCTCCATCTTGAGCGGTTTCCCTCAAAACAGGTGACTTACTCTATTTGCTCAGAAGGCAGAAAACTCCAGTGCCTGATAAAACGTAACAGTCACTGCAACTAAATGCTTATTTTCTCCTTGACATTTTTCTCTGCCATCAAGATCAAAGTTTATCTCCGTTACCACAGCAACTGACAATTGTTGCATGATTCCAGCCAACTCATTGTTTGCCCCTCTCCTCAGATCAATAGACCATTTAGTTTCAAAATTCTGTCCTATTTGAGCCTCCTGTTTCACAACCAGAGTCTTTTGCTGACAGAACGGCGAGGGGTCTGTGTTTTTCCTTTCTTTCACACGTGCATGCATTCTCATGATAATTCACGCTCAGACCGTAGTATCATTTTTAAACAATAAACTCAGCTATGATGTACACCATAAGCCCTATCGATTCTTCAAGCTCAGAATCTTTATAAAAAGTAAATGAAGGATTTTAGACACGTGTCATTCTGAGCCACTCTGTTGACTTACAGCTAATCATTCTTACCTTTTCTCTGCCCCTTTTTTTTTAAGTGGGATACTCAAAATTTCCCATTAGAGCAGAGCAGGCAAGGGACACAACTTTCACACTGGATTGTGGTTCCCGTAGACCACACGCAATGTGATGCATTTCCAATCAATAACGTAAATGAGGTCATTCAACACTTTGTGACCCTCAGTAAATTCCTTAAACGTTAACATAGGGTACTCCCATTCTTTAGTCTTAAAGCAAAGTGACCCCACAGTTACGCGAATACTTAACGGATTGGTCATCTGTCCATTTCTTACTCTTTAAATTTCTATTTCCTCAACTGTAAAATGTCACAATTTTCACCAAACAAAACTCTTCTGGGTATTAAATGAGAAAATGTAAGTCAATCGTTGGCTTTAGTAAGGAGGAGCATATGATTTCCTTCTGTATACATTTTAATGTGTAATTTTGGTCTATGATTAATTTGAAGGTTACTGCGACTTTTATTCCAAAGCATGATATAAAGTATTACAGATTGTAGGTACTGGTGATAGAAATTATAACAGAAATCATGTAGACACATAATTATAATTCTTGCAGGTTTCTAATACTGCATTGGAATAATGGTATCACTCCACAGTTGAATAAATGCAACATTTGAAAGGGTCAATTGAATAAAGTTATTTATATGTTTACTTTACATTTGGCATATTCAACCACCTCCTTCAAGATCAAGAATTCAAAAAAACCCCACAAAAACAAAAAAGGGGGGGGGCTCCTGGGTGGCTCAGTGGGTTAAAGCCTCTGCCTTTGGCTCAGGTCATGATCTCAGGGTCCTGGGATTGAGCCCCCCATCAGGCTTTCTGCTCAGTGAGGAGCCTGCTTCCCCCTCTCTCTGTCTGCCTCTCTGCCTACTTGTGATCTCTCTCTCTGTGTCAAATAAATAAATAAAATATTTAAAACAAAACAAACATCTTACGTTTGTGAATTATATGAGGGCATGCAAATCTGTGGATACATTGAGGTTTCTTCCAGGGCCGTGCAAATGAGGTTTTTATATCTTGAAAGTTCTCTCATGTCTTCCAGTTTATTCCATTCTAAAATGACAATTTCTGAATTTGATAAAGCCTCTGATAAACTTACAATGGGAACAGCAGCAATTAAATGAAAGTTTAAATCAGGTCCGTCCATTTGACTTGCCATAAAAATGTGTTAATAGTAGAGTCAGAGACAAGACTGGCAATTCCTACCTCCTAGGTCCAAGGATAGTCTTAACTTGGAGTCCTCTCTTCCTAATCCATAGCCAAATACTAAATCTCCCAAAAGGAAGTTAAATTGTATTTGTATTATTTTATATGCCACAGTCACTCTTAATATCGATCTTTCTCAATGTTCAGGCTTTCTTCTTCTTCTTCTTCTTTTTTTTTTTTAAATGAAAACTTGTGGAAGGTTTAGAAGGGCTTCTTGCATTGAAGTGACAGTAAACATACCCGAAAAGAGGTCTGATTCCACAGTACGTGCTCGAAAACGCTTTGAAATAGTATGAAAGAGAAAATGAAGTCAATTAACGTCCAGTCTCGGGGCATCAGAGCTATCAGGAATCACTCCTAGGGTGTTAGTGGCCCAGGTGCCAACTTCCCAGCAAAGAGCTCATCTCGCAGACAGAAATGCATTCGAACTGCAAATGTTATCAGCTCCAGGAACGCATTCCTGAGCCAGGCTTTATCTCCTTCCAGAGAGATCAGCGAGAATAGGAAAAGCACCGAGTTGTGGTCTTGCCTAGAGACAAAAGTAGAGGGTTGATAACGACTTCAAACCCTTTCGATTCTTACCATTCCGTGATTTATATTCACAAGCTACACTGGCAAGCCCATCAGCTGGTCAAATAATGAATCTATTTTTTATCTCGCCATGCCCTGTGCTAATCTGAGCCCAGGCTCTGTGTCATGTAAATGAGGGCCAGGTGTTGACTCAGCTGTACAAAGCAGCAGAAGAATGAGAGACTGGAGCCCAGGGACAAAAAGTTTCAATTTATACAACTTCAGATGTAGTCTAAAGACGGAAGACCATTTCCGAATTGGCACGTGGCTGTTCAGGGTCTAATGCTGAGAACAGGTGGGGAGTCGCGGCCAGGAAGGACCTGCTCACGTAGGGAAACTGCTACCTGGGTCTTTAATAGGTTACGCGTGAACTTATCAGTGGTTCAGATTGCTCGATATGATCTACATGGATGGCAAAATGTTTGCCAGGTTTGAGTCGGTGAGAGAACAGAATGAGAGCTAAATCAGAAGAGGAGGATGTGAGGAACAGTGTGAGAATTAACACACGCGCACGTGCAAGTGACCCTCACGTTTTTGGATCAGGGGATCTCTTTTAACGTGCAAGTGACCCTCACGTTTTTGGATTGGGGGATCTCTTTTAAGATTTCAAGATTCTTTTGAGACACATATGACCTGAGCTTCAAGACAGCCAAAATAAAGTGAGAAATATGAGCACAATATGTTTATACATTTTATGGAACCGCAAAAGAGAAAGATGTACCAGTTACACACCCACAACAAAGACGTTGTGAATTCGTAGCAAGGATAGAAATATCTTGGGAGACATTTCAATTAGAAATACCAAGAAGTGGGGCACCTGGGTTGCTCAGTCAGTTGAGCAGCTGACTCTTGATTTCGGTCAGTAAATCGAGTTCATGAGTTCAGGGTCCCGAGATCAAGCCCAACGTCAGGCTCCATGCCCAGCATGAGTCTGCTTATCTCTCTCCCTCTTTCTCCGCCCCTCCCCCTTCTCTAAAATAAATAAATAAAATCTTAAAAAACAACAAAAAAATAAATACCAAGAAGTTGTCATAGCACCATTTTTTTTACTCCTTACTAATACCCTTATGGTTTCTTGGTGATGGTCAGATTTGGAAATAAATCCCCACTTTGTTACAATATGCTAATATTTTTGTTTATAGTGCACCATTTAGTATACATCCAGTGTACTTTTTAAATTAATATAACTTATTATGAGAGTCTAACTGGCTCAAGAGCAGAGTAGGAACTGCCAAGCAAGGGCAGCATGAAGAACTCAACATAACTAGCTTTCCATCATGTTTGTTCCTGGAAACTTCCCCAACGATTCACTCAACATACATTAAACAATGTTCAATCATGACAATGGGGATCCAACTGTGGACAATTCATAATCTCTACAGAAACTCATAAATCATTTCCCTCAAGGAACGCACAGTTTCACTGGGGAGTTTGTTATTTAGCCAACGGTCAAAAGCAAACTCACATCGAGTCTTCTTTTCCACATCTTTTACATCAGGCGGCCCCAAAACCTCATCCCAGGCAACTTAAAGTTTGGGGGACAACACCTTGACAATGCAGAGTTAGCCTCAAAGAAAAGTGACAACAACTTCCATGCTTCATTTAGAAGAAAAGGGAAGAGAGTAGAACAAGCTTTTTTTTGGCAAGAGTATCACTGCTTTTTGGTTTTTTCCTGCTTTTTTTGGATCAGGAAGGTGGTATGAAGGAAATCAAATAGCAGGTGAGAAGCCTGAAGGAGGAAGTTTTGTATGTGTGCTTAAATTTATTTTTTGTATTATCTTCATTCCATTACAGTTCAACTTACATTAGTTTCAAGTCACTTAGTGCTCATCATGGTAAGTATACTCTTAATCCCCATCCCCTACTTGCCCCAAGCCCATACCCACCTCCTCTCCGGTGACCATCAGTGTGTTCTCTACGGTTCAGGGTCTGTTTCTTGGTTCACCTCTTTTTTTCTTTGTTCTTTTTTGGGTTTGTTTTTTAAATTCCACATAGAAGTGAAATCATATGGTATATGTCTTTCACTGACTGACATTTCACTTAGCGTCATACTCTTGAGATCCATCCATAGCATTACAAATGGCAAGATTTCACTCTTTTCTATGGCTGAATAATACTCCATATTGTGTGTGTGTGTGTGTGTGTGTGTATAAAACCTCTTCTTCAACCATTCACCAACCAATAGACATTTGGGCTGTTTCAATAATTTGGCATTTGTAAATAATGCTGCTATAAATACACAGGTATATATCTTTTTCGAATTAGTGTTTTTGTATTTTTTGGGTAAATACACAGCAGAGGAATTACTGGATCATAGAGTAGTTCTATTTTTAATTTTTTCAGGGACCTTCATACTGCAACCAGTTTGCATTCCCACCAATAGCGCAAAAGGGTTCCTTTTTCTCCACATCCTTGCCAACACTACTTGTTTCTTGTGTTGTTGATTTTAGCCGTTCTGACAGGTGTGAGGTGAGATCTCGTTGTAGTATGCATCTGCCTCTCCCTGACGGTGAGTATTGTTGAGCACCTTTTCATGGGTCTGTTGGCCATCTGAATGTCTTCTCTGAAGAAAGGTTGATTGTGTTTTCTGCTCATTTTTAATTGGATCATTTGTGGATTTTTCATGGAATTATATAAGTCATTTATATGCTTAGGATACTAATCTGTTATTGGATATGTGATTTGCAAATATCTTCTTCCACTCAGAAGGTTGTCTTTTACTTTTGTTGATTACTTCCTCTGTTGTCCAGAAGCTTTTCATTTGGATGTAGTCCCAATAGTTTGAAGGGGGAAGTCTTAACAAAGTGTCGGAGATAAGTTCTACCTACTCTCATGCTTGTTTACATTGCCTATGTCAGTCTTAAGACTTACATTTTCTACACAATCTAAGAGCAATTACATATAGAAAGAAACTTCTTTATTCTACTTACCCACTTCTAGAATCTCATTCATTTGCTTTCTTCCTAAGACTACTATGTTTGTTATTAACTATTACAAAATCCAACTACCATCCAAAGAGAATTTCAAGTGGGGAGATGTCTAGGTTTTATTTCTAGAGCTTATTTCAAGCTGGTGGCTTTCAAGATTGTCATAAGCACCCTATTTTTCAGAAAACTATATATTCAATGTTAAAATCCATGCCCTAAAACTACATAAAAGGTAAAATTTGGGAAATAAATTTGAGAGAATACGGATATCTCATTTCCAATACACTGTTTCCTAGGTGACAAGGCCTATCTAAGCATTTTGAATTGGTAGGCGTTGATCATCTATATTTGGGGATTCAAATCTGCAAGGAAGGCAAGTTTCCATGGTACTAGCAATTGCATAACTGTTTTCCCAGTATTTTTTAGAACAAAGTTGTATGTCATACAGGCAAATTTCAGGTGCAAATATATTAGCCAATCAATCATATCACGAGGCAAAAGTCTTTCACATGCAATTCAGAGATGAATGCTCGCTTATTGTAGAAAAAAAACATTTAGTGCTGAAGGCCCTGAACTGAAATTGTAACAGGAAATGATTGGAAAAAAGGCTAGATCATTAAGGTTGAGAAGCAGTATCCTCTGTAATCAAAGCAAAGGCTAACTAGTATAACAGGAGTACAACCCTCTGCATGAAGCAAAGTCAGGAATGACTTTTTTTCCCCCCTGGAGCATGCTTTTCAGAAGAAATGCTGATATTCCATGGTGTCTTATTTACCCGACAAGTATTTCACTTGTGGAAAAATATTTGGGAATTCATAATGTGCTCTAGAAGAATATTTCAACAAAGCAAGGCGATGTTGTCAAGACAACTAGAAACAGATAAAGATGAGTCAACGTGGTATATAAACAAGTCAGAATTAAATATTGGGGTGGATTAATAATGGTAAAGAATATTCTGGAGACTGGGGATGCGCCCATGCATCTCTTGGGTTGATTTAATAAACACATCTATAGAATTTAACAAGGCCATTTTATCCAGCAGCCATTGTCATTCACCTTATGATGTTCTAATCCCCAATACTGTGATTATTCATTTTTTCTGAGACTTATTATTTGAACAGAGTATTGTCCTGATGGACATAGCACCATAGCTTAACAGGCAGCTTTGGTCCCATTTCCATCGTGGACATTTTATGAATGGGTCTCAAATGTATAAATATTTTGAGCATCCTAGAAATCCTGAGGATTTGAGTAGTAGGAGCCTACCTCTTCATGTTTCTACGGTAACTGCAACACAATTAACAGGCAGAGGGATCCAAACTAAGCCAGTCTAATATGTCTACATCGTTACCTCCCCTACGGAAAACTTGGTGGTAGTGGGGGTGTGTGTATGGCATGTGTGTGTACAGGTGTGCGTATATGAGTGTGCGCGTGCACTCGTGTGTGGGGGGGTATTTTTAACTACAAGCCAAGCTCAGAGAAAGACGTACTCTATAGACACAATACGTGGACCATATACACAGAAAAACGTGTGTATGCACGCTGTCACTATCACACACGTGTTTGTATGCTACATATAAAAAAAGAGGTAATGACTTGCCCAAGTGCTGAAAGCTATTCTGGTTACCCCAGAACAGATAATACACTGGTGAAAAAAAGCACAGGATTGAATCAGAAGATGTAAGTTCAAGAATGAGCTTAAAGGCTCTCCTGATTTTTGATATGTGGCAAATCAGTGTTTCGTTTTGTTTTGTTTTTCTCTCAAACGACCACTTCCCCATAAAGCTACTGAGGGAAAAAAAAGATAAAATAATGCACATGCAGGCACTCTCCCTTTGAATAACATATGAAATCTGTAAATAAACTGGCTGGCCAGGAATCAAGGAAAAGCTTTCCATGGGGGTAAATGTAGCTCCATGAGAAAGCATCCCATGTGGTAAGACTGGAGGATGGCTAGAAAGAAAGAATCTCAAAGGAAGAGGAAGAAGGCACTCTCTTCTTACCAAGGCATCCCAGAAAGAACAGGAAAAGGACGACCCTACAAACCAAAGGTCCTCTATGTACCAGGTGCAATGACACAGATAGAAAAACAAACGATTGGCCTCCTTTTTTTTTTTTTTTCCTCTCATTTCAGTTCAGGGGAGCCTGCTTGTGATCTGTAAGTTTCACACCTTGAAAGAGAGACGTCAGGGGGAAACGTCCAAGGAAGCGGGTAGATTGGAGTTCCAGGCTTTCCCCTGACCATGTAAGAATATTCAACATCACAAGGGATCCCAGGGTCCGTGGCAGGGGTGGTATTTTATAACTCTCCAGCACATAACAGAATGTGAAACGGACATCACATGAAATAAGCGATATATACTGTAAAACACAAAGGGTTTTGCTTTCAGTTTGCTTTGTCAGGGCGTAAAAGCATCATTTTATCACAGAGGAACTGAAACAGAAACTCATCTAAGGGTACCTTTACTGAACCATCCATTGTGAGAATATCACATTTCTTCCCCTTCCCACTCATCTCCACCGTCCACCTCCGCCATTTCACCAGAACCTCCTTCTATGGATGCCAGGTGGCCTGAGGGCACCCAAGCAAGCCCCCACAAGACTTGGCAAGGGAGAGCAGAGTGTCATCAGATACACAGCCCAGACGATGGGTCCCGCCCAAGACGGCTCCATCCTGGTTGTCATGGGAACCAATGGCCGATGCCAGGGGCACAGGGTCCTTGTGCACCAAGAGAAAGGCTTGGCTTATATTACTCCTGCTGGTAGCCCCACGTCTGTTGCACAGTGACTTAGTCACTCTCAGTTAATACAACTAAGTTCTAGCAGGACTTTCAAATCACATGGATGACGGATTCTACTTTCCACTTTGTCTTCCTTTCTGTCATATTGGGCCCCCCAGACAGTCAGAGGGAAGATTATGAAACTCACAATGCTTTTTAATAAATGAACATGGGTCTTCCCAGCGTGGAGACGGAATCTGCCATTTTTAAAATCCTCTATCATCTATGCTGTGCAGCTCAAACAAGGCAATTTATACAAACATGCATTTTAAACCGAAAAATGTTAATCGAAACAGAAATACATGTAATTATTTTCTATTATTACCAATACCATTTTGGTGTGAAATTACATTTTCCCCCAAAAATCCAGTGTTGATGTTGTTAGTAAAGAAAATGGCAGAAAAGGGAGCTTGGGGGGAAAAAAACCATGAAATAAATGAAAATTCTGTGAGCCATCCTTCTGGATCTCTTTTCTTTTCTCTTTTTTTTTTCTTTTTCCTTTCCTTTATTTTCTTTTCTCTCTTTTTTTTTTTCTCTTCTCTTTTTTTATTCCATGCTCTCAAGTAGGAAGCACAGAAGTAAGGTGTGGACTTTTCTAAGACGATTCTGGTATTTCTCTCTTGTCCTTCTCAGGACCTGTAGTAGGATCCAGGGATCATGTTTGGACTTGGAGAATTCCGCTAGGTTTGCACAGGTCCTCTGGGTTTAAAAGGTAGCCAAATGTTGGCAACTCATGGTTTACATCTTAGACAGAAATGTATTACCAACATCTCCAAGAATAATTAAGAAAATGTAAAAAATAATGCTGAAGGAGGAACTACCTGCTTGCCTTTGAAGGAACATTTTTGTGATGATTTTTAAAAAATAAAGTTATGCGAAAGGGATACAAAATGTAGTGTAGGACTGGGCCATAAAGCAAAAGAATCATTGAATGACTTTGAGAGGGAAGTTTTCCTTTTTCATGTCTGTGAGACAGCGAGATGGTATCTTGTATCCATATGATGCTAACATTTTGTTTTGTTTTGTTTTGTTTTAAAGACTTTATTTCTTTATATGACAGAGAGAGAGTGGTCACAAGTAGGCAGAGAGGCAGGCAGAGAGAGAGAGGGAAGCAGGCTCCCCGCTGAGCAGAGAGCCCGATGCGGGGCTCGATTCCAGGACCCTGAGATCATGACCTGAGCCGAAGGCAGAGGTTTTAACCCACTGAGCCACCCAGGTGCCCCTAACATTTTAAAATTAAGTAAAATTTAACTACTTTTCCATGTTTCATTTCATCTTTGCAGAAAAATGATTGAATAATTTTTCCCTTCTATGTACAATAAATAATGGTCTATTCATGCTTTCTTCCTAACAAGAATAATAGCAAGTAGCCAAAATGGAGCACTCATGGGGCTTGGAGCACCATGTAGTTTAGGCATGAGGGTTGAGAAAGTGGACCCATACCTCTAGGCTCCCAATGGTAAGAGCCAACAGCGTGGCCAGTATTTAAGTGTGTGCATGTGCATTTGCAATAATGCAGACAGAAGAGTGGCCTCAGCAGCTAATTTGAAAGACAGTTATGAGACTTTTACTAATCTCGCCTCAACGGTATGTATGTAGTTTTCACTCATGCTGTGTATTTTTTGAAATGTCCATCCATTACATTTAGTAGTGAAATGATGTTCCATGATTTCTGTGATTGTAATATCTCATATATAAAGAAAATACATTATCCTTCTCCGAAAAATACAGGAAGATGAGTGGCCCACCTTTACACGGGGAAGACTTAGAACAAGTCACCTGAGGAAGCAAAGAAGCTTCAGGTAGCATATGAAAGAAGCTAGAGAACAATGATCGGCCTTTCAAAAACTTCATCAAAAACACTGAAAAACAAGGGTGAGACCGGAAAAAAAAAAAAAAAAGGTTCAAGAGGGCATGTCTTGAATATTAGCCCGCATGATGAGACAGAATGAAGCAGTACTCATGACATTTTTTTTTTCTTAAACTAAAAAGTGCTTCTGGCATCTGAAGAAATTATAATTCTTTTCAGGCCAGCACAAAGTTTCATAAATCATAGTTTCAATGTCTACAAAAAAAATACCTTCCTAATACGTTTTCATAAAGCCTTTATTAAATTCTTTGTTCTAGCCTCATTACAGATGCCATATACTCGCGGATCAAGCAGGGGACGGGTTGAGGCAGAGGTCCAGCCTGCTCTTTGTCATTCGCTGTCACTGTGGTAGATTTTTCACTGGCTGTGCCTTCAAATGCATTAAGTACAGAACTTGGAGTTTGTGCTGAAGGCCAAGGGACGCTAAGTCCGAAGGCGTGTGTGCCCTGGCCGGCCAGGGCTCCTGTTAGCGCCATCTCTCCGGCCCTCTTAGGGGTCCTGGACGAGCTCCCTCCGACTTGCTCGGGTCGCCCCCTAGCGTCAGCCTCCACCTGCCGACCAGGGACAAACTAAGGCGCCCCAGGTCTGCTCAAGAGAAGGCAGCAGAGAGAAGGGAAGTAGAGTGTTCTCTGAGCACCTCTCCCTTCTTGAGGATTCTTGGGAGTAGCGTCTGCCTGACTCCATTTGCTGGTCACTTTTCAAGGTAAGTGAGTCAGCTGATCTCCCAGGAGAGGGAATGAGGTCACAGGTTCCCACCTGGAGGAAGCAGGACAGAATTGAGTGCAATTAGAGGACACACACCCGATGACCCGGGCCCTGGAAGATAAGTCACCGCCCTCCAGGAGGGAGCACAGGTTGCCTTCAGCGTCCAGTGACCTGGTCATCACCGCTCTTCCTTCGTTCTGCTCGCGACCCGTGGTAATGCAGACACTTCACCCTTGGCATATGTCGCTTACGCTGGGGACCATGTTCTCCATTTCTCCATTTCGATTTCGTTGTCTCCCCCACATCTTAGCATGTGCTCCCAGGTTAAGTACAATAACTAATGATTTGGTTTTTAACACCTCCAAGAACACTACCATAAAAAAACCACAATAAAGTGCTTTTCATATGCAAAATTGACTCTGCTATAGCCCGACTCTGCTATAGCCCGCTGCCAACACCAGAAGCAGGGGGGCAGTTTTTAGTTGATTAAAAAACACTCATAGGTCGTTGGAGAGATAGTGTCTTGATTTGGTTTTTGTGTTTTTCATATCTATGTTTTGAGATTTATATTTTACTCTCTTCATAGAGAGTCCCTCTCCTTGTCTTTTCATTCTCCCAAACACACGGCCAGCACAATCATATGGTGCCTTTGTTCATCCCCTGTTCACTGTCTCGTATCCACTCGAAGCAAATGTTTAAGATGTGGCTTCATTCAGGTCAGTCTCCCGTCGCCCAGATTTATTGCCTTCTTTCTAAACATTCCCATAAGCTCCAACTGCTTACTGCTGCCTCTTGAACTGAGGAAGAAACTTTGTTTAAAACGGTGTAAATTTTTCTCAATGATGTTTTTTATTCCAACTTTGATCTATTTCTGTGTATTTTTTTTTTCACAATGTTCATCCAAATGATTGTTACAAGGATACATATATAAAAACAACTTGCTGAGGTACGGGTTACCTAAGAGGTAATCCCTCAGGTGTGTTAACAAAAACACTCAAGAATCAAAGTAATGAGGGTGCCTGGGTGGCTCAGTTGGTTGAGCAACTGCCTTCGGCTCAGGTCATGATCCTGGAGTCCCGGGATCGAGTCCCATATCGGACTCCTGGCTCTGCAGGAAGTCTGCTTCTCCCTCTGACCTTCTCCCCTCTCATTCTCAGTCTCTCGCTCTCTAATAAATAAATAAAAAATCTTTAAAAAAAAAAAGAATCAGAGTAATGAATATGAAAAGATTAAAAATCTTAAAAAATAAAATAAAAATGAGTTTCCTTTTTGATGCAGAAAAAACTAGATAAAGATTATCATTTGCGTGTAGCACGTATAGAACTAGTACACTTATTAGACGGAAAAATACAGTAGGGTGTGCTATAGGGTATCTATACTTTAAACCATTTTTGAGAATCTTTTAAAAGTGCTTTCCCAGGGGGTGCCTGGGTGGCTCAGTCAGTTAAGCATCTGACTTCAGCTCGGGTCATGATCTCAGGGTCTTGGGATCAAGCCCCGCATTGGGGTCCCGTATCAGGCTCCCAGCTCAGCGGGGAGTCTGTCTCTTCCTCTGCCCCTCCCCCCCATGTGCATGTGCACACAGGCCCTCTCTCAAATAAATAAATGAAATCTTTGTTTTTAATGTGTTTCCCTAGGGATAAGGACAATCTGTGAACTTCAAGGGGAAGAAGAGGTACTATAGGATAGAGGCGGTCCATTGGAACCTGAATGAATGTCCATAGAGAAAGTCTGTGTAGACTGTTAAAAAACAAAAATAAAAGTGGCTAGCAAACTTCCACTACTTCTTAAGGCAGCATCAGCCCATGACATTACACTCAGCACTTTGTGATTTTTTTTTAAAGATTTTATTTATTTGACAGAGAGAGACAGTGAGAGAGGGAACCCAAGCAGGGGGAGTGGAAGAGGGAGAAGCAGGCTTCCGGCAGAGCAGGGAGCCCGATGCGGGGCTCGATCCCAGTGCCCGGGGATCATGGCCTGAGCCGAAGGCAGACGCCCAAGGACTGAGCCACCCAGGCGCCCCAGCACTTTGTGATTCAACACAGCCAGGCACAGAGGCTTACACAGAGGGCGGAATGGTGACACCCAGAGGAACCAACCTGGACCATTACCTGGGCTGGGGAGAGGGGAAAGGGAAGCGCCCTCCCACCGCTCAGCTGGAAGAAAGAACACGGAGGACTAGTTCTGAAATATGCTACCAACCCCTGCTCTCTGGGGGGAAAATGGGAAACGAGGATCCGGTTTGAAGCGGGGCTTCCCTAGCAGGTGACAGAAGACACGTCCACCCCAAGACTGGTGTCTGCCTTCTCGGAGAGCTTTCTGGAGCAGCCTCCGACCCCAGAGCGTTCCATGGTCAGCTGTGCTGATGGATGGGAGGTAAGTGCACACAGGAAAAGGTGGAACCAATGGACCTTTCTTCCTGGGAATTATTAAACCGTGTCCTTCACAGTGTGTAGGTATCCCTCAGAATTCACGTGCTCCACGTCGTGGAGAATTAAAATAAGAGAGTATTCCTGCCATGCCATCATCACGCCCGGCTTATTCGCAAAAGCATCAGAAAGCCTACATAATTCCCCATGGCTATGGTGTGTGAAGCCCTTCCAAGTACTAAAATTGGAAAACTGCAGGGTCAGGAAGACCGTGATCCCAGCTCACTCTCTCACCCTGCGACTGGACCCCAGGGGCAGCCCACAGCTCGAAGCTGGCCCATCTCTTCGGCGTAGCTCCTGAGCGAAGAATGGCTTTCGTAGCTCAACAAATCAAAAGAACAAGGATATTTTGTGACGCATGTAAAAATATGCAGAATTTGAATTGGAGTGGTCATAGATAAGGTTTTGTTGCAACCCGCCCAAGCTCCTTCGTCTTGTAGTGTCTGTGACTTTGTCCTTGCCCCGAGAACCGAGTTGGGTGAGCACAATAGAGCCAGGATAGCCCAGGACATATCCGGTCTTTAAAATAAATAAATAAATATTTTTTTTTTGCCCTGTCCAGATATTACCTATCGCCACTACAACAGGTGTGTGAAATCATTACCTGAACCTAATTAAAATCCAGTTATAGGGAACTTGCTGCTCTTTGAGCCCATGGGCATTTCTGGTTGATTGATTTTACCTAGATCGTCACTGAGAATGAAGTTTAGGAGAATACAAATGAGATACAAACCTCCAGTGCAGTTGGAATGTTTGCCTAATTTGCTTCCCAGCAGCGTTCCAGTGGGTTATATCATATTCCTTATAATGGGGTTGTAGGTGTGGAGAAATACCAGGAGCCACTCAATTCTGGCCACATTCAAGTAGCACATGTCGCCAGGAAGAGTCAAAACACCAAGTCCTATTGTAGAAATCGGCAAGACAGACATCAAGACTGGGCTCCTCTCGGTATCTCTGAAATCTCTACTGTCCTGAGTGAATTATAAGATTTACTGGACCTTAGTGTTTTTTTTTCCTCAAAAGCAACCTTCTAAGTAATATCATAGGAGATCTCACAATTTAGAAAGACCCCAAAGATTAGTCTAACTGGATGATACTAGGCAATTTTTTGTCCTTTTACTCTCTGATTTCTAATACGTTTCTGTATCTCCAAGGCAGGAAAGATCAACAATTTTAGCATTTGGACTGACAGTGTAGATCTGTGTTCAAATACGGTTTTAAGTTGCTAGAGTCCCCTTGAACCTCTCGAAACACAAAACAAAGAACAGGGGAAGTTCCTCAGTGTAGAGTCAAGGGCACAACAAACAATGTTACCACTACTCTTTGTTCTTTGGATTTTTGGTATAGCTCTCCAAGGCTTCATTCCTTTAAATATGTAACATCATTTAAATATCTCTAGCCAAACATAGACATGAGGTCATACACAGCATCTACATAAAAGAATAAAACCACAATTCTAAGAACGACAAAATTATAATCTATTAATAAATTATAGGAAAAATATGTTCTGAAAATAGAACAAAGAGAAATTCTTCCCCTAGCCCATGGTGAGAGCTGACCCCAGTGAAGGTGGCATCGGCAATCTGCTCTCCACTCTTTGCTGGGAAGACAGTGCTCGCTTGGGCATAATTTCCTGTCCGTATGCAACTGCAATGTCTCTTCTATTAATCTTAACTCCTCCAGTATCTCCTAGAGCACGTAACTCAATTCTGAGTGCCTAGTAGGTGTCTACTACCAAATCTTATTGGATTGAATTTTAGTAACTTCAAATGAAATCAAATCACATCAAAAGATGCTATGCTTTTATTGTTCAAAAAAACAGATTTAAGCAACTTCCAAAGTACACACTCGACAAGAAGATAACAAATTAAAACAAGAAAAGAAAGGTTGATCAAAAGAGAGTCTACAAATAAAGCGGAGGCTCCGATGAACTTGTATGCAGGAAACCCCCTCCACGAGGCTACGTGTGGACCACGTACTTGGCCTGTACGCGGACAGAAGACAGGGCAGAGATGGTCAGTTACGAGACATTCCAAAACCCACAAGTCTGGCGGCTCAGAGAATGATGGGTTTACTGCCTAGAGAAAGTACGAATGGAGAGAATCTTTTTCTTGATTTAACACATCATGACCGAATGGGACCTCTGTAGGAGGCACTATGTATTTGGTAAAATACATGCCCTCTTCAAAATGACAAACCATCATAAATGCCCCTGGTTATCTAGCTTGCGGTGTCGGAAGGGGGTGCGGACATGCACAGGCTCACGTCCAAACGTTGTGGATCCTGCATGAGGGTGATGAGGTCAGGACCAGGAGGGAAGAGGAGCAGACTGGTGTAAAGAGGTCGAGGTCTACAGGCCCAGAACAGCCCTGGGGCTGACCCCCTGAGGTGAGTCAGAGGTCACCAAAACCCATGACACATGAAGCAAGACAGCATCGGCGACTCTGTACTTCAAGGAACGTTATCAACCACATTAGTATCATCACTGCTTTCAGTGGACCCGAGAGATGTTAGACTTCACGTGTGCTTATAGGTCACACGTATTGTAACATTTCCAGTCCTGAGTCCAAACATACGTGACTGAGCAAACTCGAGCTGACAGAAATCGAAAGGAGTCCACAGTAAGACAAATAAACAAATCGAAATCATAAAGTCGGTCCTTCTTGATTGTCTGCCATGTGAAATATCTTCCTGGTGTGTCTTTCCACAAAAGAGTACCTAAGTATGTCTGGAGACTCGATGTGACCTTTATTTTATAGAACTTGCATCGATAGTCAGGCTACTACTAATCTGACTTTCAAAGACAAGCCATGACCCTCTAACTCTTCCAACACCCTGTTCCATCAATGACACGCTTGATGAACAAACACGTTCCCTTACTTGTCTCCTCTCAGTGTGTGTTTCTTAATCACAGACCTTCCTCCCTGTGGCAGGACGGTCACTGTTCTTGAACCGGGCTGCACGCTGGGGGAGGATTAGGACGGGACCATATGCAGACCATTTGAAACAGCAAGAATGCAGTTGCTCATACAGGCCAAAACCTTACATTTTTTGCTAATGCAGTCAGGAATTATTAACATCACTCCTGAAATGCTCACATTTTGCATAAATGGAGGAATGAGCTGAACTGTGAGGATAAGTGGAATTCAGCTTGGATCCAAAGGAAGAGACGGCACCTGGGCCACTGTGGTGTCATTTCTGCAGGTAACCTGACTTTCCCTAGAGAATTGAAGACTTGCATCATCAGAATGCCTACGGAAAGGGCTTGCTGACTGACCACTCATCTTTGCGATGTTCGGTGTATATCCGTGGTGTTCCAAAACAAGTTTTGAAGCCACAGAAAGCTGTTTTCTATGCCTCAGGCAGAAGCCTCACAACACGACAGAATGGAGTCTGGTAAGAATTGAGTGTCACGGTATTCTACATTTTCCTTACAGTATCCTCTTGTGCTGGGCAGAGAAAATATCGCCGCCCTCATTTAATAAGGAGAAGTCAGTTCCAGACACAGTGGATTGTCTAAGGTCACACGGTTAGCAAGTGGGGGGCTGAAACGCATCTACCTCGTTTTTCCTTTTCAAAGGCCTTTCCTTTATTTCAGGGTTTTCTTCTAATAAACAACAAGGGAAGCCTCAACACTGAGCAATCAAACGGTCTCAGCAAACTACTGTGTCGCCCTGAAATCGCACAGTCTCGTGGGCTAAACCGACTGAGAAGAATGACGAATTCTGAAACGCGGCCAATTTATATCGTACGTCTGCATAAGATGTTTAGTTGCCAGATAATTTATTTCACATTTCTAAAATAACCTACAGGACCTCTCGTGCATTACGATGCTCATTTCTCTCAAGTTAGAATATTTTTTTAGCGTCACACTTTATTTTTGTATTTAGGTTACTTTTTAACTAGGCGGGGGTTACCTTTAAGAGAAGCCAGGGCACCGACGTTCTCATGCTGGAGAAAAGGTCGAAAGATGACCTTTAGAACACCAAAATTTAACAAAACAAATGTGTGCTGTAGACTTAAGGGATACAAAGTAATAGCTTGGGTTCTGGAAACCTGCCTTTTCCTTGACTCAGGAGGCTTACTTTTAGCTTAGATCAAATAAGAATCTCTGAAAGGCAAAAAAAAATGACATATGAGTGGCTATTTGGGGCTTATTTTGATGCAACCCACCGTCTAGTCCATATCTCGAACTCCTGATGCTCCTTCCATTTGCCAGAGCCCCCTTCATCACCCCTGTACTGTCAAAGTCCAAGGGACTATAATACCTAATGAGCACAAGGACTTTGAAACCAAGAGACAGAGAAGGATCAAAATAACCCTGTGAAGGAAGGGTAAGCCTTAGAATATATGCAGATTCCCTTCACCTACCCCTTCATCTACCCAACCCCGAAGCAGCAGCTCACACAGCCCTCCTAGCCTACGCGGTGCCGACATGGTGCCCGAGCCACAGAGCTCACAGCCTGGCTGGGAAGGGGGCGGAGGGAAGCCAACATAGGTCTTCACTGCACGTTTATTCAACTACGACTCCAGCACTTAACATGTGGAAAAACACCTAGGCATTGGCCAAGGAAATTAAGAGGTGAATTAAGCAATTAAACTCCAAGGAATAGAAAGTGTAATGGATTTTATAAAGTGGTTAGGCTGGTAATTAATTGCTAAGTGTTATCACAAAGGTGTACCCCGATTTATTAGCCAGGGGGCCCGTCATCCGGGTGTTGTCGAACATCTCCTTCTGTGCCAGTCCTATTTGTTTTCTCAGAATCCAGTGAGAGGTCACCGATTTCTTCTCTCCCTTATTTCTCTGCATCTAATCATTTTGGCAAAGGGACTTTGCTTCCCTCAGACTTGGAGACGCTGTCTGCTTCTCCACTCTCGTGTGTGTAGGTGAGAAGGCCTGCATCCCAGGCTTTCTATACCGTGAAGGCTGCCCGCCCAGAGACACGCTCGCTTTCTCCAAGGCATCGGTCTTACGCTTCTTTCTGTCACAACGCACTTCTTGCCTCTCTGGTTGACAGGGATTAAAGCTCTATTTCGGCGACTTCTAAGGAAAAGACAACTCCTAGAAGAAGTGAATAAAATTCCCCAAGGTCCATCCTCACTCCTAGTCCTCCTAGCTCACCCTGCCTGTTCCAAAGAAGGGAATGTTAAGAAGTAGCTCCCTTAACAAGAGATTATTTTTCCTCAGAGCAAAATGCTAAATGGAAAATTAGTGTATGTCCTTGCTCTTCTTGCCCTCTCCTCTCCTTCCCACCCTCAGAGCTCATGTTTAATCGGTAACATGAACTGGGTATTCTATAAAACGTGTGAAATGTGTTAAGAAGAGTGAGTTGGATAAAACTTTCAAGCATATCAAGAATACAGCTCCATGGATACAACTGTGCCCGATGTACAGATTAGGACATGCATTCAAAGAAGCTAAGTAAAATTTGAAATTCATAAAATTAAAAGTGGTGGGTCAGGTGGCTTTCAATGCCTGTTTTGTGTGAAATCCTGAAGGGAGCATAATTTCTGGGGGTGTTTAGGGGTAGGGAAGGTTTCCAGGAAAGATTTCCTGAAGGTGGATGTCTTCTGAGAGGAGTCTTGAGTCTTTAGTAGGAAGTAGCCATGATATCCCGACGGGCACAACCTTGTGTGCGGGGAACCCAGGGCCCGACGAGGCGCAGAGCAGATGCCAGCCCAGGGAGGATGACAGGACCTCTCATGTCAGTCCCAAACCATACCAACCACAAACAAACATATAAAAACACTAACATTCAAAGTAACTTCGATTTTGTGTGACAAAAGATGATTTCAAGGAAGTAGTAAGTCAGTAACTCGAAACATGAACACGGAGCTCATACTAATGAAGAACGTAAGTTCAATCTGTCACTGTGTCTGTAACCCCATCGACCCTCCCCTCTCGTCTACTACTGGACCCACAGGATGGGGTCTTGTTCCATGGAATGGGGTAGCGTTGGGCCATCACTGAGAATCAAGCCACCGTTTTCTTACAGCGCCCACTTTGGTTCATACGGGGGGAAACAAATAAACCATCCCCCCTGGGAGTGAATGGGATTCTGAGCACCGATACGAGAATATGACATCAAATGTTCTCACATGTATGTGAACAGTTTCTGGATGATTTAGGGAGTCGTAAAATTATCTCTCAGCCTATCATCAAAATTAAAATTTGATATTAAATAAATACCTCAGATAATTCACAAAACACTGATGCATCTGTAAATCCACAGAATGCGAGGGACACCAATAGAAATCCTTTTGTTTTTATTTTCCAATTAAAAAAAGTATTTTTAAAAAAGGAGATATTTCCAAAAACATATTTTTTGGTCACTCTGAGTTTCAAGAAATATTAAATTTGCCACCTGAAAAGGAGTATAGAAGTCATGTGTGTAATCTCTTGATTTTGCATATACTTAACAAAAGATTGGACATGTTGTTTGCCCCGAGGGACTCAGAGAGAATGGTATCCAATCAATGTTATAATTTTTCTATAAAAGCTATTAATAATAGCTTCTAAATTCCAAGTTTTACAGTCAAGAATAAAAATACGGCACTTCGGCTCTGAGATTTATTTCAAAGCATTTGGCGGGAACCACGGGGAGATCCACGCTATAAAATGCAGATGTAGTCGATGTGGTCAATTTCAAAATGGTGAAAATGAGTTCTAACTTAAATAAGAGTGTACATGTTTCTCTTTGTTTTGTGTGGCCTGTCACTCACAACTTCCTTAGAAGACGATTCAAGAGAGAATTAGGCAAAATATTTAATAATGTATGTGATGATGAGTTATAAATTATGGTGATGCTAGCAAGTATGTGGATACAGAATTAAGGAGACAGGAGTTGATTTCTTGAGGACACTATTTCCCGAATCATATTAGGTAGTATTAACGATGAAAGAATAGACAGCGACTCCGGTTAAGTTTTATAAGAAATAATTTAGATTCTCTAACTGACAAAGGTGGAATCCATCCACTGACTATGAACTCTTCATGTAAAATCTCACCGTTCCTAAGAAACCCGACAAATCTGTGGGAGAATGCCTTGAGATGCATGAATTGGTCCACGAGGAATCAAAGACCTCCTCAATATGAAATCCACTAACATGGACATGTTTTTAGCAATTTAAGATGTTCTCTTCCTTTATTAGGAAACACTGTGTTATGAGATACATAAACTATATGCTGAAATTTGTTCTGAACTCTGTAAGTAAACAAGAGAAGGAGGGGAAAACTTGAGCTGAATAAGCCAAAGGGGGAAAAATAACAAAATGCAAATGTTCTCTGAAGTGTGAGTCCTGAGGAAGGGCAACAAAGCCTTGAAGAGATTTGCTGAGCCCCGGCGCTGGATAAACAGCTAAAACGGACTTTTAAATTACTCTCATTTGTTTTCTTCCAAAATTCAAAATCAGAAATACAGAAGGATTTTCTTCGTGAGCCATGATTTTTGCCGGGGCTCACACAGATTTCTTGTCTGCCCTTCACACTGCACATCTGATTTACTTATTTGCTGGCATATAAATGGTTCGATCATTAAAACCACTGATTCTCTCCTCAGTGACCCACACTTAATTATAGCTCATCTGGTTACAGCAATGGCGCCAGGGAAAAGAGCATGTTCAGCAAGCTGTTTTTACACAATGTTCATTTGCGTATATTAGGGACCTTCATCAGTCCTCTACGATGATACATCGTTTCACTTTCCCCCAACACCTGGGTAGCTGTTCAGTACATTCCTTAGGCTTTTTTCTCATGGTGGCAGTATTTTTTTTTAAGATCTTATTTATTTGACAGAGAGAGATCACAAGTAGGCAGAGAGACAGGCAGAGAGAGGGGGAAGCAGGCTCCCCACTGAGCAGAGAGCCCAATGTGGGGCTCGATCCCAGAACCCTGAGACCATGACCTGAGCCGAAGGCGGAGGCTTTAACCCACTGAGCCACCCAGGCGCCCCTCATGATGACAGTATTTAAGCAACTATACATTAATACATGGTAACATTGCTCCCGTACCGTTGTTAGCTCACCTATAAACTTGCCTGAAGGTAATTTTTTTAATTTAAATGTAAATATAATAGCAATGTTCCAGGCAGCACGGCTCCGATCATATCTACAGAGCTTCCTATCTTGAAGTTTCTATGTTACCAACAATATTTCCCGAGCAAGTTTTTACATGCCTATTGTGTATTAAGGCCAAGGAATATTTCGAGGGTTTAATCTCTTTTTGGGGTTGGAAAATCCATTCTGATATTCACCAAGCCTCTCATTTCGTAACTATTAAAATAGACAGTCTCCCAATAGAACAAGTGAAATGGCATGCGACACAAGAAACCAACATCTGTTTTAGCTAAAATTATAATATATGGCTCTGAATGTCAGAGAGGAAATCAGAGTCATGAATGTTTAATCACTGCATGTCGTAGAAAAAAGCCTGTGGCTGCATGAGCACTAAACATAGATGCTAGGTTTTACCATGACTCATGCTCGCACCTTCCTGAACATGGGAGAACTGTGTCTACTCAGAAAGACCCCAATGTTTATTTATCATTTTCACAGTGTTTCGAAACACTTTGGGAACTTATCTTTATAACAGCCCCATGATATAAGTGGGGCAGGTGTTTGAATTCCTGTGACAGATCCCAATCTGAAAGCACACAGAGCTTACCTAACCTCACTAGGATCAGGCAGGCTACCTGGTGTTCCAGTTCTGACGGGGGCCAGGGCAATGAGGAACACACAGTAGGACAACATTTATCTCATACGCTATCCTCTTAGTGGAGGGCATCAGACATATATGACCCAATAATTCCCTCCAAATCCACATTTAGTTCTTTTGGGGATCCCCATGACAAACTAATGGTCACACATATAAACACAGGTCTCTCTAAGACACAGGAATGATGCTTTAACCATGAAAGTAGTAAATTCAGTGTATCTTTCTCATGTGTTTACATACAGGGAAACACACACACCAAAACCCTACAACCCATTTTCATTAGAACCAAAGTAAACAGGGGGAGTCATTCAATAATTTAGTAAAACAGGTTCTCCATAAAAATAATTGAAGAAAAAAAAATGAGATCCGGAGTGTTTAGCGAGAAAATAAGTGATAGCATCATTCCATACAGACATCACCTGACGATAGCATGATCTTCACAAAAGGAAGGGTACTACTTACAACTGTAGTGGTAATCAAAGTCCAAAGTCACCACCGTGTATAATCATGGATAGGATTTGCTGTATAAATTCGCACGCAGGTATTGGCATCTTGTTTTAAGTACTTAGAGGTTTTCAACTGAAAGATCCTATCACAGTATTACAAGTAGAGGCTCCTCAGGCTAAAATGAACTTTGGAGACCAAATCTGGCCACCGTCCTATCCAAACTCCTTCCATATTACATGGCTTGTGAAGGCCACTCACACAGAAGAAGAACTAGATCCACTGCGTTTCACCCAATAACCAAATTATTTGAAAGAGCAGATACTCATTCTAGATCTGGAAGAGTAAGAGTTGGCATTTCAACAATCCAGAGCCCTTTCCCTTCCACCATGCCTCCCGCAACATGGAGCGGCTTTGTCAAAGGCCACTCTGCACTGTTATTTTTAAATAAGATGAAAACGTGCAAATGGAAGAAAAAAAAAATTTGTCAACAAGCATGGTCTGTATGATGTTGGGCTCCTTGGATTGAAAAAAGGAAGCACATTCAAATGAATATCAGATATGCCAATAAAATATAACTGTTCTCTTCATTGTAAGGCTTCAAAACTTTTTCACGAGGTCAGAATCCACTGGAGGTCCAGAGACAATTAGGCTGAATTTTTTTAGGATGTGTATTAAAAAAAGAAGAACAGGAAAGAAGAAGAGAATGGGGAAAGAGAGGAGAAGGAATACCAAAATGGGGTTGCGCAACAGAAAGATTTGATGATGTAGCTTAGGTATTTATCATATCTTAATACAAAATGATAGCTGATATAACTGTGATATGCATAAAAGTTAGAGGATATATTTAAGCATTAAATAATAGCCATTGGTAGTGGTATAATGCATGGATGGGATTCATTTTTGAGATACATAACAAACATCTCCAACCTCCCCTTCTCATAGGATTATTGCCCAAAGGAGCTCATTATACCTGCTGTTTCATTTGCATAAATGCACAGGAATGCATATGCATAATATACATTGCACACTCACAAAATAATATATATTTCACACATACACATTACAGTAGTAGAATATATTCTATTCTATTTAGATTATAATATAATAATAGAGCATATTCTATATAGAATATAAAAATTAAAAAATGAATATACATATGTTAAATACATAGTTGACTCTTAAACAACATGATTTGAATAACAGGAATCCAACTATATGTGGGTTTTATCATTAAATACAATCAGTATCAATAAGTACTATAAATGTATTTTCTCTTCCTTATGATTTTCTTAATACGTTCTTTATTGTAAGAATACAATATAGAATAATGTAACAGACAAAAAGTGTATTAATCAACTGCTTATGTTATTGATAAGTCTTCTAGTCAATAGGAGGTTAATAGCAGTTAAACTTTGGAGGAGTCAAAAGTGACATGGGGACTTTCAACTCTGCAAGAGTTAGGATCCCTAATTGCTGAGCTGCTCAAGGGTCAACTGTATTCTCTAATTTCTCCATAAAGCCCTTGGCTGCATCCAAGGATGGACATCCTCTGGAGGACTGTCATGTAAGCCTAAGCATCAAATGAGGGTCACCGTGGATCTTATAGAACTTTTGGCTTAAGCACTGCTCCAAAGGGCAGCCATCAGCCAGGTCTAACTGCCATCATCTGGTTGCTGCCTAATTCTGTAAGGCTAATGAGCTAAAAATGTTTATTCCACTTTAAACATTTAGAAAGAAAAAGAAGACGATTACATGACGCATGAAAAACACATGAAATTCACCTGTGAGTGTGCACACTTCGAGTCTGGTTGGAGCAGTGGTCCTCAGGCACGTATGTGTGGTCTGTGGCTGCGTATGGTGAGAAGACACAACACACACTGGACAGACCACAAAATCTACAGTATTTCCTGTCTGGCCCTTTAAAGAAAAAGTTTGGTGGAAAGACTAGACTAATAGAGCATATAAATACACTATGCAATAATTTATGAACTCCTTTTATTGCTGACTTGTTTTCTTTTACATATTCTTTCTACTTATGAGGAGTCAGATATTTGTAGTATAATCATTAAAATAATTCTCAAGGTAAGTGTATGTGACTTCAAGAAGCAATTAAGTTGCAATACAGTTCTGTTAGCCACGGTGAGGATAAACAAGTTATAAATCAAATCAGAGTGCCTTTATTTCAAGGCTGTAAGGACTTTAAAGGATAGTTTTTTTCTTACCAGTGATCACAATAAACCTGAAAATATAAAATACTGAATTTTTAAAAAATAAACTAATGTATTTTGCACAAGCATTCCACAATTTTTAATAACACATACTCACACACACATATTCATCTATTTAGATAGAATATATAGACATATGCATGCACTGCAACCTTAATACAAACTGAATGCAAATGAAACATTCATCAGTAAACATGACTGATATGTGCAGGGATACTGGGTTAAAAATCAAGAACTCAGATTTTCAGGTCCAACTCCATACAAAAAAAAAACCCAAGTGAGTTTCATCATCTATAGAAAGAATTAAGTCCCACCTTCTGAGGCTCCTACTCTTCAAGAGTATTTAATCCAATAGCTAGGCACTAGGCATATGTGGTTCTGATGCTTTTCCTATCCAGGATACACTCTTGTCATTCTATAGGGTCAGTAAGGTGCACTGTGTGCCAACACTAGAATTCTCAGTGGAATTTTATCAGTGGGATTTAAGTTATATCAGCTCCTACCAACTGGGAGAAGATATCTGCAAATGACGTATCCATTAAGAGATTAGTATCCAAAATATATGAAGAACTTATAAAACTCAACACCTAAAAAACAAATAATCCAATTAAAAATGGACAAAAGACACGAACAGACATTTCTCCAATGAAGACATCCAGATGGCCAAGAGACTCATGAAAAGGTGCCCAACATCACTCATCATCAGGAAAATGCAAACGAACCCACAATGAGCTAGACCTCACAACTGTCACAACGGTTAAAGTCAAGAACACGAGAAACAATGGGTGTTGGAGGATGCGAAGAAAGAAGAATGCTCTTGCATGTTCGCAGGAGTGCAAACTGGTGCAGCCGCTGTGGAGACCAGAACAGAGATTCCTCAGGAAGTTAAAAATAGAGCTACCCTTGATCCGGTAAGCATACCATTGCATATTTACCCAGAAAATACAAAGGCACTAATTCAAAGGGATACATGCAGTCGTATGTTTATTGCAGCATTATTTACAATAACCAAATTATGGAAACAACCCAAGTGTCCATCCATAAATAAATGGATAAAGGAAATGTGAGATACACCCCCCCCACACACACACGCATGTACACACACACAATGAAATATTACTCAGCCATAAAAAAGAATGAAATCTTGCCATTTGCAATGACATGGATGGAACTAGAGAGTATAATGCTAAGTGAAATAAATCAGAAAAAGACAAAATACCATATGATCTCGCTCATATGTGGGATATAGAAACAAAACCAATGGGCAAAGGGAAAAAGAGAGAGAGAGAGCACCAATCCAAGAAACAAGCTTTTAACTAATGGTCCAGGGGGCCTCGGAGTGGGGGGATGGGGGAAATATGGGGATGAGAGAGTGCAGCTGCCGTGATGAGCACGGGACGATGTATGTAAATGCTGAATCACTACATTGTATACCTGGAAACTAATAATACACCATATGTGAACTACACTGGGACTAAAATTAAAAGCTTAATAAAAAAAAAAAAGAAAAAAAGGAAGTTACATCAGCATACTAATTAAAGAAACTGTTCTGCTTACCCTTGTTTTTCTGGAAATTGAAAGCTAAGCCACCCTTTAGAGGTAAGATGGAGTCCCTCGTCTTCCGTAAGGAGGTCCGTAATCCCACTGATGGGCAGCAGCGGCTCCCCTGCCCCACGAACAGACCTAGAATCCTCCTGTGCGGAGGAGAGCTTCGGTCTTCGGACATTACGCGGTGTTGTGAATTGAATTAATTCAAGCATCAGTGCACATGCACTTAAGTGCAAGCCCCATGGCCAACATTTGGACTGATCCTGATGTGAAGCTTTTAGTGTGGTCGTTTGCAAGCGTGGTGGTGATGCCTGGGCCTCCTCCACCTTCTCGTCCATTCCACTGGCCTATGCCAGGGAGCAGGTAAAAGATGCCTAGTAAGCACATGTTCATTGCAATCAGCTCATTAGCTCGGCTAGCGTGTGCAGCAACACTCTCTCTGGCTACAGAGTTCAAGGACAACCGCCCCAAATCCTAACAGTTCTGGAATGTGAACGGTGGGCTAAAACATCCACATCTGACTAAGAGCACTGCTCTCCTTGAGACCCCGCATGTGGTTAGGGTGTTTAATCCGGCAAATCCCACCGCTGTCTCTATTTTGGAGTCCCATATCCCTTACCTATCAGCCTCTTCAAGTCAGTTCTTCTAGTTTCTAAGTGGGACCTGGGGCAAATCACGGAACTCCTCTGCAAGCTTGGTTTCCTCCTCCAAAAACTGCATATATGTTACAGCTTTGTGTGTGCGGATGATATAAGAGAACAAGCCATATATCACAGCGAATGCCACCTAGTAAATAAATGTCTATCGTATTTCAGCACCTGGCCTTTCCCATTTAATACTGATTCCCTGACAAGGTAGACAGTTGCCTCCCCAAATCTGCTCTTTGTACCGATATTTCCAAAGACTATTCATACAAGAGAGCACAAATTAGCCTTTGCTCATTTGGCTTTTCGTGTTATTCACACCACTTCTCAACCCTATTGGTAAATTATGGCAAAGCTCTGCTATTACAACACTATCTTTAAAATTAAATAATTACACTTTATTAAATTCTGTAAGATCTTGCTGTCATAAGCTCTTTTTTATTGCCCTTACTTCCTGCTCCAATCTCCTGGTCCTTAATCATACACTTACTTGCAAAATTGATTGCCAAGTTTACGGTCTCTTTTATTTTTAATACCGCTGAAGTATTGACAGGTCTCTTCAAGCTAGAATTAGGTTTCTTAGTGTGGGTGATTCTTTTTAATTTTTTATTTTTATTATGATTTTTTTATCATGCTATCTCTCCCAGGGTTTGAAGAGTGCTTAGCTGACAGTGGGTGTTTGATTAGTATTTACTGAGTGCATTTTTTATAAAATATATATTTTTAATTAATGCCATAAAGAGACAACATAGGTTGTTGGCCTCTGACAGATGTCCTCACATCCCAGCTCTCCTGACGCCAACTCTCTGGAAGATGAAATAGGTAACAGCTCTGAGCCCCGCCACGACCGGTAGAGTGGGAAAAATCACGTGAGGATTAAGTCAGAAAACATGTTTTCAGTGTCATATAGGTTACCCAGAAAAAGCAGGAAGAAAAAAGGCAGAGTTAGAAAATAACCGTTACTACACGTTCAGAAGTAATACAAGATAAGCTTATTCAAAAAAGAAAAAAAATACTTTGGTAATGATGTGTCTGGTGACTGTGGTCCTCCACACTTGACCTCTTAACTGATTTAATAGACGGTGCTTCCTGGGTGCCAAGCACTGTTTCTAAGCACTTGAAAATGTTAACTCATTTTATTCTTAGGACGCCCAGTCATTCGCTGTGATATATGGCTTGTTCTCTTATATCATCCGCACACACAAAGCTGTAACATATATGCAGTTTTTGGAGGAGGAAACCAAGGTCCAGAATGCTGGCTACACTGCCTTGGTCCTATAAACTAAAAAAGGGATGGAATCCAAGTCAGAAATGTCGATTCTTTATTCTGCACTCCTAACTACACGCTCTGCTCTTTTCTGTTTTTTTCCCCCTTTAAAAAGTTTTCTTGCAGAAGACCAAGAAAGCCAGCCAAGGAAAAGAAATATACTCCTTAAGGAACCCATGAAGAAAATCTGAGATAATTTAACTGATATCAAGAATGAAAAGATTAGGGCAACTGGGTGGCTCAGTGGGTTAAGCCTCTGCCTTCGGCTCAGGTCATGATCTCAGGGTCCTTGATTGAGCCCCACATCATGCTCCCTGCTCAGCCCGACTCTCTGCCTACTTGTGATCTCTCTCTCCATGTCAAATAAATAAATAAAATGTTTTTTAAAAAAACAGAATGAAAAGATTAAAATTCCAAATAGTACTTTATAAAAATGAAATTATGACAGAAGATAATTCCATTTAAATAAGTATAGTGAAGAGCAAGCCCATTTAGTCTATATTTTTTAAAGGATATTAGGGGATCTAATAAGCAGTTAGAAGGGGCCAGGCAGGGGAAGGCTGGATTTCAGGATTTCAACGGGGAATTAGGCAGAAATTCCTTAAGGAAATGAGCCATAGTATTTATGAAGACTTGTCTTTTAAGTGAGATGAGGGATTTGAGACCGGGAGACTCCTTTTTCAGAGTGGACCAGTTGGCCGTGGGTGTTTAACTGGACATTCAGCCCTGCAGTCTGCATCCATCCACTGCTGTCCAGTTTGCTTTTCTCTGCCCCGAAGAGCCCAGGTCTGCAGCCACCGACACCCAAGGGTTAGCCTGGGCTTCAGAAACGAAAACTAGTTTTAAGGGAACCTAGCCAAGAGCATTACTATTTGTTTCAAACTACTCTTTATATTTGTTTGCTTTTTAATTTGTAGAATAGAGAGAACACGATCTTGAATTTATTGCAGAAAGTAGATGATAGAGCGAGAAGGGGCTCAATAAATTTCCCTTCCTTTTATCACTGGCTTGGGATCCTCTCTACCAGCTACAAGCTAAAGGGAGGGGACAGGAGGGAAAACCTACAGAATGGCTGATAGGTTGATAAGATTTTCAAAAGCAAGGCTACTTTGTTACATAATTTTGTAATCAATTTTTCTTTATTGAGTAGTTCAGTCTTGTCATCTGAAAGAAAGCCACCAAGCATGTATTTTAAGTTGAAACAGATAAAATAGACACATATAGGTGTTTGGTTAAATTTAAAAATGAAAGGGAATTGCTCTACAATTTGATTCCGCAATATTGGCTATTTCTCCCACTGCCAATATATCGGCATAGAAGTCACTTAAATCCATGGTTCACAGTGGTTACAAAAATAGTTTTTAAGCACTCAAATACAAAGAATTCTTTCTGAAACTGTTAGAAGGGATGAGACCATATATCTTAACCCAAGCATTCAAAATTAAACCTAACATCTCAGTAGCAAACTTTAAAAAAGAATTGCAATTGTAAATGTTTGTTTCCCCTCCAGGAAGGGCAAAATTCAGTGTTCCCTACATAGCAGCCTGCAGGGGATCATGGTGTCATTCTTCAGTGTCCTCTTTCTAGAACAAATATCAGGTGAGCATTTCAAATAGAATAGAGGCTACTCCCATTTATTGCCATCTAACAGATCTTCTGTGATGGCCCAAAGCTTAACAAGTCAAGCTTTCTCCATATTTTTTATTCATCATCACCCCTGAAGGAGCCATTTTAGACTTTTTTTCCTCCCCCCGGCCACAAATTTTAATAACATAGGTTCACAGCATAACAATTAATGCACAGAGTGTGTGTGTGCCCATCTATGTCTCTTTAAAGAGTCTTTTCATGGCTTCATTGAGATATCGGTGACATTTCACTATGTGAGTTCAAGCTATACAACTGATTGATTTGATACATTTATATATTGTGAAATGAGCCCTACCCGAACTAGCGAATACCTCTGTCTGTCACAAAATTACCATTTCTATGCTGAGGACCTACATGACCTGTTCTCTTCACAACTTCCGGGTATACAAAATAGGATCGTGAACTACAGTCACCAGGCTGGACACTAGAATCCCAGAACTTATACTACCTTATACCTGGAAGTTTATAGCCTCTGGCCAGTATCTCCACATTTCCTCCCTCCCCCAGCCCCCGGCAATGGCCATTCTACTCCCTGTTGCTTTGAGTTCAGCTTTCTAAGATTGCACGTGTAAGTGAAATCCCACATTATATGTCCTTCTCTGACTTGTCTCACCTTGCGTGATACCCTCCCGGTGCATCCATGTCGTGGCAAATGATAGGATTTTCCACTTTCTCATGGCTGAGTTATAATCCTGTGTGTAGGCACACTGGTGTGTACCACACCTTCATCCATTGATCCCTGAGGGACATTCAGGTCGTCTCTGTATCTTGGCTGCTAGGAATAATGCAGGCGTGGGACTGTAGATAGCTCTTCGATCCCCTGTTTTCACTTCCTTTGGAGATATACCCAGAAGGAGGATAGATGGATCCTATGGTAGTTTCACCTTTAATGTTTGGAGGAACCTTTATATTTTCCATAGTGGTCAAACCAATTTACATTCCCACAAACAGGGCACAAGATTTGGGAATCCCTGAAAAACTGTGCTTCATGTATAAAAAAGGCTTTTTCTCCTGCTCTATTATTCCATTGCCCCAATGTGAGGATCTTATCACCCTACCTTCGTCCTCCCTCCTTCTCTCTGAGGGATGTGAAGGACGAGTCTAAGGTCTGCAAAGCTAATGAAGTAGAAAAGTAACCCATTCCCCGCCTGCCCTACTTGCTAGTCGTCCCCTCTGGCAGAGACTAAGCCAGGGGCCCCTTTTCCACTGATGGTCACATTTCAAAGTGATGGCCCTGAGGTTCTTCAGGAAGATATTCCTAAGCTGTAAAACCATCTAGAGGCTTCTAAGAACATTTACATCTCAAAGGGGCAGAGAAAGGACTCAGGATTCCAAGTTTATTCAAGATATAGGGAACATTAGGGGATGCTTGGTCATAATCATTCCTTTAAATATAACTTTAAATAATTCCCTTAAAATAACCATTTTCTCCCCTGAGAAAATAAGGCTCTGTAGTTCCTGCTTACTGCGGTCATCACCATCCCCTACCCCATACCTTAGCACTATCATCACCATCATTCTAGTTGATATAATAAGATATAATTTGCTTCTCAAAATGTTTTCCTAAAGAACACATTTTAGTAATGCAATCTCCTTTCTTGCCTTCTAGAAGAATCTGCATTTTCTCAGCTTAAAAAAAATCATGATAATAATGCAGCATAACAGAATGTCTCTGGCTAAAATGATTAGATGTGGAAAGCGAATCAAGGCACCCAACAAAAACATGAGAGGGGATTTAAAATGTTTAAATTTTACTTGAAAAGACCTATGCTATAATAGAACCCCCATGAAATTTTACTAAATATATTCTCTTTCAATTCTGAGAATATTTTCCCTTTTAATCAGCGGCTCTGGGAAGTTAACAAAAAGAGCTCAACTATTTTTAATGGCTTTAGAAATAGGAAATGAACTTATACATGGAATATTCATACATTTATTTTTAAATTTTTGCTCAACATAAATACCTTGCCCCTTGTATGTAGACAGAAATACACGGATATTGTTAATGCTCATACTATGGACTTCAACTTGACTTCCTTTAAGAAAAGCCACAAATGCAAATACATTCCATACTGCATGCATGCCCTAGAAATTACACAGCTCATTGCAATTCCGAGGTAATCAAACTGTACATCAGGTTATTTTTCACATTTCCCTATGTTTCATTTTCTTTTAGAATTTTTAAATCTGCCTGGCTACGGTCTTGGGGAAGGGAAGAAAAGAGGAAAACTCTCTTTCAGGGGACCTGATTTTCCAGGGGACCGGAGAGAGGACAGCAGGAGGAGCAGTAGGAGAGGGAGAAGCAGGCCCCCCACCATGCAGGCAGGGAGCCCAATGCAGGGCTCGACCCCACGACCTCGGGATCATGGCGGGAGCCGAAGGCAGACAATTAACCTTCTGAGCCACCCAGGCGTCCCAGTCATCGTTAGAACTTAAGGCAAACCCAGTCTGGCTTGGTCCCTCCCTTCTATCACAGTGCTTATCCTTGATGTATCAGATTTAAATCATTGACTACAATACTCAAAACTGATACTTAAAAACAAAAGTAAAATAATAATGATAATAATAATAATACCCTTTAGTCCAGTTTGTGCTTAGAATCACCATCCAAATTATTTTTCCCTTAGATTCCATTGAGGATAGAGCTCTAAAAACCTATCTATATCATAGTTTTTATTTGATATGTAAGTCTTTTTTCTTTGAGGTTTGAAACATGAAGTTTCAAGATAATCTTTTTGTTAATTTTTGTTTTAGACATTTTTTTTAATCTGTTGAATGAAATTAAGCATTGGATTTTTATGGAAGAAACTGGAGAAGACATGCAGGGGGAAAAAAAAATCTCAATAAATATAAGGCTCAAATGTTTAGACAGGAGATATGTCCTTTGGCAAAAAACAGCATCATTGCAAATAGCTTAAAGCAATGCACTTTTTTTTTTCATTTGAGGACTAGAAATATGGATTTCTCTTCTTCATAAAAAAATATTATTGCTCAAATGAGTTTATTTTCTTTCTTATATCTTTTTTTTTTTAAAGATTTTATTTATTTATTTGACAGAGAGAGAAATCACAAGCAGGCAGAGAGGCAGGCAGAGAGGGAGGGGAAGCAGGCTTCCCTCTGAGCAGAGAGCCCAATGTGGGGCTCGATCCTGGGACCGTGAGACCACAACCTGAGCTGAAGGCAGAGGCTTTAACCCACTGAGCCACTCAGGCACCCCTCTTTCTTATATCTTAAAGTTAATAGAATTGCAACTGGGTGATCTTCAAAACTGCAAGGGTATGTACATGGTGTTGTGTATTTTTCAAAGATCTGAGATCAGGGGACCTGGGTGGCTCAGTTGTTAAGTATCCTACCTTCAGTTCAGGTTATGATCACGGGGTCCTGGGTTTGAGCCCCACATCGGGCTCCCTGCTCCATGGGAAATCTGCTTCTCCCTCTCCCACTCCTCCTGTTTGTGTTCCTGCTCTTGGTCTCTCTCTCTAAAAAATAAATAAAATATTAAAATTTTTTTTTTCAAAGGCCTGAGATCTTGTAGTGGCAGAGTATGGCAAATATTGGTTCCTAACTCGTGCTGGCACACCGCCAGGCAATTGTAGTCAAGGGGATTCCACAGTTAAGAAGGGAGGTGAGACCTTCAGAACGGTGAATCCAATGAGACAGAAATAAATTGTGGTCACAGAGACTCTATGAGCAGGAGTTCTTGCTGATTCAAATACAGGGCATTCGAACCCCTACATGGGACATGACTCAGTTGTGGACCATGGCAAGGTTTGGTGGTGAATGCAGAGGGAGTAGCCAAGGTGCAGAAGGAAAGCCAGTTCTGCCTTAATTCAAAGTTCATTTGCTGGAAATTAGCATTTCTCTAACTGAATTTCTCTAATCTTCTATAAATCTACAAAGAGATAATTACGTTTCAGTATTAGCCATTAAGGTATAATCTCAAGCAAAAAAGTAAAACTGTGTTTAAAGTAAAAAAATATGTAACATCTGCTTTGCATTCCATTTAACTGATTCCATGGAATAAAGAATATCATGAGAATGGTCTCTGATGGCAATAAAAGCAAAGTAAGAACGTTTAATGCCTTGCATTCAATAAACTGTTTTCCACCGTTGGTCTCAAAAAGTAATCACTGCATCTGCCTTTAACAGTTATATCTTCACACAATGAATTAGTAAACTCAATTTATTAGCAATGGATAAGTGGCAGTTAAAAAAAACACCAAAAAACAAAAAACAAAAAAACTTCTACTAGCGCCCCCTAGTGGCCGGGGGGCCACGTGGGTTTCATTCTCCCATAAAAGCAACCAGGGACTCTTCGGAAAAGGCTGTTTCTAGGATTGGGGGAAGGCATACAGAAGATGAATCTGAAGGATGTATGGTGCCAGAAGGTAAGGAAGTGCCCCAAACCAACCAAACCAAACCAGACGCCGCTCTTAATGGGGTAGACCCACACAGAGCCAAATGGAAGAGCTTCCAACGACCTAAGGTGGCACAATTACAGCAAAAACTAATCACTATACTTTAATCGGAAGTACACCATGTTCTTGAGTTCACAGTGAGTTCAATAAATACATGACGAGAGTCTCCGGTGTAGAAACATACAAAATAACTGACAGAGACACTCCACCCTCAAGGAGGTGGAGCATGACTCCCCACCCCCTAGGCTTGGACTTGCTCTCAGAGGGCAGAGATTGGGGGACCATGCAGAGAATGTACACGGGAGGAAGTTGATAAACTCTACCTCAGTCGTGCACGCAAGGTCAACATCAGCAGCGATCCATCAGGGTTGGTGAGACCCCATAATGTAATGAAAATGGCACGTTACCTCCCAGACGTCCCTCCCCCAAACTCCTACCCCAGAGCAGTCATAAGAACCCCAAATGAGTCCCAAATGAGGGTCATTCTGCAAAATTCCCAACTGTCCTCAAAACTGTCAAGGTCATTGAAAACATGGATGGTCTAAGAAACTGTGACAGCCACAAGGAGCCTAAGGAGATGTGAGGACTAAATGTAACGTGGCAGCCTGGATGGGAAACTGGGTCAGAAGGAAGATACTGGAGAAAAAGTTAAGAAATGTATGCTATTTAGTTAATAATAGTCTACTGATGCTGGTTTACTAATTCCTAATGTAAGATCTTAATAACAGACAAAAATGAACAGGGAGTATATGAGACTTCCATACTAAATTTCTCTGTAAATCAAAAACTGTTCCAAAAAATAAGTTGATTTCAAAAAAACTTACAGAACTACTGCACCACCAGCTCATTTCTATTAAGTCCTCAACTATTATCATTTAATTTCATCTTACTTAATTTTCCTACGTGCAAGAGTGATTCATGAACATAGCAAAGGTTTCTAAAAATATTATAGAGCTATGATATTTTAATAAAAGATTTCACTTTAATTAAATTATAAGGAAACCCTTCTATCCTCTTTTTCCCCCCAGGGAAGGAACGTTGTGTCATCTTATTAGCAGGATTTCCCTTAGGGCCTTTTCCCTCTTTGATGGATTTGTTATAGGCAAGGAATCCTGGAAGACAGGTCTAGCCAAAGGATATTTCATTTATACATATACATGCAAATACTTTTTTTAAATTTTCCTTTAAATCAGAAGCTATTAATAAGGAATTAGGAAGGAAACTCTCACTTTTTGTGTTTATTTAGAAGCCTTGGGCATCTTTTCTGAATAGACTCGATAAATACTATTAAAGGAAAACCAATACAGTATGATGAAAACCCAAAAAACATTCTCAGTGACATGATATGACCAAGTTGGTTTGGCACATTGATAATGCAATCACTCATGAAGCACGCATATGTTAGAAACATAGCATTAGCCATCTGTCTCTTTCTTGACCCGCTTGCTAGACAAGTGTCCCCTACTTGTCTAGGTCCCTCCTAGAGGGTCCCTTGAGGTCCCTCCACAAGCTACATATGGGGCCAGACATGGCAGAGGATTGATGGTGGAACTCCCAACATCACCGCTGTCACAACGTGTTACAACGTATACATTCACACTGCTTTCTAGTTGAGAAAGAAAAAAGCAAACCAAAACAAGAGACATATCAAAAGATTTGAGTCAGAAATCACTACTTGAATGTAAAGCTCAGTTAGAATATAGGTACTGAAGGATATCCGGAAAAACAAAAAATGAGAAGTCACTCTGGGTTCAAGTAACCCGAAAACCCTTTGTGGAGGAAAGGAGAATTAATCTCTCTTGGAGAGCATAAAGAACCCAGCTTGCCAGGCGGCACGCCCAAGGTGAGAATGACCACCGAAAGCCTAGAAAAACGTGGGCTCGTCAGTCTGATTGAAGGGATTCGTGCTGTTAGAAAATGAGAAGAAACACCAAAGACACAAACCGAAACAGGCTTGAAAGCAAGGCGAGGGAAGATGGTTTTCACCCGGATGTTTTTGAGGAGGTTAGAAGACAAGGCAGTTATGAGTGGAAAGAATCACTCATCAGTGCCTGGGATGGGACACGAGTGAGTCGGGGAGACTTCGGAGTGATTCTTCTGTAAGTAATGGAAGCTGGCTACGAGGGCCACAGTGGCAATGAGAGGTGGGGGCTTTCCCAGGCTGACCCAGAGACCAAGGTGGGATGAAGGGAATGAACCCAAAGAAGAATCAACAATGTCCTGGGTTTTCAGTCTGAGGAGCTTGAAGAACCATCACAAAACTAAGAAAAAGAGAGATTCATGAGATTCCACAGCCCGCTAAGGATAGATTGGAGTAGGTGACATTTTTCTGGCATGTTTATTGGTAGGTGAGATGAGCTTGTTCAAAAACAATGGTCACGGACACATAAAAACATGGTGACAGGATCTAAGATGAGTTGCCATAAAAGCTTCATTGTACCTAACATATGATTATATGACGTTAGGGCCCAATAATGAAGAAAAGGAATATTCAGAGTCTCCAAGGGCAAAGACATGAGACAGTTCAGCTGGTCTCTTGAGGACAGAGAATGTGCAATTACCTACTCAGGGATTTGAGGAAAACACAGGGTCATCTCTTCAAAACTACGGGACTCACTGGTCTAGGGTGAGGGTAATGATGCTACTCATGGTCCAAACAGGGACACTTCCAAAAGGAAAAGGGGGCACTATTTTTAGCTATTTTTCATCACAAAAGGCACGAACTTGTACTGTTGCCGAGCTTCTAGAAACCACCTCAGCCAGTCTCCTTGACTGGCAAATCCCCAGGACGGTTGGAATAAAAGTTTTTATCCTAAAACACGGTAGCCAGCATCTTAGTGGGACGAGCCTCCAACTGGCAGCTTCCCCGGAGGCCTGCGGGTCACTGGCTGACTCACACAGAACAGCGGCCATGGACAGGGCAGGTGGAAGGACGGCAAGGGAGGACACCGGAAGCCCGGGGACGGAGGCAAAAGTGAGGGGCAGAGCCGTAAAGACAAGTTGCCTCCATTTTCACCACCCAGGTGTCTCCCTGCACCGTCTCTGCCGCATTATCTCTGTCTTATGGTGACAGTTAATTTTATGTGTCAGCCTGACTGGCTAAGCTCAAGGGCTATTCTTGAGCTGAGGCCGCCATCTTCTGCCCCGGACGTTGGAGCTCCTGGTTCTCAGGCCTTCCAGTCTGGACCAGAGCTGCACCCCCAGACCCCCGGCTTCCAGCTGGCAGATCAGATGGTGGGACTTCTTGGACTCCATAACCGTGTGAGATGATTCTTCGTCATAAACCCCGCTCTGTGCCCGTCTAGACAGGTGCAGTGGGCTCCGATTCCCAGAGACCCCTGGCTGAACAACTTTTATTGCCCATTTGGCCTCTCTCTGCCACCTTCTTGCATTTTTAACCATTTTTTTTTTTTAATCAAAATAGCATTCACAGCTATCTGAAGAAAAGATAGGTGAAACTCAGCTGCCCATCTGAGCTCAGGGAAAATGCCCTCTGGATCCTGCTTCCATGCTCCCTCCTGACTCTGCAGGGACTGGAGGGGGTGGGTGGCCCAGAGGCCTCGCTGCCACCGTCTACTGCAAGGTGTCAGAGCAGCAAAGGCTCATCGGTGGTAGAAAATGCGTGCCCTCCAGTCCTGAGATCTGTTCTGAAGCTAGAGAGACACATTTCCATAATTTAATGCCTCCTAACTGCGTAGCACTTTTCTTTATCGAAAGGAATGTAAATACACTGTTGAATTTATGCTGTCATGTAACGTACACTTAACAGTCATAGCGAAAGAACTTATTTTCAGTGGGCTCCTTTTGTCAAGCATCTATCGTGTCATTTTTCCACATGTGACAATGAATATCCTGATATCACTTTTCTGAAGGAAAGAAGAAGGAGGAGAAGAAGGTGATGACCTGTGGCCATTACAGAAAATTTAGAAGTCAGAAGATTTTCAAGAAAGAAATAAAAATTAGCTATAATCCCATCTCCTTGAAATACCCACTGTTAGTAGCCCTTCATAACCCCTACTTCAATGTATTTTCTTTGAACTTTCTTGAACTCTGAGTACTTTCTTGAACTCTGTGGTAGCATATGTAACTTTGTTACATATCTAATAATTTGTATGTTACATTATATATCTGCCTATTTGCTGTTGCTATTCCATTGTGTTAGATGGTCTGATCCTTTTGGGGGGCACAATGGATAATGCTCTCTTCTGTTCGAAAATGCATTATATCCCCACCCGACAGGGTCCAACAGTGAGGGTACCCCACACCCTCCTTAGCATATGAAATTTGAAATCATTGCAAACTTGATTGTAACTTGCATTGTGATTCATGACGTTGAGATAGTTTCAATGAGTCTGATAAGTAGTGATGTTGTCTCTCATCCGATCTGAATGCTGATGTCCTTACCTACCGACATCATTTCTCATTTGCAGGAGTTTGGGTGTCCCACACTTCTACACCTACTTGACATTAAGGTTGCTCACGTGCTGCTGTAGATTTTTATGAACTGATTTAATGATCCCCCCCTTCACCTAGCATACGGTCCCTAAGCACCCACAAAGCAAGAAGAACTGCCCGCAGTTACAGGGGTCCCATGATGAACGGGATGGACGTGATTCATTTCGGAGCTCTCTCCTTTACCATTTGTTCCCCTGCTTTTAAGCATTTAATTCCACATCCTTGTGAATTTTGATGGAGAGTCATTTCTCTTTTATTTTGCATTTTATGAGTTTTAAACAGTGGGGTTTTAATGCATGGAATTGCTTACATGTCTTTGGAGATGCTGAGAGAGCAAAGGGGGAAGAGAATTCATCAGAGATCTGTAACGACAGAAAGCTGCTATCACCTCTGGGGTGAGGAGGAGGGAAGGGAGGAGGCAATGTTGCCAGAGCCCAGATGCTGGCGGGCGGGCAGAGAGGCTCAGGGGGGCAGGGCAGGGGCTGGAGGTGCGGAGGAGGGCAGCATCCCAGCTGGATCCTTCTTTGACTTCTCTTTCAATGACTGTATCTTAAAGATTGGGGCTCTATTTTGTTCTGCCATGTGACGCGAGTAATAACCCCCATCTCTAACAAATCGACTTGGGTTTATTTTAAGATTTTATTTATTTATTTGACACAGAGAGAAAGATCACAAGTAGGCAGTGAGAGAGAGGGAATCGGGCTCCCTGCTGAGCAGTGAGCCTGATGTGGGGCTCGATCCCAGGACCCCGAGATCATGACCTGAGCCAAAGGCAGGCTTCAACCCACTGAGCCACCCAGGCGTCCCAACTTGGGTTTACTTTAAAAGTACTTGAAGATCACACTCAGACCCAGGAAAACCTGACATCGAGCTGATTCAGTAACTGAGGGGCAACCTCGGGTCAGACCAGGTAATCTCTCAGTGCCTGAGCTTTACCTTCTGTTAAACTAGGAGCTTGGTGAAATTATTTAGAAAGTTATTGTTTAGCTAAATATGTAAATGTGTTTTTACTCAGCTTTTAAACATTCCCATCTATTACAGAATCTGGGTTTAAAATATTTCTCAGGCCACTCACAGCCACGATGACACTGTAAAGTTTGGCACCTTTTAAAATCTAAGTTCTACAAAATTATCTCTCTGTGAATGGACACATTTGCCCTAAGGAGTACACTTCCGTGAGTGTGGCTAGGGCCTCGATGAAGTCAGTGAACGATCGTGAGCTATTCTGCAGAATACTTTAATAGGATGGTACTTATGCAGCACTCCCACAATATTGGTTAGTGCAAATGATAGGATTCTAGTGCTCTTGACGATATTTAAATACGTTCGGAACTCCTTTGTTTTTGTTCTCTCTAAACCACAGGCAACTGTAACTCCTACTATGCATCTGATTACAATCTGCTTGTGAAGTAGATGCCAAAGCCAGAAGCCCAGTTTTACCAATGGTATATCATGTGCATCACACAATTTCACTGACCATGTATGTTCTAGGTACTGAAGGATTCTAATCAGATTCCAACAGATTAACCGCCTTATGTACTGACTAGTGACGTTTTTTTTTTTAATTCCCCTTTGCTCTCTATTAACACCTGAAAATAAATTGTTCTAAAACCTCTATGCTATGTAAGCCACGCTGAGTATTTAGTTGTTATGAATTACTAGGTGCTGAATTAAGTATTAGATATTTAATTAACATAGGGGCAATATATCCCCGAGAAATTAGCTTCATCATTTGCATACAAGTTGAACTAAAACATAAGAATAAATACGGTGTGATTTAGAGAAATGTCTGAGAGAATTATTCTCCTACTTCATCTCTCTCTCTCTCACACATACGCATACACATTCTTTCTCTTGGAACATACATCAGTAGCCACAATGTAACTATTCCTTCTATCAACTTGACACTTTCCTTCAGTAGGTTTTAAATACCTTGGGTCAAAAAAATGTTAAGCAAAAAGTATGCAGATGGGGCGCCTGAGTGGCTCAGTTGGTTAAGCGACGGCCTTCGGCTCAGGTCATGATCCCGGAGTTCTGGGATCGAGTCCCACATCGGGCTCCCGGCTCTGTGAGGAGTCTGCTTCACCCTCTGACCTTCTCCCCTCTCATGCTCTCTCTCACTGTCTCTATCTCAAATAAATAAAAAAAAAATTAAAAAAAAAAGTATGCAGACAAATAGGCCATGTGGATAGCAGTAAGTTTCTCCCTCAAGAGGCTCGTTAATTTTAAAGAGAAACAATGGTTAACTTTACAGTGGAGCCACTCCCCAGACCCGGTCTTAACCAAGTAGGCAATGCCTGCTTCCACAGTGAAAAGCCATATTGACATCACGTGCCTGTGGAAAGAACTGATCACTTCCATGGTAGTCGGGCCAAAAATATATCATTCAACCAAATCAACCATGGTTGATGGTTTTCTCAACCATGAGAAAACCTCAGATGGACACAAATTGAGAGACATTCTATAAAAAAAGTGATCAGTAGTTTTCAGAATTGTCAAGGTCATAACAGACAAAGAGAGACAGAGGACCAGCCACAAACTGGAGGGGACCAAGGACAGGTGATGGTTTATTGTGACACTGGGACCCTGATGCAAGCCTGGAACTGAAAAGTGATGCAGGAAAACGGGAGAAATCTCAGGACTTAGGTAATAATAATGTGTCAACACGAACGTTCTGATAAGTGCACTGTGGGTGTGTAAGATGGAACATCTTGACATTCCCGAAGCTGACACCATCACGCGTGGACGTCAGGCTTGAAGGTGACGTGTTTTTTTTTCTGGGTGGTCCGTCTCCAGTAGGCTGGTGGTCTCATGGTTTCCATCGCCTGCTCGCCAAGGCTCAGTCTTACCCTGTCTCTCCCTGGTCAACCCCACCTGACCCACTTGCTTCATTCTTACAGAGCGTACCAGACCCAAGGTCATTACGCGGAAGAAAAAAAAAGATGCAAATATGTACAGAAGTACTCTATTAGGTGATAATGTAGGAAATGAAATAACTTGTCTTTTGAGGTCCCTCAAAAAGGTGGTATAGGTGGGATTTGAATTTCTTTTCTCTGATGCCAAAGCCAGGACTTCAGACTACTTATGTTCTCCCTGACAGATGGCAGCATAATTGATGCGGAATAAACTTCAGTCAACTGAAGACATATTGGACAAAGCAACGTATGAATTTTTTGCAGGGTACTATTTATTATTATATCATTGGGCACAATGAAAGATTTCCCTTCAAATGGAAACTCAGTTCCATTAAACAAACATTACCAAAGACATCAAGGTCATTGACCTAACAGCAGTAAAGAATATTGAGTTTTTTCTCTAGAAAGTAGGGTACAGTTACACTGACCTGCCCTGGGCTGACTGACCTCATTAGGCTGTATTCCAGACCCTGAACTCTCCATTCACACCTATACCCTCTGCTTCCTGCTCATCGTTTAAGCTCTATTGAGTAGCTATAATAAATACTCCTTTGAGTATAAATCCCTTGAGAGATGTGGATATTCCCTAGATCTTAAGGAGGATGTATACCATTGTTAAGTGTAGAAAAAAATAAATGGCCACATGAGCTTTTAGCACACATGTTGTAAATGAAATTGGTTCGAATTTACTATTTTTTATGCTTTCCAACTGTTGGGTCCATTAACTTTCTGTCTCTAACAGAAAGAAGAAACTAGCTACTCTTAGTTTCAGATGTTTTAAAATGATCTCAGGGAATCCTCAGGACCACTTCCCACATTTGGTCTACAAGGAACTCCGGGCTCAGAGCTCTTGGACTCTGCAAGATTACACTGGGGCTAAGTGAGCAAGCGCACGCGCACTCTATCATCTAGGTGGCATATACAAAGGCTTGCAGAAAGAACTGAGAGGTCCCAGCCTCTAGGTGCACATCGGTGTCTTTCGTGTGAACTATGGGAAGATTCCGGACCCCATTCAAGCAGCAGGATTCTGGGGTAACAGCTGTTCCACGATTAGACAATACTACCGTCCTCTATTCTGTATTTCCACGCATGTTAATGTTCACAACCTGATGATTTCTTTGTTTCATAATATTTCAGCCTAACTCCAGACAATGTGTGGAGCTAAATAATTCAAATTACAAATGACCCTTGAACAACAGAGGTTTGAGCTGCATGTGTCCATTTAGTGCACAGTTTTTTTGGTTTTTTTTTTGGATACATACATGACTGTAAATGTATTTCTCTTCATTTTGATTTTCTCAGTAACAGTTTCTTTTGTCCAGCTTACTTTATGTAACAACACAGCAGAAAACATCTAGAATATACATAACACAACATACACAATCTGTGTTAACTATTGATGTTACGGGTAACGCTTCTGGTCGACAGGATGCTCTTCATATACCGTGGTTAAGTTTTGGGGGAGCCAAAAGCCATATGTGAATTTTCCACCACGCGAGGTTCAGTGCCTCTAACTCCCACATAGTTCAAGGGTGAGCCGGCCTGACCAGAGGACGTTAACATACATTAGCCACAGTCTGCTGAGCCCAGGCCCCTTTCCAAGGGGAAGAAAAGAATGAGACACAGGTGTGCAGAATCTCTGAGTCAGTGAAGAATAGATCATGTTCGAAGAATTCTTTTCACATACTTAATGCAAAATGTGATTTAGAAAGTCTGGAGCGGCATTGGAGACATGCATGCCCTCATTCTCATGAAGCTTACCTGTACAGCATAAATTCAACAATTGTTCCTAATATCATATAAAATAGAGGAGGGGCACCTGCTATTATCCAGAGTAGAGGACGGACTCTCGGGTGGCTCAGTCATCTAAGGATCCAACTCTTGATTTCGGCTCAGGTCATCATCTCAGGGTCGTGAGATCGAGCCCCGGGTCTGGCTCTGTGCTCTGCATGGAGTCTGCTTTTCTTTTTCCCTCTGCCTCTCACCTCCCCCCTCTCTCTTTCTCTCTCAAATAAATAAGTAAAATATTTTTTTAAAAAATAGAATAATCTGCCCTCTATTATGTTATCCCAAGAGAAATCAATGCCAGCCCTCTGACAGAGAGCTCGACCCAGAAACATTTATGAACCTCAGATCCTAACAGACGGTACCTAAACATGGGCTGTTTAACAGATGCTATAGATGTTCTAATAAATAATAGATGTTATGATAAATCTAAAATAGATTTAATAGATGGTGAACATACTTCGAGGTTCACAGAAATATCCCAAATTGAGAAACCAAATCGTTAGAGTGAGGGGAAACCTAGTAAAAACCACACCGTATGAGAAACAGAGCACATGTGGGTAAAATGATTCCCTTTATAAAGATAAATCACCAATTTCCCCCAAAGTCAAAGGTCACCATACCAAATATTTACCAAAATGGAACCTGCAAATCGTAACACTGAAATGATAGAATTTTAAAAAGAAAACCTCTTCCTAAATACATTGCAGATCCTTACCTAAATGTTCATTAATATTATACTCTGGGGAAAAAATTATTTTATGGAAATGACTCTCGATGGTGTACTATTTAGATAGCACTTGTGAAAAAATTTGTCAGGGACACTTCGGCTCCTTGGTAGATGTTTGTTTTTGGTCAGAGTGGTTTTCTTGGCTCCGTCTCCAATGGGGGGGGGGTGCTCCATTGTCCCTAAATCACCAACACAGTCTCTAGCTTCACCTACACCCAAACCTACTCATCCTGCAAAGGACAGAATGGTCTCAGAAATGCAATTTGCATTGCCCCGCTGGTTTCTAGGACACCTAAACATACTGTCCCTTCTGAAATGCAGAGTCCCCACTCCACCACACCTTCTTTCCTTTTGGCTGATTTTCTCTGTTTCTTTCTTTGTGTCCTTTGATCGTAATGCTTCCTCTGGTGCTGGTCTCACTACTGACTCCCTGAGAATCGGCTCCGTCTTGCCCTCCCTACGGCACCTTATTCTTAGGTTGGCTGTTCTCCAGCCTCAACAAGAATCCTGATTTTTGCCCAGGAATCAGAAATGCTTCCTTTACTAGCCATTGCTTTCCTTCCACTCAAATGTCCAGCTCCAGACATTCTTTACCTCTCCATCAAATCCATCTTGCATCTAAATGTCCAACGAGACCCTTCATCCTATTGGTTGTTGACTTCTATAGGAGAATTCATAGACAAGTTTGGAAGAACAAAGAGGACGCAGAGTAGAGAAAGGCCAACTATGGCTGGTACATAGTTGACATTTATCAGAGAGACCATGGTAAATCACACAAAGTTTTGGGAAGATAACCTGCCGGATTTTTGTAGAATATATTGTAGACAAGGGGTGCAGACAGTGAGAGAGTTAGGAAGGAAGTGTTAATGGAGGCTTTCATTAGGGTAAAAACAGTAGGCTTGATGGACGGGATGAAAAAAAAATGAATCTTCTGGGTCTTGGGATTTAAGGAAAAAAAGATAGCACCAAATTTCCAAGCCCAGATGGTATCATTAATGGTAAAAATAATCTTCCAGGCATGTGCTATCACTAAAAGAAAAAGAAAATCATGAAGAGTAATGTGTGATGATTTATATTATTAGTATGAGTGGAGTAGCAGTGATAGGCTTCATTTGAAATAGACTATTTAAGATGCTGATGGTATATCTAGATAAAAAAATAAAATGTTTGAAAAAAATTAAAAAGGCAATTGCTGGCTTTAGAATAAACGAGAGCTTTTCATAAAACAGACTGAAGGGGAAGTTCTTAATTTGGAATATGAGCTAACAGAATGCCATCTGGTGGATAGGAGGTATCAGGGTGTTAATCACATTGTCTAAACAAATTTAAGTAATGTAAATTTCAACTTTTACTTACTCAAACTGTGGGAGTGGATTATTTTAAATTTGACTATAATGTTTGATACTGAGTATTTAAAAAATGTGTAATAAATCCTACATTTGCCATATTCTGCAGTACAAAATTTTTCTCTGGTTTTTCCTAAATAATAATTCAAAATATTTTACAATAGTCAAGTCCTGATTAAAAGCCAAATGTGAAGGTATGTTTGATCTACATAATTGTGTAGGAAACTGTGCCTATTTTAGCATGTATCTGCACAATTGCTCACTGAAAATCTTTTCCACGAGCTTGTCCTTTACAACATGCAGAAGAGACTTACAAATCCAAGATGGTTTAAAAAATATTAGATGTTTAGTAATATTCTTTAAGGATTTAATGTAAAAATAGTTATAATAAACTAAAATGAAAAGCTACAGCAACGAAGGGATTTCCCAAAGAGGCAGCCTTGAGGCACTAGTACTTTATGTCAGTTAAAATGGACATATTCATTCAACTTATTTCAAATGATAATCCAAAGGCTTACAAGAATTAAAAAGAAGAGTTTCAGATACTTCAGCGAGTTGTAGGTTTATGTTTATCGTCATGAATGACAGCTGTCACCAGATACTCTTTACTGCCTTTCAAAAGCATATCCGCCAGGATCACACTAAGTACAAAACAAGATTGCCAAGGAACAGCCATGAATTTTACACCTGGTAAATTAAAAGTTTAGGATCCGAGAATAGGAGTGCATGTCAGAGATACCAAGTCCAAATCTATTCACACCAAGCCTCCAGGGTCTATGCACAATTCAATCATTAAGCAGTCCTTTCTGCCAATGGGTCACAAATCTATCTGCCTTTGTGTGTGTTGATGCCTTTTCCTTCCTTTACGTCTAGAACCATCATAGCTGAAGTCTGACTTCTCTTGGGCATGAGAACCATTTAAAGCCTGGAAAGTGGCAAGGATGGTTCTTTCCATCTTTTCTCATTGATCCTGGTTTGTTCAAAGTCATCTCAGTTTCCAAAACCCATGGCCATTCCAGAATCTCTCCTCTCACGGACTTTGATGCATCGCTGTTCTTCGTCACAGAACTTGCAGACCCATAGGTCAGAGGTGAGACAGCACACTCTGGGCTTAGATATCCTCATTTACATCTCCTTTTCTCCCTTACCCTACACCATCGGAATGTTTCCAGGGAAAGCCTGGACAGGTGATAAATACTAAAACACATGTGTTCATTATAAAATTTTTCATTGATCTAAGATACAAAATAACATCATCAACTGGCCAACTTCTTTCTTGGAAGGACCAGACTATTTTTATCGACACATTCTATCCTTGCATTTGTACCATGTCCTGAACATACACAAGAATTCGAAAACACTATCATATGCCTCTATTTTATCCTTATCATCCTCATCTGGTTGTGTTCTCCATAATCTTATATGGCAGAAGTACCTAAAAATTACAATCAATAAGGTCCCTGGAATTAGAACAAAGGAGGCACAGAAAATGGTTCTAAGATAAAAAGAAAAAACATTACTTGTGTGGTTTTTTTCTTCTTAGACATTTAATAGAAAAATATGAATGACATCATGTTACTCATGTACTCGAAGGGAGAATTTTTTTTTTTTTTAGAGACTGTATTTATCTATTTGACAGAAAGAGAGAGATCAGAAGCAGGCAGAGGGAGAGGGAGAAGCAGGCTCCCCACCAAGCAAGGAGCCCAATGTGGGACTTGATCCCAGGACCCTGGGATCATGACCCGAGCCGAAGGCAGTGGCTTAACCGACTGAGCCACTCAGGCGCCCCGAAGGGAGAGATTTAAAGCGTTCACATTTTATCAAAAGGGCATCAGATGATTTTTTTTCATCAGATGATTTTTTAAAGAAATAATTATTTCAAGTCAACTCAAAGCATATTTTCTTCCCTTCCTAAAAACAATAAAGATGCGGTTACATCTCTATTAATTTAGTGTCAACACATCCTAAGTGTTTATCATTTGACTCATAAAATTCATATTTTAAATTTGTGAAAATAGTCACACGTATCTGATTCTGCCCCCTCCTCTTTTGTTGTTTGAAATCTACTCAACACTGAAAGCTAGTCAACACTTTGTCTTAACCGCTGGAAAGTATGGTGTGTATGCGGATATTACAGAACCTACAGATCGACCACCCCAGCGACAGGCATGTGGACTGTTTCCAATTTCCCACTATTACAAATAGTTCTGGAATGAATGATCCCATCCATGTTTTCTGATGTGTGTGAATAATCACCGGTGCATCAGGTACGACCATGTGTGACTGTAACTGTAACAGGGCTGATTTGCTTTTGGAAACTGCTCTACTAATTTACATTTCCATCATCAGTTCAGGACTTACCACTTCCACACATTGTCCTAAACATTTGGGATTTCATTTTTTAGACAGTTAGTCAAAGCTTGCCCATTTACTGTCAATTAAATGTTACCTCATTGCTTTTTAACTTGAATTTCCTGAGTCTGTCAAGGCTGGCTGTATTTTCTTCTAGTCGGGCTTCCTGTTCCATGCCTTGTTCATTATTCGTTTTTATATTAGATTGTTGTCTCTTTTTTCACTGACTTGTAGTCCTTTACAGGCATGTGTGATTGTGAGTATGACTGTGCAAATATGCTACTCAGTCTTATATATATGGATTATATATAATTGACTACATGTTGCAAACAGAATTTCAGAGGCTATAGCTTTTCTTCTTTATATTCTCTATTTCTTTTTTTTAATATTTTGTTTATTTATTTGACAGAGAGAGATCACAAGTAGGCAGACAGGCAGGCAGAGAGAGGGGGAAGCAGGTCCCCGCCAAGCAGAGAGCCCGAAGCGGGGCTCGATCCCAGGACCCTGAGATCATGACCTGAGCCAAAGGCAGAGGCTTTAACCCACTGAGCCACCCAGGCACCCCTCATATTCTCTATTTCATATAATCGTCTGACTTGTTTTTTTAAAATTTTGATGTACTACTCAAATTTTCCAATCTTTCTATTATGTGCATTTTTATAACTTCATTGAATAATATTCCACTATTTTCCATTTCCCCCAATTTTCCCCACCCAAGGTATAAATATATAATATATAATTACATACTAGGCTTTATGTAATAAATTACATAGCTTATATAATGTTAACATATTAATATACGATAATCATTACATTATAAAAATAAGTAATTATTTTACATTTATTCTTCATGTTTGGGATTTTAATCCACCTGGAATTCATTTGGGGGTAATGTGCAATGAGAATCTAATGTTCTTAATATTCAACTGTATAGAATTGCTTTTGTTTTATTTTTAGTGTATTTTGAATGATTTATAGTTTAATGAGAATATCAGAGGTTGTGTAATATCAATATCTAGGATGATGTTGACATTTCCTTTGTAAGAGCACTTAATTTTTAAAATGTACCCTCTTTGTTTTTGAAAATAATGTATATTCTGTATATATTGAGCAAAAAATTCATTAAAACAAGACAGTTAATTGTTACTCAGGACTTCTAACTTGAATAAGTTTTGTCTGCTTTATTTACAAGTTTCTGATAATAGATGCTTTAAAGTTTCACGTCAAAATTGTCAATTTCTCCTCATTTTTCTGCCAGTTTACACTATATATATTCTATCTTCTTCAAAGCTATGTTGTTAAGGGAATATAAGTTTATTATGTTTATATAATTTAGTAGACTGATCTTTTCATCTTGGTGTATAACTTCTATATTTCTATTAATGCATTTTGCTAAAGTTCTGTGTTGTCACGTTACGGCATTTCTAAACCTACTTGTGTATTTTCTTTGGCTTTATTTATAACTCTTATCTTGTCATCCTCTTTTTATTATAGCCTCTCTTGTTAAGGGAGTAGTTGCATTTTGTTGTTTTACCCACTGGGGTTTAGTCTATTAACATTGATTTTGATTGAACATAAAAATGGATCATGTGAATCTACATCTTGTTTTCTGTTTCTTTTCTCTTGTCTTTTTTTTTTACTTTCTCATTTATTTTTTCTACTGAAACAACAATATCTTCTTTGTTCTTTTGTTCCTTTGTATACACTTAGCTTGTGTCAAAGTCATGGATCACAGCAATGTATGTTCTTAACACACTTATGACTTTTCTAACAAAGTTTGTAGTTGTTTAGAATCTCTATCCTGATAGGACTTTAGAACATTTATAAACTCTGCTGATTGTTTATTACTCAAATTATTCTCTATCTCTCCCAGAGTGTAGATATTAAACAGAAAATAATATATACAAAGAAGAAAGCAGTATATACACAGAAGATATTAGTATACCTATATGTGAAAGCATATGATAGATGATATATAACATAATATTTACCCATAGCATATAATATATACCAAAAGCAAAGGAAAGGTAAAATGAGACTGGATACGCAAACATGATTGGAAGTTAATGCACAGGGTGTTGAAGATTATCACTTGGAGAGATTTCCACAAACATGAAACACAGATGAAGAAAGAGAAGACCACATATTTGCAAAGGCCACCAATCTTCAGAACATTAATAGTTGTGAACACAGTTTTGCTGGGAAGCATGCGTTTTAAGAACACTGGTCATAAGCCATGTAAATTTGATATTCTCTGAAGAAAAAATAAGGTGGCATTCCCATCTGTTGTGCTGCACATTAGCGTCTGAAGGAGTCGTGCAATGTTAAATGAATCTGGACAAAATCACCATATGGGAAGAACCAATGGTTGGGGGACGGGGAGCTAAAGCTCTAGGGCTAAAAACACCGATTCCCTGAGGGTCTGATTTTCATCTTGCCGACCTTGTACCGACACAGGACGGAACTCAGTAAATAACATGTTGCTTAAATGTAAAATGACAATTATTGTAATAATTAAGTCTAATTTCAGACCTGGATTAATGCAGTACTTTGGGAAATGGTAAAAAAAAAAAAAAAAAAAAAGAGAGAGAGAAACCAGATTTTAAAAAAAGGGGGGAAGAGGGATCAAGTTATCATTTACTAAGGTTCATTGAAAACACAAGAAAAAGACAAGCAACGGGCAAATATAACACTGCATTTCCAAGTCAGTAAGACCTAGAAGACTATCATGATCATGGTAAGGAAAAAAATTAAAAAAAAAAAAAAAAAAAAGGCTTACCCTGGCAAGGCAAGTTAGCTTGGGAAATGATTTGTCCTCTAGTCTCTGCACGCCTTTGTGATTAACTGAAACTTTCCTTCCATTGAGAAGTAGTCTACTCCCTTTTTGCCCCTTGAACCAAGCTGACCTGGTGACTTGCTTTCACCATTGAATGCAAAAGAAGTGACCTTACTGGGGCATCTGATCTTTGAGTCAAGTGCCTTGGAGACTGAAAGAAGGACTACACCAAGGACCCATGACCACAACATACACGATAAAAGAACCCACAACTGGCCCAGGAAACCAACCGCCTCTGCAGCAGTTGGCCCCGAAAGACTGGGACTCAGGAAATGACTGTCAGTTTCGCTATCCTCTTGTTCCAGCTTTCATCCCATTATCAAGCAGAGAAAGTCAAGTATGTTCCCCTAAACCAACCACCTAGTTAATGCAACTCCACCTCTAGGGTCCCTGAGCCAACAACCTATACAGTTAGGACATACCTACTGCCTTTCCTTTCACCCACTGTAAAGTTTCCCCACCTCCTTCCATCCCCAAGGGTCTGCCAAACACAATGATGGTAGCTGGCTCCCTTGCTATAGCAAACTCTGAATAAATTGCCTCTTTGTTATCATTGGCTTGGTGCAGTTTCTTTCCACCAGCTTCTGCTCAGGGCTCTCGGGACCCAGAGACAAGCAGAAAGAAGAGCAGGACACACAGCCAGAGTCAAGACCATGCAGAAAGAGAGACCGAGTCAACCATCAGCACCAACTTCTGAACACACGAATGAGGTCACCTGAGCCCCACCTGCCCCGCCTAACCCCCCCACACTTGTAGTTGCCTGGTGATACCGGGAAGGCCAGCAGAGCCATCGACAGCGAGTAGGGTCCCTGTACTGACCCATGGTATTGCAACAGAAGGGGGCTTGTGTTGTTGTTGCTGTTGTTAAGATATGAAGTCTTGAAGTCATTTGTTAGGCAGCAGCAGGCAGCTGTAACACATCACAGTTTGGTTTTGGGGACTTGAATTTAGGAATTCTTTGCATACAGGTGACAATCGACATTTGGAGAAAAAGTTGATGACTCATCTTTTGCGATGGGGGCTGTTTATATCTCGGGACAGGTAACACAAGCAGAAGCCAACAACAACAACAAAAAATCATAGAAATACAATGATATTCAAATTCCTCCCAATAAAAGAAAGCCAGAGACTATAAGCTTTTTGGAAGAACGTGTGTTTGATGATATCAAACATTGCCGAGCCAAAGCAAAACTGAGGAACCAGGTGAACGCTTCCAGGTGAGAATTGCTTCCAAGAAAACTGGGATGCGTTTTGCTATGAAAAGAATAGATGATGAGAAAAAAAAAAAAAGAGAGAGAGCTGGTTTTAATTAGGTTCCTTAGAAGAGGCAGGAAGATGAAGAACACAGGGTGATTGAAAAAGCAGAATTATTTTTTTCTAAAATGAAAGGCCAAAGAATTGAAATAGAAATTCACTTATGGTTATGAAATCATCCATTTTAGAGGAAAGTATGTACAACCAGCAATGCAGCTTTATAACTATCCAGAATGTGGTTATGTTGCAATCAGAGCAATATCTGAACAGACGTAAGCCAATGCCATCCATCCAGGAGGCCAACCTGACTTGGATACATCTACGTAAGCATACAATTAAGAGACACCATTCCGGTCATTGTCTTCAGCTGACAAAAGTAGGTACAGTGTCATCATTTGAGACTCTCAGTGATGACAAGATGATGGCACCAATTCAGCCTCCCACATATATAATCAACCAAGAGGCTGGAACTCTAAGTCTGACCTCAGATACAATCCCCGATCCATTTTTCCCAATAACATCCATCACCTTAGAAAGACAATGAGCTTCAGACCTTAAGTTGGCATCTACCTACGTCATATTTTCCTAAGATATTCAGGATCCTTTGCAGAATTACAAGAGATATTCTGCTCTCCATCAGATACACCATGTAAAACAACTACAAAACATATGAAACATAACTTTTCATTTTATATCCCTTAACAAAATTGTAATATATTGGGACGCCTGGGTGGCTCAGTTGGTTGAGCAACTGCCTTTGGCTCAGGTCATGATCCCAGCGTCTTGGGATCGAGTCCCGCATCAGGCTCCTTGCTCCGCAGGGAGCCTGCTCCTCTCTCTGCCTCTGCCTGCCTCTCTGCCTGTTTGTGTTCTCTCTCTGTTAAATGAATAAATAAAATCTTTAAAAAAAAAATTGTAATATATTGGCTGTCTTTGAGGGCTAAGCATGGACTATGTGAAGGCCAGTTTGCTAGGCAATGAAGCAGCAAAATCGGATGGCTATTCTCAAGGGAGTCGTCAACGAAGGACAAATGTTCTGCAGTTGCTTATACCCCCAAACAAATTTCTCAACCTCCTCAGAAAACACTGGAGATAACGTTTCCAAGTAATGTTACAAGTGTTATACTGAGAGCTACTTAAAGTACTATTAGATCTACAAATATGTATTATGTACTTATCAGAAAAGGTACCCATGGTTCTAAAAAGAAATGGTAATCTATTTTTTCCTTTTTTAATAAGTGAAACTTAATTTAAAAAATGCCCTATATAATGTAGGGCAACAATGTTTACCCTCCTGCATTTTGAATTATGCAGAGAAAACGTATCTTGTTGGACACAAAGGTCTTTTTCAGAAGCCCCACTCCCACTTAGGAAACAAAGATTTATTCCATGTGGTCCTTTATAAAGGATCTTGTGTGTTCAATTAGAGGAAAATTGCTCAGGTTCCCTTATTGCTGAGGTTAGGTCTGAGTAGAGTTGGAGAGGTTGCTTTGGTCCAGTGGGGGCTGTAGGGCACTCCATAGCATAGCTATGGGGAAGCTGCACGTGTCCCCGAGGCTAGGAAATCCTGTGAGAGCAGCAGGATTTCTCCTTTCCTTACTTATTCCCTTGGGCATTTGGCCGGCATCCACTGTTGCTATCAGCTTTGGATAATAGCCAGTCCCCAGTTCTGTATTTTTCTCTGCTAAACTGAGATCCACTACCGTCTCCCTGCTGACTCAGCTCCACCTTGGTTTCTGAATGGACTGGAGAACCCTGTGAATTTCCCCCAGCTCCTTCGTGCTTCCCCTGGACCACACGGCCCATCCCACCTCGGCTGTGGGGCCATTCTGTCCCCATCACAGCATTCCCAGGGCAGGTCGCTGAATCGAAATTCGAGGTGCAAGAACTTAAGAATGGGCGGATTTGGGGGAGCAAAGCCAAACTCTTTGGTCTCGACGGGCTTACTGCCTTGAACTGTGCCAGACAGTGTTTTCTGTGAGGACTGTTTAATGCAACCTTTCCCCTCTCTGCCAGCTCCCCGAGGAAGTCCCACGCCTGGTTGAGTGTCTTCTCCAGACTGTCTCTATCCCCTCCCTACTTTCCTCCAAAACTACCGCACGGTTGGAGAAGTTGGACCTCTCTCCAAGTGCTTGACCTCAGCCCCTTGGTTATCCTTGTGTCTGAAAGGGTGGTCTGTCTGAGGATTAAGAGAGAAATCTCGATACGATGTCCACCAAGCCAGGCTCCTGAAATGCTCAGCAACAATGGAGAGAACGTAAAACATCCTCTCTCTCTCCCTCGCTCAACAAGGATGCCCAGTGTAGCCTGCTGACTTCTTACACACTAACCTCTTACCTCTCACCCCTGCCTCTGCCCTGGCCTCCAAGTCCACACTTTTTCCTGCCCAGGACCTCCAACCACCTGGAATAAAATCTAAGAGGAGCCAAGATTTCAGGAGAAAATTACAAATGCTGTCCTCATTCCACTAATACTTCTATCTGAACGTTTGATGAAGAGCCCCCAGTGGGGTCAGAGGAGGCTGACCCCACTGCCGTGAACCACACCCCAGCAAGGCATGAGGTGCAGTGCGTCTGAGGTGATCTCTGCCTCCTTTCGACAGCAAGTATCTCCACTCTGTGGAGAAGCCCAAGGACTATTGGGGACGAGAGCTTTAAACATCCTTAAGTATCCTCCTTTTAATTCCTTACTGAGACAGTCAGCTACCACCCTCAAAATGAATCCTAAGAAATTACTGAATTTCTCATTTATCAACCCTATGGGTCAACCCAGATCTTTCCCCTGTGAGTCTACCCGGTACGGGCTTTTCTTTCTCTCGAAAGTCTCTCTCTCTTTTTTTTAAGATTTTATTTATTTATTTGACAGAGAGAGAGAGGGGGAAGCAGGCTCCCCGCTGAGCAGAGAGCCTGATGCGGGGCTCAATCCCAGGATCCTGAGATCATGACCTGAGCCGAAAGCAGAGGCTCTAACCCACTGAGCCACCCGGGTGCCCCATTCAAAGTCTTTATATGTGAAATTTGGGACCTTTAAGTCACCGAAACTGGCATTCTTATTTTAAAAAAAAAGCTCCCCACTCAGAGTCATTGGCAAAGCTACAGAACATGTTCTGGGGGTGGGGGATTTGGGAATAGCTTCCTCCAGGTATCAGTCAAGATTATTTAATGAGCACCTACTACACACACAGCTCAAGATGCATTGTGGGGAGAGGCTTATTTCTGATCGTGGCGGGGTCCTGATTTCCCAGGAGCTGTGCACATTCTCGAGTTTTAGAAATGTCCTGTCTTAGGGCACCTGGGTGGCTCAGTGGATTAAAGCCTCTGCCTTCAGCTCAGGTCATGATCTCAGGGTCCTGGGATCGAGCCCCACATCGGGCTCTCTGCTCAGTGGGGTCCTGCTTCCCCTTCTCTCTGCCTGCCTCCCTGCCTACTTATGATCTCTCTCTCCTGTCAAATAAATAAATAAAATCTTAAAGAAAAGAAAAGAAAAGAAATGTCCTTTCTCAAAGAGACAGCCAAACTTAGTATTATTATGGAGACTGACAAAAAACAGCTAGAAGGGAAGCAGCGTGAGACATAGTACGGCGTCTAAAACACACGGCAAACCATTTGTTTTTCCCGTGTGAAACCCTCCCCCCGGTAATCAACAACGGATGAGCCACCATCGCTGACCGGAGAGCTTCCTTCCTGCCCTGGGAAGACAAGGACCCCACCTGCCCTGATAGAGCAAAGTGCTCAATTATGGAAAACGCTGTCAAAAATGCATGACTTCCAAAGTGGGCCACGTCTGAAGAGGTTGGGTTACGATGTAAGAGCTGCCTGGAGCAGAGGGAATGGCAGGGACGCTGGTGGCCTCCCCAGCTTCCAGCAGAGGTCCAGGTTCCTGGAACACAACAAACGAGACCTTCCATGCTGCCAACCCTGCTGGCCAGCCTTCCTCACGTGCACCCACCCCGAGAACTCACCACAGAGGCCCACTTGCTACGCTCTATCCGTTTGAATTTTACTCACAGCATACTGTAGTGTGAAGCTAAATGTAGTCTCATAGAAATTCACTTGGAAGGGGTTTAAGCCCAGGGTTTAAGCCCAGGGCTGCTCCTTGCACGGGTCTCTTCGAGGCCCTTGGGAAGGGCTGGCAATGGGGTGGCATGGTCACTGATGCTAGGAACCTGACCCCCCTCCTCCTCCAGCCTCCCTCCCCTCCTGTCAGGGGCCTAGGCAGGGCGATTTTGGCGTTCTTGTGAACTAAATTCCATTTAGATTTGGGTGGGATCTGTTTATATGGTTTGTAGTCATGTCTCTGTGCTGTTAATGTCTCCCTACCTCCCTCCCACCCCCCCCCAAATTCAGGGAAGCCTTTCAGGATTACTCCCCCTCACCCCATCTCCTGGGTTTGACTTCCTTGCCCTCTGGCCATGAAGGTGGACGGTTTGGGGGTGTAGGGTAATGCACATGGGCAAAGACCCTAGCATTGGAAGTATGTGGGTGGCCAAGGAGAACTAATTTTGAAACGATGCAAGATGCTAACTTGTAGAGAATTCTTCTAGTAATCAAGTGTGGAAAACATAAGCTGAGGATTCGGGGTCTCACCCACTGATGTCTGGTTAAAGAGGAATGTTTCTCTTGTCACGAATATCCGTGATAAGGCAGCATAAACAAGTCTAAAGCTCCATGCAATTTTTTTCCTTTTTGATGAGAATCACATATAAAGAATTTATATGCCTCCATCAGAAAGGATGAATATCCAACTTTTGTATCAACATGGACAGGACTAGAAGAGATTATGTGGAGTGAAATAAGTCAAGCGGAGAGAGTCAATTATCTTATGGTCTCACTTACGTGTGGAGTATAAAGAAAATCATGGAGGGCATCGTGAGAAGGAAGGGAAGGATGAATGGGGGGAAATCGGAGGGAGTGATGAACCAGGAAAGACTGTGGACTCTGAGCAACAAACTGAGGGTTTTGGAGGGGAGGGGAGGGGGGTGAGCGAGCCTGGTGGTGGGTATCGAGAAGGGCACGTATTGCATGGAGCACTGGGTATGGTGCATGAACAATCAATCCTGTAACACTGAAAAATTAAAATAAACATGTATGGGGAGAAAAAAAAGAATTTATGAGAATCCCCATGTTTCTAGAGTATCGACCAATACAAAGACTTGTGTATGCATTATAGCTGTCAGTAATAATTGTATCTGATCACCCATCCCAGGGGGAAAAACAAACACAACAAAACAAAACAATTCTGAATTATCTTTCATTCTCTAACGAAACTATTAAAATATCCTTTTATGTAGAGGCGGTCAAAGAATAATGCCACCAGAAATTTCAGGGAAAAAAATAAACACTATACAGTTGAATCAAGAAATTAAACAAAATATTTTTTTTGCATGTGCTTTTCTTTGTGAGGTATGTGCTACCTGTATTTTATTTTATTTTATTTGACAGAGAGAGAGAGAGAGAGAGAGAGAATACAAGCAGGGGAGGGGCAGAAGGAGAGGGAGAAGCAGACTCCCCGAGGAGCAGGGAGCCCGACACAGGACTCAATCCCAGGACCCTGAGATCATGACCAGAGCCAAAGGCAGACACTTAACTGACTGAGCCACCCAGGCGTCCCCTCGCATTTTAAAACCTGTAATTTGCCGCAACTTTTCTCAAATACTTGATTTCATAATCATGACTTTGTACTCTTTTGCTTAAAAAGGGCTCCCCCAAATTCTATACACACCAGACTACCAAATCCAGGCTCCAACTTCGTACATCTTTGGATTTAGGCACACAGCCTTGGAACCTGAACCCCAGCCCTGCCATGTCCTCGTCCTGTGGGAACAGGACGGTTACCTAATCACCACACATTCCAGTTTGCCTGTATTTCTCTCTGGTTGCTGAATGATAACTCAGTCTAGGTAAGTGAGAGGATTACGCCAGACCCCTTATGCTAAGAGTCTAGTGCTGATGATGCTAACACCCCACAAGTAGAAACCATCTTGGCAATGAGTTAGAAATACCGAGGGGGCAATAGCATCACCCCTGCCTAGATCTTTACTTTAGGAGTTATGCCACAGCTTCTGGAACTTTCCTTTGGAACAGCAGTTGGACATGTGAAGACGGCTGATATTTGCCCCCACGAGGAAACATTATTTGTTTGGTTTGGGTTTTGGTGTTTCTCTCACTGCTTTTCATCCTCCATTCCACTGGAAATATTATTTTTAGATGGTAATCTATTCAATGATGTGCTCTTCATGGATATATGATCTTCAATTCAGCTACCAAAATGTCATTGATCGCATATCCTTTCTTCTTTCTTTAGAAAAGACGCTTAGGAAATATTTGTTAAAGAATAAACTGCATAGCTTCCTAGCCATCTTGTAAAAATCATATAGCTTTCCTACATGTGACAGTCCACTAGTGTAGGACGAATGGGTGTGATGATTCTAGGTCTAATTGTAAGGTAACAGATTGACATGTGTGTTTTATATGTCAGGCTCTGATCTTCTGTAAAGTGAGTCTATCTCCAAAAAATACTTCGGCTTTCAGTAGGCTGTTAAAATAAATTTCCCAAGTTATCATGGGGAGGGAAAGACCCTGGGCTAAAAATTCACCAAGATAATCAATACCACCCTGATCAGGTCTCATGGGAAATAGACTGGCCCTACCCCTCACCCCTCACCTGTATGCTCCACACCATCACATTAGACCAAGTTGGGAAGACTTTCTTCCAAATTGATTCTCCACACCATCTAGTGGAGGTAGATGGACATATGCATAAATAACTTATGTATTCTATCACCGTGCCAAAATAGAGATTTAAAGACGAGTAAATTAAAGTAGAACATGGTCTCTGTTCTATAATAATTTATATTTGAGCAAAGCATAGCCATGGATATGGAAGTAATTACAGATTAAAGACAAGCCATATAGACAAAGCCACTTGGAAGGAAAGAAGCTTCAAATGCGTGAACTTGGGAGAAGTCACAGCTCTCCGGTCCCGTGAATTCCAGTGAGCAAGATTCAATCCAAATGGATTTCTCAGTTCCGAGTCCCACCAAAAACTGTTCCACGTGTGTGCTCTAAGCGTGTTGGCGCTTCCCAGCACGGTGTGTTTGTATTCTCATGCTGTGCCTACAGCTCTAGAGTGCACGTGCTTGCTCACACGCCCCTGCACGGGGATCTGGATTTACCTATTTGTTCCAGTAAATGCTTGGATGCAGCAACATCGCAGGTCCAACCGAAGTCAATAAAAACTGCCCTCGCCCTGCCTTTTGGGCAGGGCAGAGGGCCAGCCGCGTCAGCAACTACTTCCATCCGAGCTGGTGGAATTGAATACCGTGGCCGGAATCCAGACTGACCCGCAGTCTCGAAGTCTTTAAATTTAATATAACCCATAATTTAGGCTGGTTCAGACCAATTTGCCTTTTACTTCAGATTTTTTAATGGACACTTTGTTTCTAAGAGTTCTGATAGAAGGTGGTGTCTCTCTCTTTCTTTCTTCTTCTTTCCTTCCTCCCTTCCTTTCTTTTTTTAAGAAATGCTTTCAAAAGATCATTGGGTCATTATCAGGACAATGTTGATTTAACAGGAGAATTGGACCAAACGTGGGCTTACCAGGTGCCCAGCCTTTTTGAGTCATATACTCAAGGTGCAGAAGACTAACCTCATGGCTTTATTTCTGGTAATATTTTAAGGTTTGTATTCCAGAAGTATTTTAACAAGAGATGATTCTTAAATGGAAATTTACTCTCGTTACATTAAAACCTGAAAGTTAATACATCGCTGAGTCTGCAATATGATCTACTTGATGCTAAGGAAATGACTTTTCATAAAGTCAACACACCTTAAACATAAGATGTCTTTATCATCTCCGTGTAAACCTTGTTTTGAAGCTAGAAGGATTAGTGTTCGTTTACTGTTTTGGTCAAGATATTTCTCAATCTAATTATAAGAAAATATCTTCAGATTTTTTTTATGATTTTGTTTATTTGAGAGAGAGAGAGAGAGTGAGTGAGCAGGAACAGGGCGAGGGCAGAGTGAGAGGAAGAGGGAAAAGTGGGTTTCTCACTGTGTGCAGAGCCCCAGGCTGGGCTCCCTCCCAGGACGCTGAGATCACGACCTGAGTTACAACCGACTGAGCCACCCAGATGCCCCAAAATGGTTTTTGAAACAGCTTTTTTGTGAATTTAGGCATTATATGTTTATTTAAAATCTTGCAGGTACTATGCCTTCAAATCTGTAAAACGGGATTAAGAGGTACAAACTTCCAGTTATAATATAAATAGGTCATGGCGATGAAAAGTACAGCACAGGGAATACAGTCAGTGATATTGCGATAACGCTGTTTGGGGACAGATGGTGGCTATACTTATCATGCTGAGCACTCAGCAATGTATAGAATTGTTGAGTCAATATGCTGTGCACCTGAAACTAATATAACATTATGCTAGTTTCAAAAACTTATAAAACATCTACACAAGAATAATTAAGTGTGCTCCAAGTGAACCCAAATATATCATTACTGTTATTCATGACATAATGATTTCAAATGTTGGTATACTGGGCCATAACATCATTTTAAAGTATATATGAGCATTATATTTTTTAAACATACATACATAACTTTAAGGTAATGGTGCCCTGACCAGCTCCTTTACTCATCCCAAGGAGCCTCTAGATTTCTAGAAACTTCAGCGTTCACCCTTCCTTTCATCCTGGCTTTGATCCCGCACATTTATCAGCCTTGAGTCTAGACTTACCTCACTGTGTCCCCAAGGTACCTGGTATTTCCCCAACCCTCATCTCAATTTATTCTCATCCCAACCCCATGGAACTGCCCCCGCCCCCGCCGATCCCCCATTCTTTGAATGCCCCTTCAGCTTCTCACTAAAGCTAGGGCTGCCTCCCTTGAGTCACTGCTTCTCCTCATTCCTCCAGGTGGAACCTGTTCTTTTGGGCACTGCCGCCATGTTCCTGGGGAGTGGCTCCTATCATTTCCAGCTGGTTTCCCTAAATCCCCGGCTCTGCATAGTACATCTTCAGATTATTGCACCTGAGACTCTACATACGGAATTGGTTCACCCTCTCCAGCCCTCTCATGCCATGCAGCCTCGCTCCTTGACAATCTTGGCACCTGGTCCCTGTCACGTTTCCTCACACGGCTCCTGATGTGATTCTTGGCGGCTGCACTGTCCTTCTACACAGTCCTTCCAATCCCCAGGTTGCTGGGTCCCTGGTCTCTTGTTCTCTGATCAACTTGCCTTCTATCCTCTGTCATCAGTTTCTCCAGGGGTCACGGGACTTGGTCACAGCAACCACAGATACTTCTCCAAAACTCTGTCTCCAACATCCTGTGCTCTCGCCTGCATTGACGTTTCTCATCTGCTCCTCTATGATCTGTACTTATGGTTCTTCTTATCTCCCTGGTGTCCAAACCCTGGAGTAACCAAGCTGTAGTTCCTTGATCTCTTCACTTCATGGTCTTCTTCCTCATTGAGGACCTCATCTTATGACTGGCAACTCCAACATTCCCATTTCCATCCTCCTCCTCGCTCTTGACTTCCCATGCATAGATCCATTCCCCACACGACATCAGCCTTTGGATATATGATTGACGCTTGCATTTACCCTGCCTACAAATGAACTCTTGATTCCCACTCCCAACCTGTCATGATCCCTGATTGTCCTTTGGACATGTTCTCCACCTCCAAAACCTTGGAGTCATCACTAATTCCTCATTTCTCATATCTTACATTTATTCAATTAGTAAAGCCCACTGATCCTAATGCTAAAATATACCCAGAATTAACCATAAGCACTCTGCCCCAGGGCTATTGACTTGCTCTTACTGCTTCCCAGAATGGGATTCCCCCAGAATTCCATGCGCTGTACCCTTCAACCATCTCCTGGGGAAGGGCTTCACTAAACACCCTATTTAACATTGCAGCTCAATCTCCCAGGCTGGAAACCCTACCCACCTTCCCTGATGTGTAGTATTTCATAGCACGGGGCGCCATGTAATGTACGATATATTTCAATTACACATTTATGACATGGCTCCTTCCACTAGAATGAAGAGCCATGAGCCCTGGGACTTTGCTCTGCTTTGTTGAATGTTGCGTATATAAGCCCCAGAAAATGTCTAGCATACAGCAAGTGGTCAATACCTATTTGTAGAACAAAAAGTATTTATTTTACGAAGGGCTCAAGATAACAAATACATGTTTCTATTCTGTCAACTTTAATATCAGCCATCCAGGACACTACAGAAGTGACCTTCGATGCTGACTTAAATTTAACATGATTTTCTACTTCAGGTGCTGGAAACACCCTTCAAGCAATGTACTACTCCTCACTCTGAGTGAATATACCTAACAAATTCATTCCTGTTTACAACATTTTTGCATTTCTCTAAAATGGATTAATAACAACAGGTGTTAATGTGAAAATCTTTCCCCTTTATATATCGTGAGCAAAAGGAAATTTTTTCTTTTCAAAATGATGATAGAGAAGATGGGTAATTAAAGTAGATTTTAACTCATTAGCCTCTATCACTTAATATATGTAAATGACCTCTTTCACATTTTAGTCACACTGCTTTAACAATTATGATCTTTTTTCTCATTATTCATACCTTATTTTAACGACTACTTATACTGTTTTTATTTATACTGTACCTTTCCTGAAATGATCATCTTACAATCTGGTGTGACAGGCCCCAATCACCTCTCACTGAGCAATTTTGCTCCTTATTTTGACTGTCTTTCCAATGAAATGCTCAGAGTCCTGATGACCTGGGCAGGGTCTGATTTGCCAGGGGTCAGAATGCAGGACCGCCCAGGGGCTGTGCTCCGAAAATGCTGGTTTCCTCGTCCCGCTAAAAGAGCCCCCCAGTGAGTGCCCTGCTTGCGGCGTTCTCTGGAAAGGGTCTCCTCCTGGAGCAGAATCCAGGGAAGAAGCGTGTAGATGGCAGTGACTTCCGCAGGGACAGCTGTGGTGCACAGACCAGAGAGGACAAGAAGAACAGGTGCCCCTGGTGCCCCACCTCTGTGACCAACGCCATCCTGTCTGTGCCCAGGTGACATTTATCAGAGAGCATCAAAACAGTGGCATGCATGTGACTGATAGGGGATTGAATAGGGTTGGGGTTCCTGCGGTTGGCCCAGAAAACTAAGGAAGAAAATGGGGAGGGTTTAGAGCACCTTCCTTCCAACCTCATGAGATGCTCCATGAAAATTAACTTCTATGTCCAATCACGTTTGGGAAATGCTGCTCACAGAACCTCCTTCTTGGGAACCCAGATGATTTGGGAATATTAAGGATGTTTAACCTTTAGCTTTACCATCTTGTCAAGAAACTAGTTTAACTTTATTTCATACTGCATGTTCCAGTTATTTCACTTTTAGTCTAACGTTTGCCAAAATTCCATGTATTTGTTTTGCATGAAACATGTTTATGCAAAAATTGTTACAGAGCTTAGACATGTATTCAGTGATGAGATATAAATATGAAGATGGGAAAAGTGGGAGCAGGGCAAATAAGTTTATAAAGGTGGCATTTCCTAACAATAAATATAAAAAATTTATAACGCAGTTGAGTTTTAGCTAGTAGTAAGATAGGAATTTACATTAAATTCATGATTCACATTTCTTTTTTTTTTTTTGATTCACATTTCTATTATACTATTTTACTTACATTTACATTGTACTCATAATACTGATATCCTATTTTATCTGCATTATTCTATTCTTGTGTAAAATTCATTTGGATTCTGTTTAATATTATTATAGTTAATACTGTTAAACATAAACTGAATTTGAAGAGCTGTAAGCAGGACCTAAACCAAGAACCTTCTCTCAGCACCCATGAAGCCGGTGATAGTAAGGGTTGGCACTTCCTCTGGACCAGGTACACTGCTAAGCAGCTTACATGTAATTCTCCCCTGCAGGGGCACCTGGGGGGCTCGGATGGTTAAGCATCTGCCTTTGGCTCGGTTCATGATTCCAGAGTCCTGGTTTCGAGTCCCGAGTTGGGCTCCCTGCTCAGAGGGGAGTCTGCTTCTCCCTCTCCCTCTGCTTCTCCACTTGCTCGTGTTCTCTTTCTCTCTCTTAAATACATAAAATCTTTTTAAAAAATTAAAAAATAAAATCCACCCATGCAATTCCCCCAAATGGCCTCTGAAGCCATTAACTCTATCATTGTCCTAGTTTTAAAATGTGGAAACTCAGGCAACAGAGGGGCTCAGTAATCTTCCCACAGCACAACAGAAAACAATGAAATTGAAGTTCAAACACAAGTGGTCTACTCCAGAGCCCATACAACACGACTGCTGTCCCATGCGCTGGTCCCATCAATGCAGCAGTGGTAGTACATTATTCAGAAAAGGAAATCCTAGACCGCCGTCCTCCCCATCAGCCAGGTAACATCCTAGTCAACCGTCCTCCCCATCAGCCAGCTAACGTCCTAGACCGCCGTCCTCCCCATCAGCCAGCTAATGTCCTAGACCGCCGTCCTCCCCATCAGCCAGCTAATGTCCTAGACCGCCGTCCTCCCTATCGGCCAGCTAACGTCCTAGACCGCCGTCCTCCCTATCGGCCAGCTAACGTCCTAGACCGCCGTCCTCCCTATCGGCCAGCTAACGTCCTAGACCGCCGTCCTCCCCATTGGCCAGCTAACGTCCTAGACCACCGTCCTCCCTATCGGCCAGCTAACACCCTAGACCGCCATCCTCCCCATTGGCCAGCTAACATCTGGGATGTACTCTCACTTCAGAAAAGACATTATCACCTCAATGTGTTTTATTCAAAGGAAGGTGGTAGATTATTATTTATTAAAAGTCATGGTTTTGCATGAACTGGGAGTATTTAGTTTAGGGAAAAAGAAAAAAAAAAGATGTGGAAAGGGAAATTATAGTTACCTTACTGGATTGAAGGGTTTGCCATCTATTTTTAGACTCAGCACCTTTTTGCTTCTCAGTTGTCTAAAAGTAGGCTTTAAGTTCTGGCAGCAACCCCCTACGAGCTGTGCAAGCACGAACACATTGCTTAGCTTGACTTCTTCACTTGAAAAATGGGGATTTTAATTCCCATCTATATTAGTGTGTCTTACAAAGTAAAACGAGGCCCTGAAAACACCTAGTGGTTCAGTGAATAATTATAAGCGCCACGAAACAATCAACCTGGGCCTGGAATTCTGCTAAAACATCACGGATTTTGTCGCCGTTGCTTATGGTCAAAAGAAGACTGTGGCTTTGTGTAGCATTGCCTCATCCCCGCACAAGACCCACCACCCTTCCCCTCGGCAAGCTCCGAGAGTCAGGACGTGATTTTCCCAGAGCCCTCCTTCAAGTTAGCACAGCGTAGAGCGCGCTTCGGATGTATTTGAACTTGGTGAGTGATCACAGACGAAACCTCTGCGTCACAGCCTCACGCGCCCTGACAGTCACCTTAGAAGGGAGCCCCTCGGTGGTTTAGAAACAGCGTGGTTCTTCTTGGCCAATCCTAAGTACTGCTCGCTCTGAGAAGTGCTTTGCTTCCCCCAATTAGTATTCTGAGTAATGCCTTATGTTATGGCCTGTAACAGGCGTGACTGTGACCAGGGAGAGGGCAATTCATTCAGATCGGCTTCTGTTCGAACTGGCTGCTGGAAACAATGCCAGCAATTTTATTTTTGGTCTATTAGTAAAATGACAGCACTAATTCATTTCACAGAGGAACCAAACAGCTGTCAGGTGGCAGGGAGCATAATAGTACACATATTACAATCTAGTTATGCTGAGTAGGACTTTTCCACTGGCAAGGCTTTGTACTGTAAAGAGCTCCAAACCCTTTCCAAACGGTGCAAGTGACTTTCGTCACGTCTGTGTCCTCAGAGAGTACAGTTCTAAACATTAGAAACTCCTCACCGCGGGGCCTCCAGGTGCCCATTCACCACATTCAAAATGGCAAGATGTCGGGAAACGTGTAGGACAAAGAGATGTGCTATGAAAATGATTTTTAAAACTCCACATTTCCCCCAACCACATAAAAATCAGACCTCACAGCCCTTTCTTTCTCTAGCATCTCCTGCTAATTGTCCCCGCCGCCCCCCGTCCCCAGGGAAGGGATGAGTTGGAAGTCAGGATCTGAGGAGTTGACCTAACGTTTCAGATGAAAAAGGTTTAAGAGTGCCTTTGGGGTTGAAATCCGAGGGCGATGCCTGGGAGCCTGGGGGCCTCTGAGAAGGAAGGACACACAGAAAGGAAACTCAGGAAGCTGACTTCATACACAACAGCAAATGCAGACACTGGCCCTGGTCATGTCTCACGCACAAAATACAAAAGCCGGAATGTAAACAAGCTCTAGGGAAAGTATCAGCGGACAACGTATTGATCGCCAGCTTCCGAAGGACCCAATCTCTTGGAGGCCTAAGTCTCCTGGTGTTTAGGTCGGGGACTCACAAGGCTGCCCTGTGAGCCACAGCCTAAGAATGGGCCTGGCCTTCGCTGAGAGAGACCAGACAAACTGGGAAGCCCAAAGAGCTGGAATGTGGCTTCTGTGGAGCAAGTTTGCCAGCGCTCTCCAGAGCGCTCCCGCTGGGATTCAAACTCTCCGGTCACTGCAAGGCAATGTCACCTCTGGAGAGCGACCTCACCTCTTGGAGTCACGCGACAGGAGTAAAAAGTCATCCTGTACAAAGTTGTAAGGATTACGTGAAACGTAATGTACAAGAAATGCTTTTTTTAAATTGTAAAGTGTTAATGGGACTCTATGGTTTAACATGCTGGACGGCATCTTGTTCTGAAGTTGTCGAAAACCGAAACAGTTGCATGGTCCGTGGTTAAGATACTGCCTAAAGCACGTTATGCAATGAGAATGTTGTATGTAACGTTGTGTTTCATTGTGATGCTGTGCTTTGTTCATCCTTTACAGTAAAAGCACAAATTGCCTTATTCTATAGGAGAATTTACACCTGAAAGAACACTTTACTTAATTTTTCTTAAGTGAACTTTGGTAATAAACATATAAGGATTAATGATAAACACCTGCCAGCTAGTTCCTCTGACTTGGTGAACTTAATATAAAAATAATTCATTATCACTGTTCTTATGATTCATGCATCCGAACTTCTCTTCCAAAAAAGAGTCAAGTCAATACGTAAGTCCTGATACACATGTCAGAATTGTGCCATATGGGAAGGTTTTGAGCAAGTGTGAAAGTCTTCAAAAATGAAAAATAAGATGTGGAATGTTAAAATCCCATTTTTATGAGTTAAGACGGATAAGGCGTCCAACGCTGAGATTGTTCGGCTTCTCATTCCTGCACAAAACCTCCCATTTGTTAGCCTCCCACACTCGGGCAGAACTGCAGGAGGAAATTGCAGTGTTCCCCACACACCAGCTGTCTGCTCACCGACCCTCCTCTCTTCCCACATGGAGCTTTCCATTCCATTATTCTAATATTTAAAAACATATTTGAGGAAAAAGAGATGCCTGATTCAAAAAAACAAAATTAACATTTGAAGACGGATTTGATTAAAAGACTACAGACGCTTAATGGGATGTGTATAAATTAACGTTGGATAACTGACAAGCTCCGGGCCACTCTTTTTGCATTACATGATATTTTTTTTTCTCTCCCTGAGGATACGAAATAAATATAAGGTTATATTTTGTAAGAACCAATGTCAAGAACGTCTGCAAGGAAGTTAGTTAAAACAAACACGGAGGCCGTCTGGAAAGGGCACTTCAACCTCTACTGTCATGAAATGGGTTGTGGAGTAGCACGAGACTTTCCATAATTGGTTTTTAGAGAGAAGATTTGGGAGAACACAAGTACAAGACAAAATTATTCATTTTCTTGATTTATAAGCTTAATTTCACCCCTGATTTTTAATCTTTTGATCAATGCTGGGATACAATCAAAGATATTTCCTGTTTTGGTTTCCGCCGCTCTGATAAGCACCAAGGAATGAGTGGTGACATAAGCATTTAAAATAATAAGAGATGAGATTAGAAATCTATATATAAATCTAAAACTGTTCTAAAAATACAGAAAATGGACCAACTCATAGTGTAACTCCATTTCCAGTTAATCAATAGAATCAGTGCCTCGTTTGGCTGAAACTAAGAATAAACCATAATGGACCATCTCTTGAAATATAAATTCTGTAGAGGTCACCATCGTATCTATTATTCAAAAGAGATTGTAGATCACCATTTTCTGACTACATTTAAAGGAAGCAATTAAAACAAAGAAACTGCCCAATAAGGTTGGAAACTTTTTAGACTAACAAACCCTTTGAAAAATTATGCTTAGATTTAGCAACACAGATGTCTGACATTCAATGACCTGTCAACTTTAGGTAGCGAAAATATCAGAAAGGATAATAAATTTACATGCTAAGTGCAAAGTCAGGAATGGAAATGAATTCTGAAGCTCTTGTAGACTGATTTAAGAACTCTGCAGATAAACATTTCTATCTCTTTTTATCATTTGAATGCATATCTGGTGTTCATTTCACCATACATCAGAGTGCAAAGCATTGTTTAAAGCTTGAGTTTTCCATATAGCTACAGACTGATTATATTTAATGTAACATATATATCTTTCACAAAAGGATCCAACGAGGGGAGGTGTTTCTCTATCTTTAAAACTAAAATGATTTTGATATAACTATCACATTGTAATATTTTTGTTCTAATTTAAATATTTAACATCCCTTTCCAGCATTCTTGGATCCTTCTGGTTTCTATGTATGCCTGTTTTTTTTTTTCTTCTTCTCATAATCCAAATCAATCTCATTCTTTCACATCTTTTCCTTGTGTTACCTCAGAATAACCAACTATAACCATCAGCAACTGCAAAAAAAAAGAGTAATTTTGCTTTTCCTCCATGATCTCTATCCTATATTCCTATTATTTTAAAATAATGACCAAATCAACAACAAAACAACAGCAAAAATAGCTACATATGTGAGTTGAAATTTGAGAAAAATTAAGAAGTAACCCTAACCACCCTAAACACAATGTGGAATTTTCAAACTTGTCCTAAAACCTGCAAGTATCACCCAACCTCTCAGCTGGGATAAAAATGGCATTTTGCATTCTCATTTATGGACTCTGGAAAACAATCTAAGGGTTTCAGAGGGGAGGTTCTGGGGGGATAGGTGAGCCCAGTGATGAGTATGAAGGAGGGCACACATTGCATGGAGCACTGGGTGTGATACGCAAACAATGAATCATGGAACACAACAACAAAAACTAATGATGTACTGTATGGTGACTAACATAATTAAAAACAAAAAGTCATCAACATCTGGCAATTTTTTTTTACTATGTAGAAAAGACGAAGAGACACAAAGTGGAGAGAAGGTGGGAGAAAGGTAGACACAGTGTCCAAGAATAGGATGGCAAAGAGGATATTAGCAAGAGAGAGGGGGGCATAAGCATTAAAGAAGGATGTTATATGATTCACAATTTGAAGAAAGAATGACACCCTATACCTATCGAGGGCATCTTTGATGCCAGTCTGCAGAACTAGAAGCATAGATTAAAATTTTTACAGACCAAAGACTGAGCCAAACCCTTGCAGTAGCTAATTTTCTGTAAGTCTCCCAGCAACCCTTTGCGTCCGGCGCCATTCGGTCTCCATCTCACAAGGAGAAATCCGATGCAGTCAGTGCCTATGTAACACGTGCGAGGGGCAGGTGTTACGTGTAGTGACTGGGAAACTGGAGCACACCAGACCTCAGGATCCACGCCCTCATCCACACGTAGATATCGGCACAACTAGATTCCCCTAACATTTTCCGTCCCCAGGACCCAAATAATAGCTCGGCCATGGTTGACAGTCTTTCAATGGCAAGAGAGGTCATCTGATTTTCAACATGATGAGCCACACCTTACAGATCGATGGCAACAAAAAAAAAGAACCCTTCAAAAATCACTCAGTCTCGTAATTTTTGTTTGTAAAGCCTCATCTTAAATAATGATCAATTTTTATTTTTCAAAATTACCTGAGATGAGTTATTTCCAAATATTGTGTGTATATATGCTTATAAGCTTGAAGCAACTTGACACAAGAAAGTGGTTAAAAAATAAATAATATAAAAAATATCTTGGGAGATGAGTGGATAAAAAGAATAAAATAAATTATAATCAAGAGAAAATATTTTAAGAAATGTTAAGTATATTACGTGTGGTTTGGGAATTTCCTTTAAGGACAAACATTAACCAATCCTTATTTTGTTACCAAAAATGATCTGGAAGATGCCTTTCCCATGAGATTAGTTTGCCTTTTACCATGTCCCTTTTAGACAGGCTACTATTTCGGTGTGTGGACGTGTAGTTAGTATGCATTGTTTTCTCTCATTTTCAAACAATGGAAACATTTCAGCTGCAGTGATGGACTTCGAAGGCAGAAGTCAGCCATTTGAAAACCATATTATCTGGAAGAACTTTTGATCACCTGGTTCAACTTTTCATTTAACTTCCAGATGTGAGTGAGAAATTCACTTAAGAATACTGATCTCGGGTGCCTGGGTGGCTCGGTTGGTTGGGCGACTGCCTTCAGCTCAGGTCATGATCCCGGAGTCCCGGGATCGAGTCCCATATCGGACTCCCGGCTCTGCGGGAAGTCTGCTTCTCCCTCTGACCTTCTCCCCTCTCATTCTCAGTCTCTCTCTCTCTAATAAATAAATAAAATCTTTAAAAAAAAAAAGAATACTGATCTCCACATCCTCTTCAGAAATAGCTCCCTTTATGATGGTCGTTATTTAATTTTTTAGTGCTCCTTGCAACAGGCTAACTGATGCAATTATAGAGAGACAAGTCAAGCGGTCCTTCTTCCTCACTCCTCCCATTCCAATTCCTCCCCAGAGTAATGTGCTTTAACAATTCCCTGCCTATTCACACGAGCATATATGTGTGTGTGCGATGCACATATGTGTGACGTGAATGCCCAGGCACACGGACACAGGAAGACACACTTGGGCAAGAACTTCAAAACACACTTTTCACCAAAATGGGATTCTACTGCATTTTCTTCCCTTTCCTATATTATGGACATCCCTTTAGATCAATACATACAGGACTAAAACTAACTGCATCTTTTTAATAGTATGAGCAATTTGGAGAAAAATATGTCCTTACAGTGATGCGTGAAGGAATATTGTACATACCAATGTAACGAGGGTGTGCGTGCACGTGTGGGCATGTATGTATGTGTGTGTATGCATATGTGTGCGTCTGCACGTGTGTGCACGTGCATGTGTGTGCCCATATGCGTGTGTGTGCATGTGCGTGCGTGTGTGTGCATGTGTGAGTCGTCAGGGCAGAAGAGTGGCTCATTCTCTCTCAGTAGGCCTCCCAGCAGAATGTATTATTTTAATGAATTTATAGTAATCTACTCCTACTGAATCAGACACGAGATTTTCTAATGCATGGAGAGCAGATTTCATCTCTCTGGGGTAAATACACATTCATTAAGTTCACAGAACCAATATATATAAAACCAAAATGCCAAATTAATAAATTGCAATTCGCAGGAACTAGATGGTTCACAGCGATGTGACAGTCTTTTTTCTCTGACTTCAGGCCAGAACGTGACACTGCGTTGGAACCCGAAGGCTTCTTGCTTAAATGTGCAGGCAGGACAACAGGAATAAGAGAAGTGACACAAATCAGATAAAAGAACATCGGATGCCACAGGTGAGCAGGGCTTCATTGCCCACCTACAGTCATTCTGACCTTTTCCTTAGTTAGGGAACTCTCAAGAATTTGCTGGAGCCTGGGCAATGTTTTCTGCAGAAAAACCTACCCACAAAATTGTACATGTCGTTTCACAGCCTCGTAGGAATTGAGATGATCCGTGACCTCCCCCCCCAATCAAGAAAGTCAGAGATATAAGAGAGGGACCGATTCGAGGGGCCTCCCCGAGCCCACACCCCCACGGGCGTGGCTGGTCAGCGGACTCTCAGACTCAACAATCCGGTCCTCACAGAGCCTGCTACTCCCCTTGGTGGAACCCCAGTGGACGTGGCTTTGCCTCTGGCACTCATCTTATCTTTTCTACCTTCATCAAGTGCATCAATAACCATGGGTTATAGACACCTCTTGCTAGATGGGTGACACTCATTTTTTATGGCAGGTCTGCATCTCTTTATCTCGGCCCCAATATCTGACTGCTTTAACGTCGTCCTTTCAGAAAGGAATCCTATCTCTCCTATGCCTGTGCTCTTTGGAAGTGCTCATATTGATATGACTAACAGCAATAATTATTTTCCAGTGCCGTTCTAAAATCTTTGCTTGGCAGTTCTCATGCAGCTGCTGCTCAAAATCTCTGCAAATCAAGAACAAAAAAGATACCCAGGCTCTAGGGCGTGAGCCCAGACAGGGTCTGCTAGGAGCACCAACAGCTTTGCTCACTATCTAAGGTAAAGTTGTGTCCCGACCTGGGTTTATCCACTCACACAGCCGAAATAGGAGGAAAGGGGTTCTAGACATTCCCCTGTGTTCCAGCCCTGGTCCTTGTTATTAATCCAAGATAACGTTCGAGGGTCGGCTAATGGGACAGCTAACTGCTGTCGCTTTGCCATCCTGTTCTTCGTCAGAAAGCTTTCTTTCCTGCCAGGTGGGTCATTCGTGTTCCATGCTTTAATTCAGGTTGAGTTTGGATAATCACTTCAAGAGAGAAATAAATCAGTGCTGACATTCTAAATAAAGCTTTGAGCTTGAAGGGTAATAATCTAGCTGCTCTTTCTAAGTCCAGATCCACGTGTGTTAAAGGAAAGAAAATTCTGCTTGAGGGATGTGTCAGAGGGAAATGCCAAATATATTCTGCCAACGAGAAATGCGCGGTCCGTCCGGAGCCCCAGCCCAGCCCTAGAGTTACGGACTTGGTGAACCCGGAAAAAAAGGGGGGCACTGTAGCCAAGATCCCCTGCTCCCTGCTGAAAACCTAAGGAGGATATGAAAGTGTTGGCCATTTGCATTCATGACATAAGTGCATAATAAATGAAATTTATCCATTTTAAGTCCTTGCAAGCTTAATTTAATGGCCTGTATTAAGTCCATTATTTTTTTAAACATGAACAGTTTGGGCACATCGTGGGCCACCTAATCTCTTTGTCTTTAAATCATTTCAGTGCTGTTTTAGAATCTTCTAGATAAGAGGATGTGTTAACCAGAGGGAAAATCAAATTCACATCAGTTAATTGGGACGCTTACTAGCAGTTTTCCTTTTAGGGATTGGAGAAAGAAGAAAAATACTAGATGAAATTAAGTTGTAATCAAATATAGATTTCTTATCAAAATCTAGTTTTGAATATTTACATGGTGACAAATGTCAAGGACTCAAATTTTCCTTTAGTGTCTACTGCCCTGGGGGACACCAAGACTGGGGAGCAGGAGAGACGGTAGCAAAGGCCAGTCAGTCCGAAGGCGAAAATGCTGTGAGAATTCGGAACTTACCAGATCCACATCTCCCCTCTCCTTGCATGGTTTCCAACACCACGGCCATGACTGAAGGGCCAAAAGGTGACAAATTGTGAAATGAAAGCACAGATTAAAATGCTACAGTTTATGTAATAGTCCAATGGAATTCATTCAGCCTTTTCTTTCAGGATGACACAGAGGAAGTGCTGGAAGCCACAGAAGAAACCACATAAAACAGACCTCCTTGACTGAGGGGGGCAGTGGGGCCCTCCCTGTTCCATGTTCCTGTGAACCCTGAGGAGAAGAGAGGCCAGCATCTCCCCCTCCAGGCAGTCCTCCATCAAGCTCCCCTTGCTTCTGCATTCTTCAACATGGTCATCAGTTTTCTCCAAAGCCGTGTACATGACTCTTCCTCCCTCAGAAAGATCCCCCCTTCCTATCTTCCCACAGCGCTTCTATTCAGCACCTGACACAATGAAGGCATTCGCCACATGAGTTTTTTAAACGCATCATCTGAGGTAGAGCCCAAGCATTAATTCTGTGATGACCTGTAACCTGGCCTCCAAGGGCAGCTGACCCTCCTTCTTTACCCAACCGTGTCAAACACCAACCAGTCTCTATGTCCCCCTGAATGGGGCCATCTTCTCCTCACTATGGCTTCAGAAGCAACATGCACCTTCTCGTCTTTGTATTCCTATCACTTAGCTCAGCATTGGGTCTCTGGGAGATGCTCAGTGAATGCTAAGTGAATTAATGACAGAAAGAATGAATGAGGACCTCTGTGTGGCCATTCGCATAACCACATACACCTTCTCTGGAGTACACACATGTGCCTCCATACACACGTAAATGTATTTGCATATGTAAATATGCAAAACCGTAATTCTCTGTGTGTATGCCCACATGCATCAAGGCACACATTCATGAGTTTGCATGTGCATATGTCATACACAAATAAGCATAAGTAAATGAAAGGCTATGTAGTGAGGGGTTTAGAATTATAACTTCGATAAAGAGGTAGACCTGTGTTTCATCTCTGCTTTCACAATTCTGTAGCTACGAGGTCTTGGCCAACTAAATTACTGTAAGCTATGACCTCACTTTCTCTACCTGATAATATTAAGCAACTTTATTTCACTTATAGGAATCTTGTGAGAATTTAATAGGAAAAGGTATACAGGAGTTCATATCATCCTACACGCATATACATCATATATCTATCATCTATCTAGCCAGAGATACGTATACCTTATTAAGCAGAACATATGTTATAATTGATAGAATGAAGGATTTTAAGACAAAAAATTAAAAACCTTGAATAATTCCTTCAGGAGAACATTTCATAACCCAGGGGAGGCTCTTAAACTATCTTCATAGGTAATTGTTTTTCTCATTCCAATTAATGAACTGTTTTGTATGAAACACAATTTCTTGCCACAAGCAAATTTTTACTAGTTAGCATGTCAAATTCCTCCTTATTATACCACTAGTATTTGTTTCATGCAAACAGATTCTGACACTCAGAGTCTTGTATCACATGCATAAAATTGAAGTCCAGTATATTCTAAGATGGAAAGTTGGAAAGATGAGGGAAAACTGAGTGTGTAAAATCAGCATCTTATGATCAAAATACGTGACCATCTACATTTGCCAGTATAAATGTTCCCTTTTCAGCAACTATTGTTCAAGAAATCTTTTTTTTAAGAAATCTTGAAAAGAGTAGTTTCCCACAATTTATCAATTTTGCCTTAGACAAAAATCCAGTATAACCTTCCTTCTACCTCACAGATGTAAATATCCATGTCAAAATATGAGTATGATTTTCACTCTGATTCCTTTAAAACATGTGCTGTCCCATAGATAAAAACCCTTTGCCAATTGTTCAAAGAAAATTTGGTTCCCAACCAGTGGAATTGCCCTATGCTTTTGAAAAATGTTCTATACAAGGAAACTATTGATTCTAGTGAACACACATTGGACTCATTAATTTGAATCAGAGTTGGTGTTTTCTACCCAAATGTAAATGGCATTAGACATAAGAATTCTCACAGAAAATATGGGATCATAAAAAATACAACCAATGTCCAAGAAAACTTACTTCACCTGCAAAATATCTAAAAAGTCAACCTAAAGATGGTAAATAATTTGTGAAAATTACATTTGTTAAAAATTTAAGAATAAAATGGTTAAGTGATTAAACATCAGCAAATAAAAATTAAGAAATAGTCTGTGAGGGGCGCCTGGGTGGCTCAGTGGGTTAAAGCCTCTGCCTTCGGCTCAGGTCATGATCTCAGGGTCCTGGGATCGAGCCCCGCATCGGGCTCTCTGCTCAGTGGGGAGCCTGATTCCCCCTCTCTCTGCCTGCCTCTCTGCCTACTTGTGATCTCTCTCTCTCTCTGTCAAATAAATAAAATCTTAAAAAAAAAAGAAATAGTCTGTGAAACATTTGAATGATACCCAGAACAAAAACAAACATGTGCAGTAACATAAGAAAAGTCGTTTAAAAATAAATCAGACTTCAAACCAAAATAACTAAAATGTCACGTTGAAGAGTTTTCATGATATATTCGTGTTTCTAACATTTAATTTGTCATGAATAAGAAAAAACATTAGAAATAGAGCCATCTCAGAAAGAAAAAAAAGAACAAAGAAAGGAAGGAAAGAAGGAAGGGGGAGAAGGAAGGGGAGAAGAAGGGAAGGAATGAAGAAGGAAGGGAGAGAAGGAAGGAAAAAGAGAAGGAAGAAAGAGTCACCTCCTTTCGAAAAGTGAACAAAAATAAAAAGAGTGACAGGTTCTTTGGGGCACATTGTCTAGATCTTCGTGTCATTAAACTGATTTGTTTTCCTTGACCTCAAGTGGCCATGATGGCCATGCCTTGTCATGCAGGCTTGTCACTACATAATATTTGTCATGCCTTGTCCGATCTCCTAAATGACATTTTTCTTAAGTTATACATAAACTTGATGAAGTAAATGAAGTATTTTTTTGGTAATTAAAATCTGGTAATAAAAATAAAGTTGGCAAATAGAAATATACAAATAAATGCTATTTACATACATACTATTTCAATATTGGGCAAATACAGCAGGTCTGAAAGTAATCCATGCCATGGTACGTTATGTGTAATCTCGAAGTATTCTGTTACAAATCTATCAAAAATGTAAATTACTTGGTTTACTATAAAGAATAATGTTCAATGATGAACCTAGCAAATGTAATGTTACAAAAAATGCTATTAAATTAGTAACTGCAATTTTACTGAAGTATGTATGCATTGGAATTTGTTGATTTCACTGAGAACGTATAAATTTACTAAGACCCTGAAGGTCTCCATATTTAGAGAGTCAATTACTATAGATGAGCGACGTTACTGTGAAATTTATAAATATTTCCATTTAATTTCCAGGGTTAAACTCCATGACTGGATGCATTAATTAGAATTTTTAAATTATTGTTTTCATACTCATTATGTAGTACAATATTTCCATGCATGAATAATAATTTATGTAAATAGCGCCAGTCCAAATTACTGCCAGAAAACTACAAAGTTCAATGCCCGAATTAAGCTTGTTATCAAGATTATCATGTTTAGACATATTTTAAAAGTTTGAAACATTTTCTCCAGTTTAAGCAAATGCACTTAAAAATTCAAGCATAAATCTGGTAATATTAAATAAACTCTAATTTTAACTGGGAAAAAGTAGTAGTTTAAGACTACAGAATAATATTTTTTTGGAACAAGCTGATCTACTGTTCTATCTCTTAATTAAGTTTCTGTTAGAGGCCTTGGAAAAGACATTAGAATTTTATTATATTATTCAGTTTAGATTAATGACTTGATGGACAGTGTCATCAAAACAAAAACTCGTGAGAAACAAGGAAATCTGATTCCCACAGAGAATTCAGTGTTCTGCTGCTCAAAGAAAATGTACATAATTTCCTGACTGTTATCATTGGTTCTGCTTTATATTTTATTTGAATTGGTATGTTTGTATATTTTATGCATTATTTTTTAAAAAGCCTCACTTTTTTCAGTGGCACTGCCTATAGCTGTATTTAACTTCCCTGGGGGAACTTAGACTATTGATAAATCAGTTGGTGCTCGCAGTGAAAGTTTCACTCTCGTCTGGATAAATTCTCCAGGCCTTAATCCTCTGTTGAGACCACAGTTAACCTTATTTCTCCAGATAGTACGTACTGATTTTCTCAGGAGACTTTTAAGCTAATGGAGAAATATTTTTTAAATAGAGATACTAAATACTATATACAATTTTGGTTTTGCTGAAAAAGCACTTTTTTTATTTTTAAAGATTTTATTTTATTTATTAGAGAGAGAGAGATTGAGAATGAGAGGGGAGAAGGTCAGAGGGAGAAGCAGACTTCCCGCAGAGCTGGGAGTCCGATATGGACTCGATCCCGGGACTCCGGGATCATGACCTGAGCCGAAGGCAGTCGCCCAACCAACTGAGCCACCCAGGCGCCCTGAAAAAGCACTTTTGAATGCAATATCTTTTTTTTTCCCCATTCAAGAAAAAGGCTTGTCTCTGCTTGTAACTATCAGGCTACATTATAATATCATTATTTAAAATATAAATTTCAAAAAATGCATGTCCACAGATTAACAATTTTACAATGCACATTTAACTGAACTCCTGGTTAAGTAGATTTCCTCCTCATTAAAAAAAAATAGCTCATAAATATTCTTTCCAATGGAGACAATCTCCCTGATTGTGCGTGACATACCATCGGGAGAACCAGTAACACCAACAACAATAGTGGAGGGTCAACAGAATTACTCATCTAGCAATTATTCAACATCAACCGAGTTTCCACAATATGTATTTTAGGAAATTGTGCAAAATGTAATATTCAAGTACCAACTCTGTCGCGAAGGAGAGGAAATCGCCAGTTTCTAAAATATTGAAATATTATCTATCATCTGAGCAAATATCAGATATGTCAAAAGGACAAGTTATGCTTCACGGGTAGCTAGGATCGGGTGCCTTAGAAACACTTCTGAAATGCTGAGCAGAAAAGAAATTATGTGAAGTTAGTGTATGTAGGAAGTGGTAGGTATATGCACATTTGAAAGCTAATAGCACTTCTTAACCTTAAATTGGCTTGTTACTCTCCAAAGATTAAATTACTCCCCAATGGTAATAGATTTAAACACCTTTAAGTATATTAAATATACTGATGCCGGCTTATATATAAACACAGTGGCCTGAAAGACACTGGGATCAGAAGAATAAACAATGCTAAATATCATTCCATCCAAAACATTAAATAAGAGGATAAACTGGCCTAGATACCTGTGCCAAGACAACATTCTACGCTTATGTTTCCTGATGATGCACAGTAGCCAAGTTCGGCAGCACAAAGCACAGTAAATTTTTTCTTTCCACAAAGAATGATTTTCCCCCAAGTGCACTGAGACTCCAAACAAAAGCATATGCAGAGGTGACTTAATCCAGAGCTACGCCCTAAGTAAAGGAAGCGAAGCTACGGATTGGCTTACACCCCTGTCCACAGCCGATTTCCAATTCACAGACTCTGGAGTGTAATTTATATTAAAAATAATAGACTCTGTATTACACAGGAAAGAAAATCTTAAATACTCTTAAAACCAGGTGAAAACGACACAACTCAGTGTTCACGCTTAAAGAATTACTAGAGTAATTTCTTAAGACAGAATCCCTGAAAGGATTATCTTCACTACTTCCTCTCTCAAAGGCTGAATTCTCTTTCAGCTTTTTCAAACTTCTGCCCCCAAATTCAACAACAGTTAAACAATATCGAGACTCTGTTGGGTACCTCGGCACAAAATCTGAAAACACAAACACAATGCCTTGCAATGACTAAACAGTAAAACCAAAATAATCTCAAGTAAAAGTTTCAGCTTGGACCAGAAAAACTCGCGTCATGGAATGCTCTTTACTTAAGCACTGATGGTATTGTTACCCAGCGAAAAGTTAAGAATTAAATTCTTAAAACACTTCTGAGTTAAAAGTGAATTTTTCACGGAAAAGCAGTGCTGTGAGTTAGTATTCAGAATTATCAAAACGTCAAAAGAAAAACCGCTTCTGCAGCTAAAAACAGTACCGCCCATAAACGAAAATCGTGAACACACGGTTTGCCCTGGGAAGTTCGGCAGTTACGGTAGCCGGTGTTCTGCAATCATCCATATATGGCACAAAATCAAGTGTTTACAACATCAAACCACCTCGGACAGAGGTTGTGTTTGCACTGAGATCGGAAATCCCGAGTGGCAAGTAGGAGAGGGTCTGGACCGGATGCCCAGTAATGTCCTACCTTCATACAGGGCCTTGAAGCCTTGGGCGCTCACGGCGAAGTCTGTCGTGAACCACAGTGTGAGGATAGAGCCCGTGCTGACCACTGAGGACGGCAGCTGGAATCCCGATAATCTGAACCATAGAAAACACAGGAACAGAGTGAAAAAGCATAAATTTGTGATTCAAGCGTATTTGATGACGTCACTGTATGTCTCTTTTCACTGCAGTATATTTTTTCGGATATGTCACTAAATAATTACATCATCCACTCCCGAGATGTTGCCAGGTAATTGATAGGAAGCATGTTCAAGCAACAGTCCATTTACACAATTTTTTTGAGAAAATTCTTTCTTGAAGCAATTGGGTGATACACCATTGCAGGCAACAGGGAACATGAAACTTAAAGCTAAGTCATCCTCAGGCGTGCTACGTGAAAAATAGGTGATTTTGCATGTACTCTGATTTATTGGTATCCTCCTAAATTATTAGACAGTGGGTTATCACATCTCATAGTTAATGTGCTTATTCTTATTACCTGCCCCAAATAAATTATAGCTTTCTCGAAAACATACACTAGTCACAGCATAATAAACGAAAATCAATTACTATCTTGAGCAGAGGTCAAATGAATTGATTTTAATGTTTGGTTTTCAAGGTAAGTCTTTTGGACTCTTACCTATGTTTTTCCTCTAAGTTTAGAAACATTTAGAAATTTTAATGATGATAAAGTCAACAGTCTGAGTGAGTGAACTAGGATAATGATATATATTTTATGCATAATGCCTTATAAAGTAACAGCTTTCCAAAAGGTCAAAGCAATGCTTCGTCAATTTATATTTTACCTAAAGTTTGCTAATTAAGTAGGTTGTCTCTAGATATGTGATTTAGTACAGTCTGAACGCAACTCTCTGATTCCCAAAGGAATAAGTCTGAATGCTCATTCTTTGCAGAGAAATTCTGGCTTGCCAGTAAGTCTATGGTATCGAATACCTAATTCCAGCTGCTATAGGTTTCAGAATCAAACTAGAAATTCATAAGAGAAAAATGACAGGACAATCCCTGATCACTAAACAGCACACTTCTAAAAATCCAGGGATCGAAGAGTAAGTCTCAAGGGAAAATGAAGAAAAAAATACATTGAAATGAATGAAAAGAAAAAGACAAGCTATCAAAAGTTAGAGGACTCAGGGAACCTGGGTGCTCAGTGGGTTAAAACCTCTGCCTTCGGCTCAGGTCATGATCTCAGGGTCCTGGGATCGAGCCCCACATCGGGCTCTCTGCTCAGCGGGGAGCCTGCTTCCCCTTCTCTCTCTGCCTGCCTCTCTGCCTACTTGTGATCTCTCTGTCAAATAAATAAATAAAATCTTAAAAAAAGGGGGGGGGCCCTGGGGAGCTCAGTGGGTTAAAGCCTCTGCCTTCGGCTCAGGTCATGATCCCAGGGTCCTGGGATCGAGCCCCTCATCGGGCTCTCTGCTCAGTAGGAAGCTTGCTTCTCCCTCTCTCTCTCTCTGTGAAATAAATAAATAAAATCTTTAAAAAAAAAAGTTAGAGGACTCAGGCAGTGCTGAAAGGGAAGTTAAAATATACAATAGAAAAGAGGAGAATTCTCATATTAGCAACCCATACTCCCATCTCAAGAACTTAGGAAAGGAAAAAGAAAATAAACCCAGAGCAAAGAGAAGGCAAGAGATATAAGATCAATGCAGAAATCAGAAAAACTTAAAACAGAAGAAACACAATGAAACAGAAGCTGATTCTTTGCAAAGATCAACAAAATCAACAAATGTCTAGCAAGACTGACACAAAAAGTGGTGGCAGGTAGAAGACATAAATACCTAATGTCAGGGATAAAATAGAAAATATTACTACAGACCCACAGACATAAAATAATAGGGGAAAACTACAAAAAAAATGCACACATAAATTTAATAACTTTCAGGAAATAGGTTGCTTCCTTAAAAAAGCACATACTACCACAACTCATCAAATACAAAATAGAAAATCTGAGGGGCGCCTGGGTGGCTCAGTGGTTAAAGCCTCTGCCTTCGGCTCAGGTCATGATCTCAGGGTCCCGGAATCGAGCCCCGCATCGGGCTCTCTGCTCAGCGGGGAGCCTGCTTCCCCCTCTCTCTCTGCCTGCCTCTCTGCCTACTTGTGATCTCTCTCTCTCTGTCAAATGAATGAATAAAATCTTAAAAAAAAAGAGAGAGAGAAAATCTGAATAACCCTATAACTATTAAAACTCTCCCAAAAGAAATCTCCAGGTCTGAGTGGTTTTACAGGAGAATTCTCCTGACATAGACCGCATGTTTGTGTCCCCCAAAAATCGTACGGTGAAACCTAACTCCCAAGGTGATGACGTTTAGAAGTAGAGCCATCAGGTGGAAATCTGATCAGGAGGGCAGAGTCCCCAGAAATGGGATTAGCACCCTTATCAAAGAAATTCCAGGACATTCCCCTCCTCCTTTTACCATGCAAAGAACAAGAAAAAACAGAAAATGTTCACACCACATACCAAATCTGCTGGACTTCCCTGTCTCAGTAACTGTGAGAAATAAATCTGTTTTTTATAAGCCACTTGGTCTATGCTATCTGTTAGATACACTTAGACATCTACCGAAATGCACTAAGACATCTACCAAACATTTGAAAAATTAACATCTATTTCACAACCTCTTCCAGAAAACAGAAGTGGATAGGCAACTTCCTTGTGTATTTTACGGCATTAAAGTTACCCTGTGCTAGGGATCGAATCATTGCCCCAAAATTGATATACTGAAACCCTACCTCTCAATGTATCTGTATTTGGAGACAGGGCTATTAGGAGATCATTAAGATGATATAAGGTCATAGCGTGAGGTACTAGTCTCATAGGACTGGTGGCTTCGTGAAAGCAACAGAAAGTGAAAGAGATTCCCCTCCAGCCCCCAACGTGAATTCACTAAGCAGAGGCCCTAAGAGCAATGGTGAGAAGGCAGGGGTCTGCAAGGCAGGAAGATGATCAGGCCACCCTCTGCTACCAGGAACGCAACCTCCAGGACTGTGAGAAAATAGATCTCCACTCTTTAAGCCACCCAGTGTATGGTATTTCATTGTGGCAGCCCAAGATCAGATATTCTGATATCAAAACCAGACAACAACTTTGCAAGAAAACAACGAACCAATATTAGCCTTCAAAAAAAAGGACATGAAATATTTTAACAAAGAAATATATAACAAGACTTCTCCCTTATGACCAAGTGGTATTATTCCAAGGAAGTAAATTTGGTTCAGTATGTGAAAATCAATCAATATAATCTGCTATCATGACAGTCGAAAGAATAAAATCACTAGATCGTGATAATCTACGTAGAAAAAAAGCATTGCACATATTTAAACATCCGATCATGAGAAAACTTTCCAGTAAAATATGAATAGAGGAAAACTTCCCCAACTTGACAACGAGTATCTTAAAAAACCTACAGCCAACATGACATTTGATGGTGTAAGACTGAATGCTTCCCACTAAGACTGAGAACAAGGCAAGAACGTCTGGTCTCATCAGTTTTATTCAACATTGTGCTGGAAGATCTAGCCAGAGGCGTAAGCCAAGAAGAGAAAACAAATGCATATGAATTAGGATGCAAGAATTAATACTGCCCCTCTTTGCAGGTGACACAATTACCTACATAGATAATGCCAAGGGGTCTATAAGAAAATGCCTGGAGCTAATGCTTGCCATGAGCAAGTGCAGAGGATACAAAATGAACATACAAAATTCACCTGTACTTCTGCATACTAGCATTGAACACATGGACACCAAAATTAAATATTACAACGCCACTTATGATCATTTAAAAAAATGCCTAGCTGTAACAAGACCGGTAGAAAACTAAACCCTTGAGAATGTGGTCTGCTGAGGAGAGAAACCAGTAAGAAGCTAAACAAATGGAGAAATACACCATGCTAACAAATTGGAAACCTCAATACTATAAAGACATCAATTTTCCTCAAATTTATATACAGGTTTAACATTGTTATTATCAAAATCCCAACAAGATTTTTTGAAGATATGGGCAAGCTTCTTCTAAAATATATCTTAGAAGAAAGCCTTCAAGCCCCAAGGCACCTGGGTGGCTCAGTAGGTTAAGTGTCTGCCTTTGGCTCAGGTCATAATCTCAGTGTCCTGGGATCGAGTCCCGCATTGCGCTCCCTGCTCAGCAAGGAGCCTGCTTCTCTCTCTCCCTCTGCTCCTCCTCTTGCTTGTGATCTCTTTCTCTCTCAAATAAATGCATTAAATATTAAAAAAGGAAAACCTTAATACCCCAATAGTTTAAATAATTTCAAAAAAGAATAAATTAGGATACTCATTTTCAAGCCTTATTTTACAAATTCAGTAATCAAGATCATGTGGTAACGGCAAATTAACAGATCCATACATCAATGGATAAGAACACAGAACCCCAAAACAGACCCACATAAATAGGCCTATAACAAAATCTAAACCCTATGTAATAATTAACTCAATATGGATCATAGACATAAATGTAAAGTTATAAAACCCACATAAAGTTATATAAGCCACATAAATGAGCCTATAACAAAATCTAAACCCTATATAATAATTAACTCAATATGGATCATAGACATAAATGTAAAGTTATAAAAAATTTAGAAAAAATATAGAGGAAAATCTAGGACTAGCTGAAGAATTCCTAGACTGGACACCAAAAGCATAATTTATAAAAGGAAATGGACATATCAGACTTCATAAAAATTAAAATTAATAAAATTAAAATAAAATTAAAATAAAAAAATTAAACACTTTTTTTGTGGAAGACATGCTACGCACTGGTAGGAAATATTTGCAAACCACATATCTGACAAAGAAAAAGTATGTAGAATATAGGAAGAACATTAAAGACTCAACAGTGAAAGAACAAACAATCCAATCAGAAAACAGACAAAAGACATGGTGAGCCACGTCATGTAAAAGGCTACAGAGATGGCAAATAAGCACATGAAAAGATTCTCAACATTATTAGTCATTAGGGAAACAAAAATTAAAGCCACAAATAAACACCACTACATTCACATGCCGAATGGCTGAAATAAAAAGCAGTGACTATGCCAAAGCTGGCGAGAATGTGGAGAAAACTGGTTGTTCATAGGTCATTATTAGAAACAACCATTCTGGAAAACAGTTTGACAGTTTCTTAAAAAATTAAATCTGTAACAACCAAGCAATTACTGTCCTAGACATCTACCCAGAGAAACGATTTATGGTCACACAAAACCCGCATGCAAACGTCTATAGCGGTTTCATCCTTAATAATCAAAACTTGGGAGCTATAGTAATTAAAACAGGATGGAACTAAAACAAAGATACACACATAGATTGATGCAATGGCATAGAGAGCCCAGAAATAAAACCATGATTATATGGCCGATTACTCTTCAACAAAAGAGGCAAGAATATACATTGGGGGAAAAACAGTCTCTTCAGCAAATGGTGTTGGGAAAACTGAACAGCAACATATAAAAGAATAAAACTGGACCACTTTCCTAAACCACACACAAAAGTAAACTTAAAATGGACAAAAGATCTTAATGTGGGACTTGAAATCATAAAACTCCTAAAAACAAACACAGGCAGTAATCCCTCTTGACATGGGCCATAGCAACATTTTTCTTGATATGTCTGCCTCCTGAGGCAAGAGAAACAAAAGGAAAATTAAACTATCAGGACTGCACCAAAATAAAAAGCTTTTGCACAGTGAAAGAAACCATCAACAAGTTGAAAAGGCGACCTACTGAAAGGGAGAAAATATTTGCCAATCACATATTCCATAGGGAGTTAATATTCAAAATATAAAAAGAATGTAAGCAACTTAACACCCCAAAAATCCAGTTAAAGAATGAGTAGAGGACCTAAATAGACATTTTGCCAAAAATAACGGACAGATAATTGACACAAAAAGATGCCCAGTATCACTCATCATCAGGGAAACGCAAATCAAAACCACAATGAGACTCTGCCTTACACCAGGCAGAACAGCTAGCATCAAAAAGACAAGAAACGACAAGTATGGCGGGAATGTGGAGAAAAGGAACCCTCACGCACCACGCACGTCTGGTAGGGATGTAAATCGGTGCAGCCACTGTGGAAAGAAGTACGGAGGTTCTGTAAAAAAGTTAAAATAGAAATGCCATGTAGTCCAATAATTCTACCACTGGGTATTTACCCAAAGAAAATCAAAACAATAATAAACACTATGTTTACTGCAGAATTATTTACAATGGCCAAGATATGGAAACAACCCATGTGCCCATCAATAGATGAATGGATAAAAAAGATGTGATGCGTGTATGTGAGTGTGTGCATGTGTGTGCGTGAGTGTGAGTGCTGTCTGTATACATGGAATGGAATGGTAGACACACACAAACACACAAACATATACCATGGACTATTTATTAGTCATGAAAAGGATGAAGTTTTGCCATTTTTGACAACTTGGATGGACCCAGAAGATATAATGCTAAGTAAAATTAAGTCAGATAAAGATAAATACCATACGATTATACTTATATGTGGAATCTAAAGAACAAAACAAAGAAACAAGCAAAAAATAGAAACAGACCCAGAAATTAGACAACAAACAGGTGCTTGTCAGAGGAGAGGGGTCAGGGAAGACGGGCAAAATGGGTGAAGGGGAGGGGGAGGTACAGGCTTTCAGTGATGGGATGAATAAGTCATGGGGATGAAAGGCACGGCATCGGGAATCTAGTCAACGGCACTGTAATAACGCCAAGTACAGGGACAGATAATTGCTTCCCTTGTGCTGGGCACAGCATAATGTATAGACTTATCAAATTGCTGTGTCGTACGCCTGAAACTAATATAACATCGTGTGTCAACTCTTCTCCAACTTTTAAAAAAAGAAATAAAAAAATTGGAAATAACTCAAAGGTGAATGGTTCACGCACAGTAGTAAATAGTAATATAGTATTATTACATAATAAATAAGTAAAACAATAAAATAGTAAATATTACCACTTAGCAATCGAGAAATGAACTATTGATGTGTACCACCTGGATGAATCTTCAGGAAATTATGCATAGTGGGAAAAAGTCAACCCTTAAAAGGTTACAGACCATACAATTTCACTTTTAGAACATTCTTGGGATGGCAATACTATTGAAAACAGGAACAGAGTTTTTGTGGCCAGCAATGAAGGAAGTGGTAGGGGCAGAAGGGACATGGGAGTGTCCACAGGAGAATTAAATGCCGGATTCTCATGGGGCTGCAAAGTGGCCTGTATTTCCACTGATTCCAAGTCAATACTCTACAGTGTTATTGCACTTTGGTTCTGTAAGAGGTTACCTTTGTGGGAACTGGGTAAAGACTATCCAGATTCTCCCTGTGTTATTTCTTCCAGCTGCGTGGAAATCTATACTTACCTTAAAGAGCTTAATAAAACAATAGACTGGAGGGTTTGGGACTGAGAAGCCGTCAAGGAAATATCAACTGATGAAAATAATCATATTAGGGAAAAAACCAAGAAAACAGTATTGAATAACGAAATGTTCTCTCATGAGGTTCCAAAACTAAATCGAACAAAAATTGTTGTGGGTCATTTCATTTGGTCACTTGCGAATTTTAAGTGTTTATGAGCAGAGGTTTAGATATCACATAATGTGGTGGCACTTTAAGATAAATATAACTTGTGTTCTCTTATTTGATAAGAATTGTGAGCTTGGAAGGACAGAGTCAAACAGTATTAGCTCAGAAAAAGAGCAACGTGATGCTGAGAGTTCCAAAAACAATGTTACGTGAGTATGTTTCGAGGGTCTGGGGAAGTTAAGCATAGATAAAATATATTCCCAGAATCTGCTTCAAATAGTTGAAATGGAACAGATACAGTTGTATTTGAGTACGAAAGAATGGAACCCAACATTGGTGGAAGCATGGGCAGAGAATGAGTTGGTTCAGTTGACCAGAAAGGACATTCAAGAGCTAAATGTGATTTTGATGTTTAGAGCCATTCCTCCATCACACCAGCTGAGGAATATGGTGGTGAGCAAAGAATGTTACAGAAAAGGCCCTTTTCTGTACTTAACACACACTCCTCCATCTCTCGAAACATTTGCTGTTGAGAATGCTCTACTTCGTCACTGACATCATTTCCATGTGGACCCTGAGGACTAATGTTGGTGTTCCCTTTCTCTGAGGAATATCTGTTCTTGGGAACGACCGGTCTATTTTTAACGTCTAGGAAATCACGGAGCTCTTGAAGTATTTCCCTTAGCGTTGACTAAAACAAAAAACAAAGCCGAGCAACTCAGAGTCAAATTTCTGGCCTTTCCGAAGCCACACGTGAATTTGAAGAGCCGCCTCATTCCAGATGCCATACATCTGCATCCTTTCTAATTCTTATCATGCTGCCAGCCAGGTCTCTTTCTATCTTGGTAAGCAACCTTCATTCCGGCTATAAGGAATCAGAGATTAGTAAAATTGTAAGTTAATGAAAGCAAACAAGAATGAAAATAAGATCAGCTTTCCCATCCCTGTTTCCATCAAACCCAGTTACCTGCAACCACAGAACATCTTATTTCTTCCTCATACATTGTGACTCAGAACACTGCTATATCAGAAGAGTGAGGCTATAACATACTTAACCCACTTTAACATGGACTGAAAATCAACCCACAAATACGTAGGGTCCCTCTGCATACAGCATGTTTTCTGCCCTAATTCTGCCTAAGGAGAATAAGCAGGCTTTACCACACAGTGTGGCCACCGTGGGCAGCAGGTGGCCCCAGGCTGGGCTAGAAGAGGGTCCGTTTTCCCCCGGGAGATGAGTCTACCCCAACATCCATGCCCAGGTCAACCTCAGAGAAAACAACCCTGTTATCCCTATTCCAAGCACTGGGGGTCTTGGTCATTTGCTTGCTTGTTTCTGACACCCTAATTGAATCATTTGCAGGAAGAAAAAGAGAATAATTAGTAAAGGAGATAGGGTATGAGAATAGTAACAAGAAAGCCATTTCATTGTCAGTAAAAAACAAAGTGTGGCCCCTAGTGGTCCAGATATGTCTGTCTGTCTGTCTGTCTCTCTGTCTCTCTCTGTCTTTTTCCAGTGACATCCCTGGTGTCCTCATTGACACTAATTTCTGGGACCGGGAGAAAGTAATCACATCTGACATGCAGCAATCTGGGAAAACAACAGAGCATGCGTGTGGAAGGTGAGCAGGCGTGAGGGAAAGCAGAGACTGGGGGAGTGGACACACCAACACAAGCCAGGTGCACACTCACTGGGCGGAAACATCAGTCTCAAAATCACACACGTTTACTCTGTTTCCAGCCCTCGAGAAAGTACTACAACGAATTGCATGTAGAAATAGATCCGGAATATTTCCACTCCGTTATCATTCAAGATACTCAAATCACTGATACCAGGGAAATAATCTTGAATATTGGATATGGTATTGTTGAAGGAAAAAAGGACAAAAAAGAAGCAGATTTGGTGAAAAGCTAAACAGAAACAGATGACTAGTATGAGTCTAGTTTATTTCCCAGAAATTAATGAGCAAGTTATGACTCCATCAAACAGACGCTCACTCCCAAATTACACACTGTACATACTGCATAATCTATAGTTTTGTGATTTCAAAATGTCAAATATCTTTAAAACTACAGTTTAGTTAAAATGTCAAGTGAATGCTTTAAGTAAATTAGGATAAAAAAAAAAGATCCCTAACTTAAATCTTTTCTCAGTGAATGTAAATTGCTTTAAAGAAAATCTCTGCAAACCCAAATGTTGCCAAAGTCACATTAATACTCCATAATTGATAAAATCACATTTCATACCTTATGTCAGTGTGGATATCCTCATGATATAGCTTATAAAAAAGGTTGGCTTAACACGAAGAGTGAGATTAGAATCATACCCCAGGAGTTAGCAATGATCTAAGAGATTCATGTATTCAATGTTTCACCAATCAGATTAGTTTCCTCCGAAAGGGTCTCAGTTAACCCCCGTCCAAGGCCTGAGTGAATGCCTCCAAGGCTGAGAAGTAAAGACCCTACAAAGCAGTTAATTACACTATTAACTAATAAGCAAAAAAAAAAAATTTTTTTTTAGGAATCTATCTCTTTCTATGATGCTCAAGTATTGGTCCCATTATTAATATTTCTCATAGTTTTCATACCATGGATTAAAATATGAGGCTTCATGTTTTCAAAAAACCACCTGCTGTATAGTTATTATTACCATTTTAAGACTTTTAGGTGTTTTATTGGAGCCTGATCATTAGTCTGTATTTAGTTTGCAGTACAATACTGGGTAATGAGAATCAATTCTTTATTGATTCCAGATCTTTCCTGGACTTTTACTAAAAGTCATATTCAGGATTAACACATTCTGGGTATTCAAGAAACTTCTAGTCTAGGGTGAAGGATAAGAAAATACATGGAATATTCTGGAAGTAAATCAGAATAATCCACATAGAAGTCTCACGTTAGCCCAATTTGATGGTGAGGATATGGTGTCACATGTAAAGTTTTTGGTAACCACTGAATGTTCAACAAAATACAAAATCCATGATGTTCTCCAACAACCGCCTAAATTCCTTTTTAGTGTTTTAAAAAAATAATGCAGGATCTCAGACAGGTAGACACAGTCCCCAAATTAAAAAGTATACATTAAAATTTGGAGGGAAAAGGTGTCTTTCAAATCATCACAAGATTATGTAATTACAAGGGGATAAAACTGCCTATAAATAAAATGAACTATTTTGTAACAGAAATAACAATCTGACAGTCACCTACAGACGTGGCAGAAAAACTGGGATTAATTTCCAGGTGACATATCCTGACATTAAATCATAAGAAAACAGAACATATTGTCAGTAAGTTCCATAGTTGTATATCTCCAGTTACTAGGCATCTACTATGACGTTAACTAATTATTTGCTGGAAGTTATCCAAGGTCATGCATTAGAACTTGTCCAAGACCGGCTGCAGGTGCAGGAAAGTGTTCTTTATGGGAGCAGAATTTTAAAGTAGGAAGTAGCATTAAATAACATTAGCTGTCAGTTATTTCAGCTTTTTGTTTTATGGAGAGAAGAACGGATGCTGAGAGAGAGACTCGGCGACTTGGCCCTAGCTGGGCTCACACTGCCAGATCCCTCGCTGAAAACTGAGCTCATCTTCCTCCCAAGCCCAAGGTTTTGCTACTTAGTCATTTCAAGGTGACCTGCCCAGGGGGCATAATTATTGAAATGTTCCTTTCTTTCCTCTTCCCCCCATCTCCCTCCCCCTCCATCAGCCCCTCCTCTTCTCAGGAACTAGTTACTACTGAATGTAAGGAGCCAAGAATCAAGTCCATGACTTCTGAACAGACTCTTGAACCTCAGAGCGCCCTGTTGAGTGGGTAAAGCGCCAGGCTTTAGGGTCACGCCGCTGACAGTGAACCTGAAAGAATATGGCACCCCCCCCTCCCCAGAGACTAGATCATGGTTTCCTGGCCGAGGGATGAGGACACTGCGGGGAGCAAGAAGAGATCTGGGGCAGCCGCATGTCCCTGAGAGAGCCGAGCTGGGCGCAAGTACCTGAGGAGACGGGTTTCCGCTGCAGGGGGACCCCCGCGAGGCGGCCACCGCGCAAAGAGCCCCTCTCGCCAGGGATGTGGGGGCAAGCACCGCGGGGGAGGTCCCTCTCCGAAGACCCGCGGGAGAGCCAGAGCGAGCTGAAGACCCCGCGGTCAGCCCGCCGAGAGAGGGAAGAGGTGTGTCCCTCCCATCCCGAGCCCTGAGGCCCGCGCGCAGGGCCAGGCGTTCCTGACCGAGACCCGCACTAGTGTCGGCAGCAGGCGGGCCCGGGGCCTCTCCGTGCTGGGCTCTGGGGCTGTGGGTCCTACCCGACCCTTGGACTCACACACCGTCTAGACAGGCTGGGAGCAAGTAGGTAACATTTTGCAAAGATGGAATTACACACACACACACACGCACGCACCTACCATTCCTGCACACAGACACCCCCACTCACCCACCTACACACTCACACACATTCACACACAACACACACACCTATCACACCTACAGACACAAACATAACCCCATCCACTCCTACACACACACGCACACACACCCACGCTAAGTGAGGAATCTACCTCGACTTTACCAAATGAAAATTTCTGTCATCATTTGGAAAGGGACTCCAGGTAGAAATTACTATAAAGTTAGGGGTGCCTGGGGGACTCTGTCAGTGAAGTGTCTGCCTTTGGCTCAGGTCATGATCTCAGGGTCCTGGGATCGAGCCCCGCATCGGGTTCCCTGCTCAGCGGGAAGCCTGCTTCCCCTCCGCCTGCCTCTCTGCCTGCTTGTGCGCACTCTCTCTCTCCGACAAATAAAATCTTAAAAAAAAAAAAAAAAATTACTCTAAAATCTAATTTAAGACGTTACATGTTATTGTTACATCTTAACTTCTGGCCTTTCAAAATAATGCCTATTTTTCTGTTCTGTTAAACATACCAGTTATTTCTAATAATTAAGTAATTAAGGTAAGATATACAAATCCACTCATAGTATCAATTTCAATTACACATTTTATCATAGCATGCAGTCCACAAAGACAATACATTCAAGCTGTTGTGTAATTCCATTGCTAAAAAAAATATGTCAGATTTTCCACTCAGGGACCATGACTTTATTTCAGTTTTCTTCTCAAAGACTGAGTTAAATATCTTCTGCTTTAAGATTTTCAAAATTTGGGGGCCTCTTTGGTAGGTGATATGATTGGCCCAGCTGCAAAGAGAGTCGAAGAAGCTACTCTACTTGATGGTTACTGCTCTGTGATTGATTGTACAATTTATTGCTGCTGTCATTAAGAAATGAAAGCTGCAAGTCCTGTTTTTCCATGAGACCATTCCAAGTGCAGAGGTGGCCGTCTGCACGGCCTGCTTCCCTTTGGCAAGCTCTTTTCCCATCTCCCCGAGTCCGGCTGACTTAGAAGAAGAAAGGGATCTGGTCCTCCGGTTTTGTTTATCTTAGCCTGACACTGAGTTTCTATCAATACTAAGCTGCAACTGTTAGGAGACCAAAAGCGTCCAGAGGCAAAACATTTTGTAAAGTCCTGCATTTACAACACCTAAGAAAGGATTTCGTGTTCACCTGCTGTCCATTGACTAAACGACAAGTAATACACACACAGAACCAGAGGAAAATCAACTTTAACAAAGGAAAATCAGGGCTTCCCGGAGTGAGGCACCTACCTCTTATCCAACAGTCAAGACATCTTTTCCTATTGTCTAGTGCTTACTAGGAGCGAAGTCATTCTAGGTAGCTTGTTATCTGCCTTTGAAGTGGTAACACGGGACGAATACCTAAATGATTTGCTGGTGCCATTTTGAAATAGTTTTTCATGCTCATTTCTGGAATAAAAAATTCATATGCTTAATGGATATATGAGTTTATATCCACACATCTAAGGATGAAGGGACATAAACATATGCAGTAATGTATTTTCCTATGATAAGCTAGAAATTTTCCCCATAATTTAATAATGTGCTTATGTTTAAGCTACTTTAAACAATATATATACTCCAGAAATTTCAGGGTTTTTTTTTTCACATCTATGAAAATTGACATGTATATAATTTACAGAATTCTTAAAAATAAGAAGGCCTAACACACACACACACACACACACACACACACACACACACAGTTGATGATATAAGGCATACTTAACTTCCATCTCAGTTCTGTGCAAGAGACAGATTGCTCACTTAAAGGATCATCTTTCTCTTACATTAATATATTTGACACTATTTTGAAAATGTCATGATATTTCTAGTAGCCTTCTTGATCATGAGAAAACTGTCCAACTTCTGATAATTTTGATCCCAATGCTTTGCAACAGCTCTGTGGGCACACACGCATACGTGTATATGTACAAAATACAGCTCTAGTGAATGAAGAAACATCAACCTTCCCAGCTTCAAAAAGTTTTACCAACTGTGGTTGAGTTTGACCCATTGCCAATTCCTTCAAGCAATTACGAAAATAAAGAGGTCGTTGTAATTTAAACTATAGATCCCAAGTTGGATCAGAGAGTAGATAAAGGGTAGGGCTCATTTCATTGCAGAAGGCCCGAGTATGCACTGATGAAGGAGACGAAGTCAGGCGAGATGTGAGAACAGAATGAACACGCAGAGCAGTGGCCTATGCACTGGGTCCCCCTCCGGTTGGACCCCACACGTCCAAAGGAACAGAAACTCCGGGAAGGTGGGGGGACGCTCAGTGTGGCCCACGCCTCCCCTTCCCCCCAGCTCCTATGATGGCCTGGAGCTCACTTGTTGAAATATCCCCCTGACTCTCTCTCCCATCAGAGAGGGAGCCAAAGAATAAAGGAATTAAAAAAAAAGTCGTGGAAATAACTTTGATAGTACTGATTATTCTGATTCTGCAAAACGAAGTTCTGTATGGATCTATCCTGTACACACACCCCCCACTTTGGTCTGCCAATGCTAGGGAAAGGCTACTTACGTCAGTCATTTTCCACCTTCCCCCCACCCCTGCCCCCAATCCCCTCACCACCCCAGGAAGTTAAGCAGGGGTTTCTCACATGGTGTTAAATGCTTTGAAGGAAAAATTTTCTAAAATCACATTTCTCATCTCGGTGCCTAATATTTTTTTTTTTCGGTGCCTAATATTTTATAAAGAGAGCAATTAAATCACTGTATTTGCTTTAACTTATACCTTGTCTTCCAAAGAGGTTTATGCCATAAAAAATCTTTTAAAAATGCCCCTCGTTTTCACAGGCACCCCTGCTCACATCCCTGTTACTCCGTGCGTTCCTCCTTCCCAGAATCGTGAGCGGGCTCTCGTTCAGTTCGTGTGGCTTCATCCTTGCTATACCTTATCGCACTAAACAAAACTTTGCCCCTGAGGGAGCTCACTCTCTTCCTCAAGCGCTACTCGACTCTAAGTGCCTCTGGAAAAAATAAACTTTCCCCAGATTGCATTCTAAACAAATTTGCCAAGAATTAATTCCACTCATCCTCTTTTTCTACCAATGCATCAAGTTATTTTGAGAAAGTTATTTCATAATTACAGTGTCTGTAATTCACTACTGGAAACAAAAATCTAAGCAGATTTTGCCCCCAAGCATGAAGGAACATCCTCTCAATGTGACTCTATTATGACAATAGAAACAGCATCATTTATAAATAACATTAAAATAGTAACAGCATTTCCCACTCATAAATATGACTATAAGTACTCCAGTCCCGTGTTTTCCTCCTCCGCTCCAGACCCTTCTAAGCTGTTAATGTCATTTCCACCTGAGTGATAAGGATCCATAAATTGTCTTTCTAGTGCAAAATCCATTAGTAACATTTTTCTATCCAGATCTTTTCAATCTGTTTTCCCGCAGATAGGCCACTTTTCCACGTTAGGGTTGCCGATAAGCCCTGTGCTACTTTAAACTACTTCACAGCGTTCGTGCTTGATTTTCTCATCTGAAGGTTAGTATATTTAATGGTCACAGTCCTGAAAGATCAGGTGAATCCCTAAAGGAGTCCCTGGTTGGGGGGTGAAAGGATTAAGCAGTCGCCCCCTAGAGTTTACTCCAGTCTCAATCATATTAAGAAAATCATTCAAGGACCTGAAGAAGGATGTGCAAATTTATTTATTTTACCGTGATACCTGACAAAGAATAATTTGAAATCAAGATTTTGGTCTTGATTATGAACCTGAGTTCTGTAACACTGAAATTCAAATCCAGTCCTTAGATGGAATCCACTGCATTTAAAATTACAGAGAGAGAGAGACAGACAGACAGACATTAGAACTCTGACTCTAACAATGCACAAGGGCCCAGCATTTTCTCCTACCCTTCTTCTCTAAGTCTGTAGAGTGACTGCCTGGACAGCACCCAGAAGTTACCCGAAAGGAGGACAAGAGGACGGAAATGGAAGGATCTGTGCATCCTAAGACAGACATGAAGGCTCTCTTCTAACCGTTTGGAAACCAAGATTTTGGGATGAGTCTGGTGTGTATTAGAAACACAGCACATGCTTCCTGACCTCATGAAGTACACAGACAAGAGTAGGTTCTGGGGAAATCAGCTTTGTTCTTTCTGTCGTGGAAATAATAAAATGTACACACCCTTTTTAAATATTTGAATCTGATGTAACAACTGTGTGAAGGGGAATTATTTCAAAGGAAGAGTGTATTTTTTTCAGAGACCTGGAAGATAATCTGCATGTCTACACTTCCTTGCACATCTCCATGTGTGCTCAGAAGACCTGTAAAAATATCTACAGGTATTTTGGTAAAGCCCTCAAACTGGAGCAAACACAGACAGGACTAGAATCTAGGAATATTGGCTACTCAGAAAAGAAATCACTTGCTGCACGCATAGCAAGTGACTAGTAATTATTTTTGAAAACCTTGGAAAATGCAACTGTAACATAAAATTTCATCGAGTGGCTTATCAGGAACGTCACGGGGACCTTGTGTGTTTCTTGCTGGCAGCTGTGGCTCGGGCCAGCGCTCAGAGGGCAGCAGAGCTACAATCAGAGGCCTGGCTGCAGAATTCCCTTCCCGGATGCTAAACAAGTGATCATTCTGTGTCAGGAAGGATTTCACACTGAGTGGGTTTTCTAGAATTGAAAATCAGCTCTAACGCCAGTTAACCTTACTGAGCCTTTACTAACTGTCAGCGTTTGGACTTTGCCGCCTTTGCAGGGAGTTCTTAAAATAATGTCCTGTTGGGTGGGAGACGAAATTAAGCCTCGGGCACCCTCCATTATTTATCTAAGACACACAGCGAGTGAGGACTAGAGCCAAGATTGGAATCGGGAGTCGTTTTCTAGAGCCTGTGTTTTGAGGTCTGGAGACTTGAGGAATTTCCAGCTGGGATCACAGGGATCTGAGAAATCCCGAGCCAGCCAGTAACTTTGGTTACTGGCTTGAGGACAACTAGTCATCTGGGCTTCATTAGAACAATGTTCTCTACACGCAGATGGTCAAATCAGTGAAATGATATCATGAGACATCAATGGTGAAAGAATCAAGCTGCAAAAAAAAGTAGGGGAGGTACTGAAGGGAAACCTCTCCCCGGTGAGGGTACCTCGCTGACTGTGAAGTCCCACCAGAGGGGACGGTCCCTCCAGGGCAACCCTGTCCCCCCCAGGGCGCCCAGCTTCCACGGCCCAGCTCCAGAAGGGCAGGTTCATGCACGCAGCCTTAAACCACAGAAGGCAAACTTAATAAAGCCAATGCTCTTCCCTTGGCTTCAGTTGGCTAAACAGTAAAGGGATGCGTCTCATTTTTCCTATACCCAAATCTACCCCAGCACTAAAACTTCCTAGTCATGGCCCTGGCATGTGAACATGCAAAATTCCCACCTTCTGACTGGAAAAGACTATTTCCTGCCCCCTCACGGATGTAAGGATGGAGTGTGGAATTTGCATACATTGACCTATCTACGAGGTAGAACCAGAGACCTGGGAACAGGAAAACCAGAGGGAAGCGGAGAGCCCAAGAGCAAAGGGGCATTTCTTGGGGAACATCACAGACGTCGGGAGGTCAGGGAGACGTGACAGAATACTCACATCCCCGGGGAGCCTGTCTGTGACCCGGGGCTCAAGGAAGGGATGTCACTTTCCCCGTCTGGGAGTTTGCAGATTCCTTCTTTCACCAACAAGGACAAGGGAGTTGAATGTCTGGGTCTAGGAAGATCAAACGGGACGATCTGAGAGCAGAAGCCCACTTTCTCAACTCAGCTCTCCTCCTCTCTGAGCCCCCCATGCTGGTGTTCCCGCACCTCCCACACCCAGAACAAAAGCAAAAGGGCCCTCCTTACACTAACACGGAGAAAGGAGGAAGCCATCCGAGAGGTAGTCATCAAACCAAATCAAACATTGCTGCTGAACATAAGAATGGGGAGGAATTCCGGCTCATCGGATGTGCCCACTGCGGTGGGAAAGGTACAGCCTGAACCATGCTCTGCCTGCCGCTGGGGCTCTCTGTTCTCAGGCTGGACGTCACCCACACAGCCTCGCCCCTCCCCTGCTTGCAGCTCCCTGGACCCCCCATCAAGCCCCCCTCTGTGGGACCCAACCATCACCAGGCTGGGGAAAAAACACGTCTCTCGCTTCAAGAAAGTACTGCAAGCTTCCTTCGCGCGTCTCTGCAAAGCCAAAACAAGGCAACCTGTGAAAAACAATTATTCCCCATAGAAAAATGTATGTATTCTAATCACCTCTATTTTTTCACACGTTCATCTATTCCTGGAGAAATTTAAGAACTGTGTGCTGTTGAATAGATTCTAATTAGCCTTCCTGGTAATATACACCCACTTCTGGGCAAAGGGAAGCGATTAAAAGGAGAGGCTACAAATAAGGAAGAAGAAGGAGTCTTTTAAAGTGCTAGTGAAATATTATGAGTCTTTAAAAAGAGAAAATAGGGCTCAAATACAGAATGTAAACTGATATGCAAATACACGGGTCACTCTGATTTTTGGAAAAATAAACCTTAGGAAAAAATCCGTTGTCAGTTAATATCCTTGTTTTCCCTCCAGGTCTACAAATAATTGCGTCACACCTAATTTTGAGAGTATTATTAGGAGACACCGGAGATGCAGGGTGATGAAGTATCAAGGCCTTATTTCAATTATTTCAATTATTAGACGAAAACATCCAGCTTCAATGATGTGACAGCCCTTCTAGGGGAGACAGGAGTTTATGTATTCTGTGAACCTCATCACAAGCTTCCAGGGAAAATCAATGACTCCTGAGTCCTCACGTTCTTCAGCTTCCGGGGATTTCTGTCCCTCCTCTCACGCTCCCCTGCTTGGAACACTGAGCCTTCAGCTTCGCACGTCAATATCTGGAAACTAACTGTAAGACCCTTCTGCGTCCCGCGCAAGTGGCTAATGAAATCCAGCGTTAGCGTTCCCGCGGGGAGAGCCGGGTTCGGTAGCAGACCACAGACACAGGGGGCTGATTTCTGATGCTGGGGGCTCCAGACGCTGGGGCGGGCGGTGGGGGGTGGTCTGTGCGGGGCGCGCGCCTGCATGAACCGCTGTCTTGGCGGGGGGCTAAGCGAAGCATCACCTGTATTAGCCAAAGGACGGAAGGAAGCAGTGCCCACCTCCGGACCAGCCCTCAGGGCCGGCGTGTGCCGGTGGGTGCCCTGCATCTCACAGGTGTTGGAAATTGTGAAGCCTCGGTCAAGGTAAAAGGTGAGTCACACATAGATTTGGAGGAGAATGTTTGCGATTTTAACCCAAATCTCTGCTCCCAGCCTTGACTCCCATTCATCAGCACCCATCACTCCACTTTTTTTTTCTACCACAAAGAATATAACGAATCCGTTTCATGGTACAATAGAAGGTCCAATCACGATCATTCACAGACTTCTAATTCCAGGTTTGCAGATTAAAACTAACACGTCTCATGGAGGTGAACGGATTCCCCGTTTCACCCTATGGAACAGAAATCACAGAAACCGAGAGGCGGAGATTTCAAGACATCGTTGTTTTACAGAAATGGGCTGTCGGTGGTCGCCTATGCCTGGCAGCATCTTTCTGGAACAGAAAATCAGTTCTTATTTGAATAGGAAGACTTTGCACTGGGATTTGTTTTGTCAGTGTGTAATGATGGCGACAACCTCTCCTTATTGCAGAGGCTAACTGCCTGGTTTACGAAAGAATTTGCACAGGGTGCCTCCCAGGACCCCCCTCCAGCCTCCGTGCCCGCTCCCCCCCCCCCCCATCACTGTTCTCCAGAGCACGGCTCCCGGTGATTTTTCCTCCAGGCCCTGTAACGCGGTGTCCAATGGGATGGCTAATTACGGGAAAAAATAATAATGTTCATTTCTGTCCAGAGAATTCTTGTAGAATTTTAGGCATTTTATTTTATAGGTATTTTATATTGAAAATGAGAAACGCAATCAAACAAAACAAAGCGAAACTTTGCTCTCTTGACAAAATAAGTGAGGGATCAAGATCTCAAAGTGAAGAACCATTTTTGAAATAAGAGTAGTAAGGAAAATTAATCTTTCTTTTGAGTAGCTGGCTAATGAGGGTTTAGTTGGAGAGAAAAAACTAAGTTGATATTTAAAAGGAAATAAGGTTTTTTTAAGAGATTTTATTTATTTATTTGACAGAGGGAGAGATCACAAGCAGGCAGAGAGGCAGGCAGAGAGAGAGGGGGAAGCAGGCTCCCTGCTGAGCAGAGAGCCAGATGCGGGGCTCGATCCCAGGACCCTGAGATCATGACCTGAGCCAAAGGCAGAGGCTTTAACCCACTGAGCCACCCAGGCGCCCTGAAAAGGAAATATGTTTTAAGACATTTCTGGAAACCCTAAAGGTGAGCAGTGAAGAAATTGAACATTTTTTTAAGGATTTATTTATTTATTTGGCAGAGAGCGATCACAAGGAGGCAGAGCAGCAGGCAGAGAGAGAGAAGGGGAAACAGGCTCCCCGCCAAGCAGGGAGCCTGATGCGGGGCTCAATTCCAGGACCCTGAGATCATGACCTGAGCCAAAGGCAGACACTTCACCGACAGAGCCACCCAGGCGCCCCTGAACCACGATTTCTGGTAATTACTAAAGTATCCAGAAAATTGGAAACATGGTCACAAAAAAAGAAAGAAGGTGAAATTTTTCCTATCAAGATTCCTTTCACCTAGCCCTGTCTGTACTTCTGCAATCTTGTTTTCATTTGTAATACAGGTGTCTGTAGATACTCGGAACAGAATTGAAGCGTGTTTTTTCTATATTTTACCAGTATCTGCCCGGCCTCTCTGAGACCCGCAGTTACACAAAGGAGTTCTTTACTTTCACCTAATGCAGGAAGTGTATCTTATGACCATATTCTGTATTATTTTACATACAGGCACTAAGGCTGCCTCCGAGGCCAGTGTTTGTGGGACAGAGAGAGGAAGCTAAGTATTTGGCTATTATGTCTGCAACCGATGAGCTGGTAATCAATCCCGGGCCGCAGTAGAGTCTGTGGGTTCACCCACAAAATGGCGGGTCCACCCATAGCCTACCCCATATGCAGAGAACTCAAAGAGCCTCCTCTGAGAATCTAGCTACTAGGCAGGCAGTCAAACCTGCTTAAACTAATTCTCCAAGAGTGTTTCATATATTTTCTCCTAAGTTCTCACAGAAGCACACTGAAATGACTTCTCTCCCACTTAACTTGGGCAAGGATTGACCCAAAGGTTCTTTGTCATCACACCCAGCTTGTCTGACCTCCAAATTGGTCTCTTCCAATCCCACCATACTGCCTTTGATAGAAAAAAAAAAAGAGTATACTTATTAATTTAATACTGCTAATTAAAAATAAATACATTAAGATAGATTTTCAAGAACATCTTAATCTTGCCTAACCAGCCTTACTTTTTATTTATTTAATTAATTAACTTATCTTTTTATTAACATATAATGTATTATTTGTTTCAGGGGTACAGGTCTGTGATTCATCAGTCTTACACAATTCACAGCACTCACCCTCCCCAATGTCCATCACCCAGACACCCTATCCCTTCCCCCCTACCCTCTGGAAACCCTCAGTTTGTTTCCTGAGATTAAGAGTCTCTTATGGTTTGTCTCCCTCTCGATCTCATCTTGTTTCATTTGTTCCCTCCCTTCCATCCACGACCCCCTACCCTGCCTCTCACATAACGCATGATATCACATAGGGAGAGAGATCATATGATAATTGTCTTTCTCTGACTTACTTCACTTAGCATAATACCCTCCATGTTGTTGCAAATGGCAAGATTTCAGGGGTTTTTGATGGCTGCATAGTATTCCAGTCAGAATGGCTAAAATTAATCGGTCAGGAAATGACAGGTGTTGGCAAGGATGTGGAGAAAGGGGAAACCTCTTACACTGTTGGTGGGAATGTGAGCTGGTGTAGCCACTCTGGAAAACAGTGTGGAGGCTCCTCAAAAAGTTGAAAATAGAGCTACCCGATGACCCAGCAATCACAGTACTGGGTATTTACCCTAAAGATACAAATGCAGTGATCCGAAGGGGCATGTGAACCCAAATGTTTATAGCAGCAATGTCCACAATAGCCAAACTATGGAAAGAGCCTAGATGTCCATCAACAGATGAACGGATAAAGAAGATGTGGTGTGTATGTACAACCTTACTTTTTAGGGAGGAGTTCCCTCTGATCTTGGGAACCTACTGTGTACCTCAATGCTCATGGATTTAGTGGCTCAGACAACACCAAAGTGCCAGACCCTGGATACTTTCCTACCTCCTCCATTTCCTACTGAGGCATGCTACGTAACAACAGAGATAGCTGAAGTTGGCAGACATTTAAACTCAACCCATTCACATGATGCTGAATGCACGCCACCTAAGACAACAATATAGCAAAGCCTCACTTCTGCAGCGCCTGCTCCAGGAAGAGGCAATGAGAAAGTCCCAGCTTGATTCATGTACTTTATTTTTCCATCTATATGCCAACAGGAGTTTGGGGAGCCCTGCAGAGAGACTTTGTGCATAATAACTTCCTATCATTTTATACCCACATTATCCCATCGAGGACTTAGTATTTACTTGGAACTCCTGGAGACTGAACCACTTATGCAAACTCTCATGGCCTTAATACTCGATTGAGTTTACCTAAAATTACCTGCAAATATTTGGCTACAAATGAAACCATTCAAATAAGCTGCCTTCATTCACGAGTCACTTTGAGGATCAAAAAGGCTTTATTACTCAAGATCTAATTCTTGAAATTGAGGGATGTATTATCTAAAACTATATTGTGTTCTCTTAAAAGCACTAAAATCACAAAGACTTGTTCTGCCAGAGTTGAAATATGCATAAGTGACAATAAGATGCTTAAAATTTCCATAAATAAATCAATATGCAATTCTGGATGCTTCATCAGACTTAGGTATTCGGGGTACACTTTCATTTAATACTAAATTACATATGACGTTGTGTCCATTGATCTTAGCTACTATGGGTTTCACTGCTGCCATCCTAATTTCATTACCTTTATATGGGTCATACCAATTAATCAACTAAACACAAAATCAATCACTTATAGCCTCCTGAGGGCTCTGCTAATTTTTCTCCAATTTCTTAATAAAATTATCATTTTTAGACTAAATTAAAGTATGTTACTTTTCTTAAATTAAAAACAGAGGAAAATTGGAAATAACTTCTTACTAAGGCCAAAATTAATACAGCAATCGACATGTTCAATATGTTTTTTTCAAATTAAGGAAACTGGAAAATATGTATCACTATGCAATTCTGTGTCTTGCTAAACTTTTTCACATAAGTCCATTACTTAATAAAATCTTTAATAATTCAGTGATTCTTTTTATTTAATTTCTTTCTAACATCCTTTCTAATCTTTCTATCTTCTCACATTTGAATACTGGGCGAAGATAGTTACATAGCTATATATTTGAAAGTGTTTATGCAAAATATTTATATATAAACATGTATTTAAAAGAATATATTTTAACTGTATTTTTCATTGTGAATATTCATTCACCTATTTTGAGGTTAAAAAAAAAGGTGGTATTGTGAGGCAAGCCAGAATAAAGTTACGTGGAAATGCATATCATAACGGCTTATATCTACTAAAGGCAGGCCTCAAATTTAATGCAATGTTTCTTAATAGTAAAGCAAAGAATGAATACAAATCAGTTTTATGTTATTGATGAGGAAGCCTAGACCCATAAATGCTGATGTGGAAAAGAGAAGTGAATCCAAGGTACAAAAATCAAAGGAACTCATAAAAGATACCATCTTTTCAAGATAACAGGACAGTATAATCACAGGAGAATTACAACCGCAAATACAACCGCAGTCTTGCAAGTTTCATATGCTTGCAAGATGCGATAAATGAATTAACACGATGTCTTAGATACACTATCAAGAACTCAACACTTCTACGTATTTTTATTTTCATAAGAATTAAAAATCTGAATGTAAACATAACATATGTAAAATAGCAGTAGTCAACTGTTCAAAACAGTTTTGACAATGGAGACACTCATTCTTTCAGAACTGCAATTTTGTGAAACTTATTTTTTTTTACTAATCCAGATATATCTTTCAAGATCTAAAATGCTGAAATCCTTTGACCCAAAAGTATAATTTGAAAAATGTGACCTATATATACACATATAGGTTGACATAATGTGTATATATTATTGACTATATACATATTGACGTTTTATATATACATATATTTTATTTCAATCTATATCTGTATATATAGGTACATACACATATATACATACACATATACACATATATACATACATACACACACACACATACAAGTATTCATACTATCAAAGCATTGTTACTATATCAAAATGTGGAACCAACTTAAAAGTCCATTAATTGAGGAAAACTCAAATAAATAATAATGCATATTCACACTGACAGAACAAATAACATGAAGACCTAAAGGACTGCGCACACACACACACACGTGTATCTAATTATCACCTCACCCCACAGGTAAAACATTTCTTCCTCATCGTTTACACAAAAAAAATCTATATATAAATCTCTATATAAACATATACCCAGAGGCACCTCAGTGGCTCAGTGGATTAAAGCCTCTGCCTTCAGCTCAGGTCATGATCTCAGGGTTCTGGGATCAAGCCCCTCATCGGGCTCTCTGCTCAGTGGGGAGCCTGCTTCCCCCTCTCACTGCCTGCCTCTCTGCCTACTTGTGATCTCTCTCTCTCTGTCAAATAAATAAATAAAATATTAAAAATATAAAAATGAACATATATCCACACATTTTATATGCAGCATATTTAATGTGCATACATAGAAAATAACACATCCATATCATTGCTGACACACTTGTCCATATAGAATCTGGGCGGATATAGGAGATACATTAACAACCATGGTCATCTTCTCTAAAGAGACAAAGGCAGTTGCTTAGCAGGATAGGAAAGAGAATTTCATTGTATTCTTTTGTTTCTGCTTTTTGAAATCTCGATTATGTATTATTTTAAAAACTAAATTATTTTAAAATATTAATTGAAATAAATTTATCTAATTTAAGTTCCATGAAATATGTTATTTTTGTAATTTTTCTTGACCACATGACTATTCACAAAAAAATGCTATATTTAAGATTATTTTCTTAGAATAAAATCCATGATAGCAGATGTTGTTATGAATTATATATAAGTAAATTTGCAAGAGGTAGACTACAGTATAGCATTATAAAAAACTTTCAATGTCTAAAAGTTGACTGGAACATACAAAAAAATTCAATCAATATGTAGTTCATGTAAACAATTTATATACAATACTCTTGTTAATGCTAAAGTTCTTCATTACCTAGGTATTTGATTTATCTCACAGAGAACTCACAATTTTCTTAGACCAAAATAAACTATTTTCAGGGGTGATAAGAATATGAATTAAAATTTTTGAGGCATAGGAAAGAAATGGCATATTTTATTCAGATATTGCATTGCAATCGATTTTACTAATTTGGGGTATATCACAGTTCAGGCCCATAGCAGTGTTCAAGCAAATACTGAAGAGTGAATAAATAATAGAAGAGTGAATGAGGAAAACAAAAACAAAAATAAATCATTGGGACTACATCAAAACAAAAAGCTTCTGCACAGCAAAGAAAACAACCAACAAAACAAAAAGACAACCTACTGAAAGGGAGAAAATATTTGCAAATGATACATATAGTAAGAGATTAGTATCTAAAATATATACAGAACTTATACAATTCAACACCAAAAAAAAAAAGCCAAACAATCCAATTAAAGAATAAGCAGAAGATATGAGCATCCAATTCTCCAAAGAAGACATCCAGATGACCAACAAACAAGACGCCCAACGTCACTCATCATCTGGTAAATCCAAATCCAAACCACAAAAAGATGTCACCAGACACCTGTAAAAATGGCTAAAATCAAAAACACAAGAAGCAAGTGTTGGCAAGGATGTGGAGGAAGAGGAACCCTCTTGCACCGCTGGTAGCAATGCACGCTGGTGCAGCCAGTCTGAAAACCAGTACAGAGGTTCCTCAAAACGTTAGAAATAGAATTACCCTTCAATTCAGGAATTTTACTCCTGGCTTTCTACCCAGAGAACATGAAAACATTAATTCAAAAAGATACATGCACCCCTATGTTTATAGCAGCATTATTTACAATAGCCAAACTGTGGAAGCAACCCAACTGTCCATCAACCGATGAATGGATAAAGATGAGGTGTATGTGTATACCTCGTACACAAGGGAATATTACTTGGCCATAAGAAATAATGAAATCTCGCCATTTGCAACAACATAGATGGAAGTACAGATTTTAATGCTAAGTGAAATAAGTCTGTCATAGAAAGACAAATACCCTATGATCTCACTTACATGTGGAACTTAAGAAACAAAATAAATGATCAAAGATAAAAGGAAATTAAGAGGACATTTATCTGGATGAGCACTGAGTAATGTACAGGATTGTGGAGTCACTATATTATACCCCTGAAAATAATCTAACACCATTTGTTAATTATACTGGACTTAAAAAAATAAATATTTTTAAAAAGTGAATAGAAAATCAAGGAAAGAAATCTGAGTCTCTGCATTTTGCTATAGTTTTAGAATTTTCTTTGTAAATCTAATTTTCAGCCTCTGACATCATCTACCCAAACACAGTAGCAAAATAATTCTTCAACAAAAATATAAAAACCAAAGTAAATTTGAGTCATTCCTATGGATACTTCTAACAGACTTTGGAAAATCGTTTTGTTTATCAGTTAGACAGAGTTTGAGTTAGTGAACCACGCAGCTAAATTCTTTCTCTTGTCTGAGTCTTTTATCTCCTGTCAGAACCTCGGAAACACAGCCTCAAAGGAGCTCACGTGAGAAGCCCAACCCCACTGTGAGCCTTCACTACAACGCATGATATCACATAGGGAGTCAGGGCCATTTCTAAATGCACTTCCTTTAAAATGTCTTGCTTTTCACATTTTATTTGTATAACAATAATGCAAAATTTTAAAAAGTTAGATATCTCAACTATATAGAGTAAAAGATGGAAATTCTTCAAAACCTACCGAACCCCCATATTATTGCTTCCTATTAAGTATCCATACTTCCAGATCCTTCCACGCACATAGACATCTGTAATTTTAATTCACGTGCCTATAGGCATATTAGATATATTTACATATAAGCCATAATTTTTTTTACCTCTGTTTACCTAGAATACCAGCTCAAACTGTATGTGCCTAAAGAGATTTTTGTTTGCCTTTACTTTCAGATCTTCCCCCAAAATAGCTAGAAAAAATATACACCAGCCCTCTGACTTTCTATAAACTCCAGGATATTTATATATCTTGGCTGATTTTTCCCTTATCCCATGTCACTAAAAGCCTGTACCCTAAAAGTGTTTTTTGATACTAGAGTAAGTATTCTGTTGGTAGATAATCTGAAGACAATAATGGTCTACAATTTACATTTCTTGAATTTAATTTTTGAAACTGAAATACATAATTGCTTTCCTTTCAGTGATTTGAGATCAGTCCATAAATTAACATTAGTATTTAATCAACAAACAAATGTAGAAAGTCGACCCTCCAAGTAATGCATCTACAGCTACACACACATCTTCAAAAGTACTGTCACGGTTAAGACCGTTCCAACCCAAGAGACCACCATTGATTGTTAAGGTTTCAGGTCTAATTTGGGATAAAGAATCAGCAGTAGTATTTGCCTTCACTTAGTTATATAAAAGGACAATAGGAAAGGATGGCCAATATAACAGTAGTACTCATTGCCCCAGCTATGTTTTAGAATTATTATGGAGATGAGCTCTGCCAAACTTATTACTGAGTATGTAATAGGCGTCCCATATTATTTGTAATCAACACGTAACTTAGGAATGGTTTTCATTCAAACATTAGCATAGAATTTTTACTGAAAAGTTTTGCATTTACTAGAAAATAATGTTAATTTATTTTTGATAAAGTCTGTCATCAGTGTGTATGCACACCAGCTTTCATCGAAATGGTGAATTGTTTTAATTCTATTTTTATTATTGCGTATAATATTATTGCGTATTAACATACACTGTTCTATAAATTTCAGAGGTACAACACAGTGATTCAGTAACTCTACACATTACCCCGTGCTCACTTCAATAAGTCACCAAACATTATTCCAATATTAATGACTGTATTATATTCCCTGTGCTGCACTTTTCATATCCAAGACTTATTTATTTTATGAGTAGAAGCTTATAATTCTTAATCCCCTTCATCTATTTTTTCCATGTTGTTGCCCCACAACCACTAGTTTATATTATGTATTTATGAGTCTGTTTCTGTTTTTCTGGTTTTTTTAATTTGTTTGTTGCTGCTTTTATTTTTTAGATTCCACATAGAAGTGATATCGTCACACAGTATTTGTCTTTCTATGGTATTTCACTTGGCATAATACCATTGAGGCTCATCTGTGTGGCCACAGAGGACAAGATCTTATTGTTTTTATGGCTGAGTAATACTCCATTGTATACATAAACCATGTCTTCTTTATCCATTTGTCCACTGATGAACACTGGGGCGGCTCCCATAATGTGGCTATTGTAAATAATGCTGCAATCAACATGGGGGTGTGTATCGCTTCAAGTTCGTGTTTTCACTTTCTTTGGGTAAATACCCAGCAGTGGAATTGAAATTACGGAATTCTACACTTCTATTTTAATTTTTTTGAGGACCCTCCATACCGTTTTCCATAGTGGCCGCCCGGATCTACTTCCCACCAGCAATGGACAGGGATTCTTTTTTCTCTGCAACCGTGCCAACACTTGTGATTTCTCATCTTTTTTTTATTCTAGCCCTTCATGGTTTCTTCTAGGAATTCTATAGTTTCAGGTCTCACATGTAGGTCTCTAATCCATTTTTAGTTTATTTTTATGTCTGGTGTAAGACAGTGGTCCAGTTTCATTCTGTTGCATGTGGCTTTTCAGTTTTGCCAGCACCATTCATTGAAGAGACTGTCTTCTCATTTTATATTCCTGCATCCTTTGTCCTACTAGATGTCAAAATGGTGAAATGTATTTTATAATAAGGGCAATAAAAACATACCTCCAATAAACTGCAATAATAATTATTTATCATTTCACTACAGTGTGCAGTGTAATCATGGTTTATCTTTTCATCTTATCTAAATGTTTCTTTATGTGCTACTTACATTAGCATGAGAATATAAGATATCACAACAAAAATCATAGTCATATGTGGCTAAATGGAGGGAGGGTTTCGTAGTCAAAGATATGCCATACAGGGGCACCTGGGTGGCTCAGTGGGTTAAAGCCTCTGCCGTCAGCTCAGGTCATGATCTCAGGGTCTTGGGATCGAGCCCCACATCGGGCTCTCTGCTCAGCGGGGAACCTGCTTCCCCTCCCTCGCTCTGCCTGCATCTTTGCCTACTGGTTATCTGTCTCTCTCTCTCTTAAGTAAATAAAATCTTTAAGAAAAAAAAAAGATATGCCATACAGTCTTAGGCAATACAAAGATCTATTATCATAGCTCTTCGATTCTCACAGTTCAAAGAAGTAGCACTTATATCATTTGCTAATACAATTCTACACTGGCATCTCCTGGTGGTCAGTGAAAGGTGATTGAAATCTGAAGTTTTCTCAAACTACAACCAAATCTGCTCTCTCCCATGTGTGATCTCTCTGATGTCAAGCCAATAACTAAAATGATGATATCACCTGTGTCTACATATGGATGGATAAATGAGTTACAGATGAAAATTCATCTAACATTCTTATGTCTGGCATATAGTAATTAACTTATGTGCCTTCTCTCCCAGAAATGTGTGTGTGTGTGTGTGTGTGTACATTTATATATATGTGTATATATAATACTTTGTGTATATGTGTGTCTATATATATCATACATGAAATATATGGAATACATAATATATATACTATACATTATATAGAAGATAAATCATCAAGATATATATATACACATATGTGTGTGTGTGTGTATGTATATATGACTTGAATAGCTCAATGACGAGGTAGAAATTATAAATGGAATAAGTAAAGATTAGCATGATGGGAGACTGAGAGAGGACACATGTTCTACGTTTTAAAATCAGGTAGAGGTTCATGATATAGGTAATGCTGATTTTAGGCAATGCCCTAAAATATGACTCTAGGCATGGGAGAAAATGACCCTAGCAAAGCATAAAAACAGTAAAGCTCAGGGTGCCTGGGGGGTTCAGTTGGTTAAGCCTTTAACTCCTGGTTTCAGCTCAGGTCACAGTCTCAGGGTTGAGAAACTGAGCCCCACATCAGGCTCTGGGCTCAGTGGGGAGTCTGCTTGAGATTCTCTCTCTCCCTCTCCCTCTGCCCCTCCTGCTTGTGCTCTCTCTCTCCCTTTCTCTAAAAATAAATGAACAAATCTTAAACACACACACACACACAGTAAAGCACTATCAGGCCATATTTTTGCAGACCGGTTTGCTCAGTAGTGACAAACAACAAGAACAGCGCCTGTCTCGGGGGGTTTCTAAGAATTTCATCAGATAATGACATGAAATGCTGAGCACACTGCACAGTGAAGGCTATCTGTAGATAACACTTATTACTTATAGGAATAGCACTACTGTTATTGTTTTGCCTTGTTGATCACAACAAGGACCCAGGCTCTCTGAAAGCACAGATGCATAAAAGGAAATAATGGGATAAGATGGATGTGCAAAGTGTATCTGTCTAATTTCCTCAGATATCGCTACGCAAGTACCATTCCAGATACTGATGGGAGCTCATGACCACCCCATCCTTTCCGGTGTAAATGCATGACAAGCCTCATTGCCCCAGGTCCTGCCGAGGTAAGTCATGGCTCACAACTCTTATGTACTCCCCAAGTCAGGTGTATCTGTTCTTTTCTGTCCATTCCTTGACTCCACCGAGGATAAAGAAGGCATTGATATGCAATTTGGCAATGTAAGCATCTGGAGAAACCATCCTTTTGATTCTAGTGGTCTAGTCCTTTGGAAATGACCAACTTCTACTGAGCTATATACAATTTGATTCTAAAATGCCAACAACAGACGTGATAAGTAGAGTATTGCTCATAAAGGGTAAAAATCAGGTTCAACGTCAGTTAGCAATGGTCCAAGCAGAGGTTCTTTTGAAAGAGGGCATTTTACCGTGTCAGTTTCTAAGACCCAAATCATCCAAAACTTATATGTATATTTTGAAGTCTATAAAGAGAGATGTTTTACCTCTAAGGTGATGGCTATCAAGGAGGGCACGTATTGCATGGAGCACTGGATGTCATACGCAAACAATGAATCACGGAACACTGCATCAGAAACTAATGACGTGCTGTATGGTGGCTAACATAACACAATAAAAAAATAAAAATTAAAAGAATAAGTAAACAGTGTAAGGGATTCTATTGGTTAACTTATCATTAATTAATTGGTTAACTTGAAAAATACACGTCTTATTTCCACAGTGACAAAGAGACATGATTGCCCTTCTGCCGCAGCAGGTGTTTGGAGTTAAAAGGACAATCTGTGTCCACATCTGAGTCTTTGCCTATTCATGCAGGCACGCGAGAATGCATGTTTAATATGTCGCTCCTGTGAAACAAGACAGAGAACACGAGGACTCCGTAATAGATATCGTAGCATTTGGAGGTTGGACAAGGGTGTTGGAAGAAAACGAAGAAACCGACACCTCCTTCCCACATTCACAATCCTGGCTAAGACTTTCTCCATCGTGTGCATGGGATTTTCCACTCGTTCGCTTGCTAGTCACAGTTTCATCTGTCATTACCTAAGATGTCCTTTTAGTCGTCTTTGACTCATTAAATTAAACATTTTCTGTACTCTTTAGAACCACATCAAGTCTTTTCCATTAGACTGCCTTTCTGAAAGAAAGCTGAACAATTCTATACTTTTGAATACTATTTCTCTAATATGGTTTCTTCCCGTACTAACTACTCTTTCAAAATTTATACTCTCCAGTGAGTCACTTGGGAAAGCCAATGTCTTTGCTTTCATAAAATCAATTTTATACTTCATTGGTTTTGTTTTCATATGGGTAGCTTGCATGATATAAGCAGATTTCAATGAATGAAAATAATATGTCAGTATTGAAGTTCTTCACTAAAGAACTGCACGATCACAGTCGAGCTGGATACAATATAGATCCACAGAAGTTCAGGTGACTGAGGCGGACACAGAATATTCCATAGTCATTGCCTCTACCACTGTTAGGGAATTCCTATTTGGTGATATAATGTCACATCTTATATCCTGTGAAAGTGTCCTGGGAATCCACATCAAGAAACCATACAAATATATGGAAAATAGCTCACTGATATTAGGAATTGCCTAGTCTTAGTCATTGACATCATTAGCACAGAAGTGCTCTCCAGCTCAGATAGGCGGCAAGACCACAGACAGAAATGTGCTTGAGTGTCGAGGCAGAGGAGATGAAGGGAACGTGTCAACTCCTTCTTCCTGGCAGCACCCTACCATGACAGAAGCTCTCAGGAACCTCAAACAGCACAGGGAAAGGAGGGCAAAGTGTCTCACCAGGCTGATGGGTCGAGGGCTCACTAAAGAACACAAGTTTTGATTTTTTTTTTAAGTAATATTTCTTGCACCCTTGATCTTTGGCCTGGGGTACATATTTCGCAGAAGAGACATAATAAGACACGAGAAGTTCCGTGTCTTCAACAAACATCTGTTTTTAGGATAGAAGAAGAAAAGGTGATCCAAAAACAGCCCTAAGTGAAGAGGAGGAAAGAAGGGATGGAGAGTCAGGGAGGTCAGAAACAGGCAGGAAACCTCTGTCAGCTTCCTGTCTGGGAAGCGAACCCCACTTATTAAAGCACTGTTTCTCTGGGAAACGATACTCTTGCTTTAAATGGACAATTAAAAGTATTCACGACAAACAAAATTTTTAAAAAATTATGGATTCCATATTAGTTCCCAATTTTTGTGAATAAGGGAAAACATGCACATACAAGGTCAAGTTCTGGCTCCCGCCCTCAAGAGTCACTCAGTAGCAGGTTTTACGGGGTCACTCCAACCAAATGGCGGAGGCACTGGGTGATGCTTATTAGAACAGTGCTGTGTCCCAAATGCCATAGAAGTTCAGAGAAAAGAGAAAATCTGTTCAACTTTTTGAATGATTGGAAATCATGAAATAGGTGCATTTGATCTTGACCTCAGGAGATGAGTAGAATTATATTATTCGGAGCTGGTAAACAAAATCCTTAAATCTAACATCTGAACATTCCTTGGAGATGTTCTAATACAAATCCCTGACATTGCAGATAAGAAAAGAGAGTAACACTCTCAACACCAGTGATCTGTCAACAAAAAATGCTTTCACCTAAGACTTTATACTAAGCTCATTTTAAGAAGACAAGCTCACTCAAAAGGAAGAGATGTCTTAAAATTCTCCTGTGACCTCTTGTAGGAGAAACAGCGCCCACAAATTAATGGAATCCAAATTAAATTTCCAAATTAACATTCAGGCATCTTTCTTGAAGTTAGGCATATATTTTAAGAGTTTAGAAAGGAGAAGAAGGAAATACAACTGAGAAATCACAGCATGTCTAAGATTTTAGAGATAAAAGTGAAAAAAAAATTAACAGACAGACAATGCTTGGCTAATACACCCTTTTATGTCTTAGGAACTTGGTTCACGGAAATGAAGACAATTAGGAAACTCACAATATTATATTAAAGACAAATGATGCCGGATATAAAAGCACCGTGGAAAGCTTTGTCAGAGTCCTGTGATAACAATTTTAAAAAGCACAGCGATGTGTTTCTGCTTGAGGTCTCCTAAGGCATCACCCCTGAGCTGAGTTGTCCAATGGGACCCTCCTCCTTCTCTGCCTCTTCGTGGCCCCTTCCAGATCTCTCCTCTTTAATCACAATTTGCATCATCCTAAAATAAGCATATAACGCTAACGTCTGTTTTAAACATTTGACTCACCCTTACCAAGATGAAAGCCTCAAACATGTCCATTTAATATAGCATTTCCCAGTAGAGCTTACAAAAAGGGAGTACAATCTATTTACCAACCTAGGAGGATTTTCAACCAAAAACATTCTGCAAAGCCTGAACTAACATGTGCTCAAATTTGCCAGTGGGACTCTTTCCTGCTTTTCCCGGTAACTCTCTATACCCTAACTCAGATTGGAGAAAATTTTCACTTTGGAATTATTTTCTACTAATTAATGCTCCAGACAACAGCAGGTAAGAACCTCGCCAGTGAAGTTTTCCAGACTTGCGCAAAATCCTACTTATCATATTCTGACCATGGAAACATTTCCTCGAGATCTCTGACATTTTCCCTGTCATGTATTTTGTAATTTAAAGTCCGAGGATCATTCATCTAAAAAATGAAGTGACTGGCAACAGAATAATTTATCCAGCATCCTTTGGGATTTGGATTCCACCTCTCACCTACACTGACATCTAACTTGTCCTCTGAATGTGAAAGATAACATATATCATTTTCGACATTCATAAAGCTCATTCCATCTTAATTTCACCTTTGAATTTTTCTCATCAATAGTACACTGACAGCCCTGTTTAAGAGTTTTACATGTTGTCATCGACAAATGACAAAAGGTCATATAAACCAGATATTAGGACAACATAAAGGATAATTTCTCCCTCTTCTCTCTGATAGGTGTCCAATTTTCTTATTTACTCAGTAAACATACACATGCAGACACATCCCATCCAAATAATTTAAATCACACTAATAAATTACCGGTTTTCTTTTTTCTCTTTGGAGTCTAAGCTATAAATGGATTTTAGTCGATAGTATTTACTATTTGTGTACATTCTGCCTAATTTCTGGTTCTTGACTTAAGAATTGCAGTGAGGATACTGAAAGCCTCTTTCTAAAGAGGTTGAATCCCTTCTAAGGGATTTGCAAACAAGAAAAGAATGCTGCCCACTAATGAAGCCTATTCAGAAACTGCAAATAGTTTGCAAGATAGCTCACACAAACAAAAGTATGTTCTTTCACAAATAGTTTATTTCCATTTTCTCGGCATTATTAAACTGTCTAGTGAGAAAATATGTCAGACTGGGGTTGTAATTACTGGAAGAAAATTCAGAAATCTTTAACCAGAAAGAGTCGCAAAAAGACCCAAATGGACGTGGGTCTCATGGGTATTTAGCAGGAACCCCCAACCCCAACCTTGTCACAATGTCTGTAATGTCTTACAGAAGGACGACACAGTGGATACATTTACAAGTGTATACAAGTTCCCAATTCTTTTCCAGTTTTACTTATAATTCAGCAGTTCAAACCATCACCACTGAGTGTAACATGATCCAAGTTATTTGCCATGCTCTCTCTTGGGCCTGTGAGTCCCGCAGAATCTGGTAATGAGCGCTTTATTTAATGATTTAGCCATTCTCCTAAGAGGTGTGGTTGGGAGTCATCCCTGTAGCCAGAAGACATCTTGGGGCAAAGTGCATAAGGCGTGGGGGTACCACACTGTGCGGCCTGAGGCCAGAAGTGGATAGGGAGAATAGGATGAGAGGGAGGGAAGAAGGAGCAAGAGACGCAGACCCACAGAGGGAAAGAAACAAGAGTGGTTCTAAAGTTCACAACTATGTTTGTACTCGGTTACATAAAGTATCTTTCAAGCTCCTTCTTCCCACATTCCCTGTCTCAGTCAATGACTTCATCCTTTACCCAGTTTCTTTACTTAGAAATCTCAACCTCCCAACATATGTAAGAAACCCCGGCACCGTGCCCAATGGAGAGAAGATGCTCAACTTTGTTAAGTCCCCCACCTTCTGCCGGTGTCCCGCTTCCTTCTGTGACTGAGCGCCACATCCCATTTTTCCTGCTGCAGCCTGGCTCACATCCAGTTTCCGCTGGGTCTGAACAGAGGCCGCAGGCTCCCTCTCCTCCACGATTCACCTCCCCACACCAATGCCTCTTACTCAATGATCTTCCAAATCCTGAGCAAAAACACAGCATCTGTCTGTCCATCCGGAGCACACACCTAGCAGGAAGCAGGGCCTCTGTCCACAGAACTGAAGCAAGGGTTCTATATTCATTCTGTTTCCCTTAAGAGAAACATAAACCTATTCTACAGGTCCGGAGGGGCCTGGACTATAGGAGGAAAGATTGCTCTTGTTTGCAAAGAATCCATCCAGGCAGTGGGAACTGAATTGCTCCTAAGATTGGACAGAAGGTTGTTACAGTTTAATGGCAGGACTGTTGGGGGAAAATCACACAGGCAAATGCCTCAGCAAAAGTACAGGCGGACTATTGATCTTCTCTCCCATATAAGCCTGGAATAAACACTAGCCTGTGAAAATTAATATTTGTGTGCGTGACTCATAAAAACTATTTTAAGAGTAGTTTTAGGTTCACAGCAAAATTGAGAGGAAGGTACAGAACTCTTCCAAAGACCATCCCCCAGCCCCTACCCGTGCACGGACTCCCTGAAAATCAACATCTCCCATCAGACAATGTATCTGTTAGAGCGGATGAACCTATGTGGCTGTGGTTTACCTCAGGGTTCACTCTGGATGTTGTATGTTCTATGGGTTCTGACAAATGTTTAAGGACATGTCCACCATCATAATAATACAAAGTATTATCGCCGCCTTAAAAATTCTGTGTTCAGCTTACTCATCCTTCCCCTAACCCAACCTCTGACAACTAATAATCCTTTTACAGTCTCTTTAGTTTTGCCTTTTCCAGAATGCCCTAGAGTTGGAATCACAGCATACAGTCTTTTCGGACCGGCTTCTTTCACTTAGTAGTGTACATTTAAGATCCCTCCATGACTTTCAATGGCTGGGCAACCCACTTTTTTTTCTTTTTTTTTAAGATTTTATTTATTTATTTGACAGAGAGAGACAGGGAGCGAGGGAACACAAGCAGGGGGAGCGGGAGAAGGAGAAGCAGGCTTCCCGTTGAGCAGAGAGCCCAATGCAGTACTCGATCCCAGGACCCTGAGATCATGATCTGAGCCGAAGGCAGACACTTAACAACTTAACCCAGGGTCCCCCACCCCCCCCTTTTTTTTCTTTTTTGCTCATTTCTTTTTAGTAGTGAATCTTATTCCATGGACTGGATACATTACTGTTGATTTATCCATTCATATTAAAGAACATCTTGGTTACTTCCAAGTTTGGGTGATTAAGAATAAAGCTGCTACAAATATCAATGTGCAGGTTTTTCTGCAGACACATGTTTTTGACTCTTTTGGGTGAATACTGTGGTAAGAGTATGTTTGATCTGTAAGAAACTTAAACTATTCTCCAGTGGTCGTACATTTTACATTTTCACCAGAATGAATGGTATCCAGTGATGCCCAGCATCCAGTGATGCCCACGTTCCGGATTTTGGTTACTATAAAATATATGTAGAAACTTAGTATTTGACTTAAAATATCTATATACTTAACATTCTTCTTATCAGGTTGTGTTAAGAATAAAACAATCATGGAGGGGAAAAAAATCAATAGAAGTATACAAAGGAATTATAAAATCATGCATTTCATTTGGACACTAATTGTAGAGCTAAATTTTTTGGTAACAAAAGTAAAAAGGGGAATAAAGGGACACCTGGGTGGCTCAGTCAGTTAAGCATCTGCCTTCGGCTCAGGTCATGATCCCAGGGTCCTGGGATGGAGCCCCACATTGGGCTCTCTGCTCAGGGGAGTCTGCTTCTCCCTCTGCTGCCACTCCCCCCACATGTGCATTCTCTCCCTCTCTCTCAAATCAAAAAATAAAATCTTTTTTAAAAAGGGGGATGGGTGGGGAACAGAATGAGCTTTCAGTACTCAACTAGCCAATCACCAATTTTTATGGAATATACTCATTGAGCATGGACTAGGCACCAGAAATCACTATTTTGCACACCGGAGACAAAGTGGTCATTAAAACATTCAGAAGCCCTACCCTCATGGAGCTTACATAATAATAGAGAAGAGATATATTATGCAAATATATGTGTGACAGGAATTCTAGCTAGCTGTCAAGATTCTGAAAATAATAGGATTGAGTGACAGAGTGAAAACAAAAAAACAAGATAAAAAAGGAGACTTATTTTAGAGCAAACAGGACAAAAGAGGGCTCCTGTCAAGGTGATATCTGGACACACTTCTAAATGAAGTGAATCCACTGGAAAACATGAAATATGAGTTCTTTAAGACCACCTCTTTTCAGGTTACATATAATTATGAGAAAAGGGCCTCAAATGATACAAATGCCTTCATCAATAGGACATGATAAGACCTACAAAGGTATCCTACAGGGGAGAAAATTTATTACAATTAATTATTTTTTGATTCTGTAATTCCATTTTTTATACTTTCCCTTTCATATCTAGTGTGGTTTAATCTGCTTTCCACACCAAGTAGATATTTATCAATGGCTGTACTGTTTGATATTCTTTCATTAAAAGTTGTCTGTCAGAAACCTTCCCTCCCCTGAGGGAACCAGCAAGTAGAACGAAAGGGGCCCCAATGATCTTAAACTCATGCCTCAAATGATAAATGCGGTTGAAACCCACAGAAAATTTAAAGCTTGTTTTTCAGAGGATTATTTCTGCATGGTCAGCCATTGTGTCTTTTCAGACCCCACTAATGAACCCACTATGTCTCTGCAGAAGCCTGGACTCAAGGTCAACTGACAGGTTCTTGCCTGAGAACAAGCATTCCTTATTCAAGACAACAAGCCAAGACCCCACCTGGCTTACACCTGCCCTGGGAGCACGCCGGCAGCCATTCCCTTTGTCCCAAATGAACTTTCTGACATCAGGAGCTGAATTTTGCCTTCTTCTGATGTTAAGTCCCCACCCCAAAGTGAACATGGATGGATGTTACATATATGCTTACTCCGTGTACATGCTCCACCTTTCTTTGTGAATAGTCATGAGTTCCCCCCACCCTACCTTTCATGAAAGTGCATGCTCCCTTAGCTTAAAATGTCCCCATTTTGTTGTTCAGGGAATAGTAGCTTTGAGAATCATTCCCTGTGATTTCCTTATTTGGGAACTCGCCTTAGTTGGGTTAGAATCTCCTGCCCTTCCCCAGTGACTTGGGACAGCCCGGGACCCCCAACATCACAAGGTTCCCTGCCTGGCCCCTCTGGGCACGTCACATGACCCTGTTTACTTTCACAGTGGCTCTGTTCAGGTCCCTGAGGCAACAAGTGTATTTAAGTGACTTATTTCAGCAGCTTTTGACAGCAAGGGTGATACACAAATTCTACTCAGAGGCGGGAGTTGAGAGAGAGAGAGAGAGAGTGTGTGTGTAGCCTGGAGAGCTCTGGGGACATTTCAGGGTTCCGGTTGCTACATCTTGGGTGTGGGCAAATCAGTCATTAAATTCCAGCAGGCACCCCGCTCTTACTAACCTGATGATTACACTAATTACTATGGCTTCACGGGTAGACCAACATCTCTGATTATAACGTGATTCTTTACTTCTTTCCATCAGTTCTCAGCCATTAAAGAACATGAAATATCAGGAAATGGACAATAAAATAAGTATTTGATAGAACTTCTTAAGGAGACCCAAAAAGGAAAACTTTTTGAGAGCTTAAATATGATATAAACATTGTGCATTTTCTCCAGAAGGACAAGCTAAATCTTGGCATTCTTGTTGAGGCTGAAGTTAGTGAAATAACCAATGATCTAAGTGCATACATAAACACACCCCCACGTGGGCCGGTTTCAACACAGCATGATCATAAAAGTCCCAGAATTTTATCGGCTTAAAAACAAGAAGCCCCTGAGCCCTGAGGATCCGCTGAAAGTTGAAGGCAAACGGATGAGAAAGGTGACAGGACAAGCATATGGGGAGCATATTAAATGGAGAGAAAAAAAACACAAATGCTCTGACAGGGACAGCCTTTTCATTTCAGTTAAATTGTGGAGGATTTTCAGTTTAAAATTTCATTTCTGGGGTTTCACGGATGGTTTCTCACGAAATTCTGAAGAATAAGATTTAGGGATAAATTGACAACAGACGCCTGATCTGCAAAAATAGTGCATTAGGACCACAAAGGGCGAAACGAGAGAGAGGGGGACGCCAGAAGACGATTCTGAATTCCTCTGCCACTTTTGTCACTACTGTTCCTCCAGCGTGTGTTACACATGGACGATGCTCTGCTCCCAGACCCTCCCCCGCTGTACCTAAGTATACTTGTAACATGACTTCACGCCCGCCTGGTGAGCAGCTGTCCCAGCACCCCAGGGACCTAGGGGTGTCCACGGGGCAGGACTTACTGCGTAAGCCAGTATAGTCCCAGGCAAAGCGGGACAGGTGGCCCCGTGCATACGAGTGCAAGCAAAGAACACCTGACTGAAAGTTTAGTTAAATTAAAAGTCCTCCTTTCTTTCTACATCCTGGCATTGTAGACCGGCAGAGGGAATATACCCACGAGTATAAAAGGGGCAACACTATTATTCCCTTAAATCTACCCTCATGGAGCTTACATAATAATAGAGAATCGGTTGAACTATCTTTGAATGGCTATGAATTTGTTGCTCAATACTGAGAAAATTTTAAGAAACTCAAAGGGGTGAAAAAGATAAAGCAGCACAAAATAAATAAAAATAAAACATCCAGCTTAAAAAATAAATAAGTCATGGATACAGAAAGTACTGCACAGGGAAGAACAGCAGTAAAACGACAACACACTTGCTATGGTGAACCTTTTGTAAAGCATGTCACTGTGGTGTCACTGTGTTGTACAGCAGAAACTAATTTATTGCATCAACTCTACCTCCATTAAAATTGAAGACAAAAAGAAAAAGAATCTTAAAAAAAAAAAAATCCCTCAAATGAATGTCTCTAGCCCAAAACCTTCTCGTGCACTCCACGCCTGCACACCCACGTGTCTACTGCTTAGCCCCATATTCCTCTTGTTTTTCAAACTCTAGCTCGGGGGTGACCTCTGGGGAATCCTCTGAGAATATGTGGCCCGCCCCAGTCACCCCCGGTGTCTGACTGCTGAGCTCCCTCACGCCCCCAGGAGAATGGAAGTCCCTCAGAGGCAGGGACAACGTGCCGTCTGTTTCTGGTGTCCAGTGCCAGGCCCCACGATGGAGAGCAGACACACTAGGACAGGAGCTGGCTGGGGGAGGAGGGCACGGTAGGATCCAGCTGGGAAGGGGCTGAGCCAACAGCCGGCAAAGAGCCTCCCACACACTACCATCTTGCCATTTCTCCTACTTGGCATCTATGCCATCTCGAACACGTAATAAATCACCCTTTCTCAGGGACACCCGGGTGGCCCAGTTGGTTAAGCGCCAGACTCCTGGTTTCAGCTCAGGTCATGATCTGATGGGTCCTGGGACTGAGCCCCAAGTCGGGCTCTGTGCTCAGCAGGGAGTTCGCTTGAGACTCTCCCTCTACCTTGAAACCTAGTGCACTCACAGTCTTTCTCCCCTCCTCTCTCTCTGCAATCAACATTAAAAAAAAAAAGAATACACTTTTTCAAAGGAAAAAAAGAGTGAAATATATGGCCATTCTAATGTGTCATTCAAAACTCTTGTTTCTTTATTGATTTTCTGTTTGGAAGATCTATATATGGCCATTCTAACTTCACTAATGCCACAACTAAGAAGTCAAGATTCAATGATGGGAAGAATAGAAAACGTTTTCGATACTTTATTCCTTAAGAAACTGAATCTAAAAGGGCTCATGCTGATAAGACTATAGAAATGTAACTTTCGCTAACCCATCTCTCCCCGGATTTACAGAGTATGTATACTTTGTTTCCACCTAGACCTGGAAAGACCTGTTGAAAAGGGATCCCCTGCCACCTTCCACCTGGGCAGAGCCACCGTCCTGCACCACGCTGGCTTGTCATCGTCGGACGCAGCACCTGCCACGCTTAAGATGGAAGTTCAAGGCCCCATAAGAGTGTCTTCTCACAGCAGGACACAAAGCAGGAGGTAACTGACATCAAAGGGGGCTCGAACGCTAGCAAAAAGGAAGATGGTATTTCAGAATCAAAGACGCAGGAAACACAACAACCAACTACCTTTATTCTGTGCTGAGACATTTCAGAAGGCTCTTCTAAAATATTCTTTGGCTGTTTTGCCAGAAGGGTTAAAATTAGGAAAAGGACGACTCCATTGTAGATTTTTACATCAATTAGCAACAAAGAGGGTCCGAAGTCCATTTGACAAGCAAACAAATTGAGAATCTCAGAAGCTGGGAAATTCTGGTCATCAACTCTGAACAGATTTTATAGCTAACTTTCAGGGAGATGGTTAAGGGCACAGAATAGAGAAACAACACAGGGTCCGGAGCCCCCTCACTTTAGAGCCCGCCTAAGAAATGAGGCAGCTTATCTCCCTTTGTCGTCAGAAGTACCAACGGCCAAGTAAGTAACAGACTGAATTACGATCATTTGTAAATCATCAAATTTTCTCTTTGAGGAGGAAAACCATCAACATGTGATTGGTGCCAGGTATTAGAAGACAAACAATAAATTGCTCCTCTTCTTACCCTTAATGCAAGGCATTCTTGTCATTAACATCTATGATGCTGCCATCGGCTAAAACAAACTTTCAAAGTATTAATTGCATCCTAATGGAATGGACGTTATACCCAGTGCTGAAGACCAGCGGAGCAGGTCTTCTTTCTAAAAAAGATGCCCAAAAAACACTAAAAAACACTTTCTAAAAAAGATGCCCAAAGTTTGGAGAAATTCATTCACAAAATCCGCTTTAAAATGCAAAGTCACTATGCACCAGGGAAGATGTTATTTGGGAACTCATAGTGAAGGATTATATGTGATGAAGATTATGATAATATCAAGAAAATTAAATTAATCATGGAGTTGGCATACATGGATTAAAATACTTTATCCTAACCAAAGAGATAAGGACCAAGGATGAAATACTGACTCACTGTAAAATCCTTTTTTTTCCCCTTAGATTGCAAATAATAGTAATACTACTAATAATAACCAGCAACACTTCCTGGGCACTTGGGTTCTTCATAAACACAACGTAGGGGGGTTAGTAGCTAGATCACTTTGGATAGAACTCAGAGTAGAGCTATCTTCTTATAAACACACTATACGGAGGGTCGAAGAGATATTTAGCCTCTTTACAAGGATGATGAGACCAAGCCACCAATCTGATGGCAGTGGCACTGGGAGGCGGGTGGGAAGGCTCTGGAGCCCCTTGCTGGCCAGCCCTTACTCCAACGGGGGCTCCATCTGGGGAGGGGACTGGACTGGGGGGGGAAGGGAGCTAATCATGGGGCTCTGGGAGGGGCTGTTTACCATGTGCTACAAAAGACATGCCAGACCTTAGCAGCTGTGACGGCTGCCCAGGGGGCACTGGGTGAATAAATTCGGTCTAAGGTCAGTCACGGGCATGGACGTCCAACTAAAGACCGACCTGCACTTGAAGCCAGTTTCCACTACACCCACTCTTTACCCCGTGTGGGATGATGACTCTCGTTTTCTGAAGATTTTTGTGACCTCTGTAAAAATCACTGTGATAATCCTCGATTCTCAGGACTCACGGGAGAATGGAGCCCCATTCCAGATGTATGTAGCACCGAACAAAATGAAAATGACAGCCCCCATTTTTATCGTGACGGTGGCAAAGTGACCCCACACCTTTTAGTATGGGGGTGTGTCTTTCACAGTCCGAGGTTTAAAACGTGTCATCTGAGGAGATGGGGAGCAAGTCTGGAATGTGCATTTCTCATCCTCAGCCTGTTTTATCTATCTGCTCATCTATCTTCCACATCTCCTCAGAACTGGGTCTAACTCAGGGTACTTTAGTATCTGGGGAGAGCTTTGGAGTCGAGAAACAGGTTTGGGGAAGAAATAGCGGTGAATGGGGTTTCTCGACAATGAACAAATAACTGAGACGTTTCAGTCCATCCGGGGAAACATCAAGGAAGAAATCGGGAGGCAAGGAAGGAAAACTACCTCACGCATTTAAAATTCTTGTCTATTTGAACAGAGTTAAGTGTAAAGAAAATAAAAGCTGGAGCAGCCCACGCAGTTCAGAAACCGTGCCTTACACACTAGCACTAGATGTGCCCGTGAATTTCTGGCCTCTCGGTTCCAGAACAGCTCGGTATCACCTGCTCCGTGATAATGGCGCGGACCATGGTCAATATCCCCCTCTGCCCCAGTAGAGCTACATTCAGCTTTGTCAGAGAAGGTTCTGGAAGGATCCTGGGGGAGGAAGGAGCTTCCCTTCTTATCCTCTCTACCGTGGACGCCCCCCACCCCACCATTTGCTCCCTCTTTGGGCGGGTGTGACTCAGCACAAGAGGCCATCAGTAACTTCCCCCTACCTCTGCCGTTCCTGTAGTCGTTTACCCCTGAGGACACAACGCCCTATTTTCCTAATTCCTCATACACTGAAGATGATTATCTAATGTAACATGATTAAATTAAAAAAATAAATAAAAATAAACGACGCAGTTTGCTGCCTTAAAGGAGCTGCACAAAATTTAGGAGCACATACTGAATGATTCATCTTGTAGGTATTTCCAGAAAGTGTACAATAAGTTCTAACTATTTGTTCTGTAACTGATTAAAATTTAATTCCCTTGGGGAGGGGGGAAGATGATGGTACATCAAACTTTCTCTTTTCAAATTACTCCGTGGTTTCTCTTGAGTGGACTTCGATACTGTAGATATTAAAACTGAAATAGCTAACATTAGAAAGGAATCTGGCAGCTAAAATAATAAACCGGGGATGTAGATAAATGGTTTTGCAGGGTAAGATAAAAATGCGACCCTGTGAAGAATCCCTTTTACATACAAGGGGAGAATTAGCTGAGTGTTGTTGTATCAGCAAACATAATAATGAAATTAATTTAGAGACTTATGAATAGTTATTAGAAATTTATGGGAATTCCTGGGTAACGATTATTCTCCACTGGTGTGTAAAAGTAGTATGAAGTGAGAGTCCAGCTTGCTTACTGTTGCTAAATCTGCATATAATCAGAACTACATGATGAAAATAGTGCATAATGTAGATACATATTCTTTTCCTAATGCTAAAAGTCATTTTTTTTACAAGATAATTTGGGCAATAGATAACAGAAAGGAAAGAAAGAGAAAGAGAGAGAGAGAGAAGAAAAGGAGAGAAAAGAAAAAGAAAAAAGAAAGAAATAGATAAAGGGAAGGAAAGGAAAGGGGAGGAAAGGAAAAGGAAGGGAAAAAATACCACCCCCACCACAATAACAAAATCCAGGAACATATGCTTTCTATTCTCAAATTTCCTTGTCTTAAAATGAGAAGCAAATACAACAAAATAATTAATTTTATTTCTTATCCATGGAAATAATGGTCTCCTCTGCTTGTACAGAAAGATACTCTAGGTATTTGAAGATGCAATGGTTGAATATATTTAATTTAACAACTTTAACATTGGATCCAGAGATCTATGTCCAGAATAGTGGCAGCAAAAATATAAAATATGTGCTCCATAGAAAAACAACAATAACTGGTGGGAAATATCAGAGAAATAAATAAATAAAGTCTCTGGAAATTACCTTTAAACAAAACTCAAAAGAAGAGACATTTAATCTGGAAAATCTGGTTTATTTCCAGGAATTGACAAAATGATCCTAAAATTCATATGGATATTCAAAGAATCTAGAATAACCAAAACAATCTTGAAAAACAAGGGGGACGGGGTGCCTGGGTGGCTCAGTGGGTTAAAGCCTCTGCCTTCCGCTCAGGTCATGATCTCAGGGTTCTGGGATCAAGCCCCACATCGGGCTCTCTGCTCAGTGGGGAGCCTGCTTCCCCCTCTCTCTGCCTACATGTGATCTCTCTCCCTCTCTGTCAAATAAATAAATAAAATCTTTAAAAAAAAAGAAAGAAAAACAAGGGGGGAAAAAGTAGGGACTCACACTTCCCTACTCTGGTACATTCTACAAAGATATGGTAATCAAGATTATGTTATATGAGCATAAAAATAGACATATTGATAAACAGATAGAATTCAGAGCCCGGAAATAAAAGTTCACATTACAGTCCATTGATTTTTGACAAGGATGCCAGAACAATGTGATGGAGAATGAATGGACTTTTCAAAAAATAGTGCTGAGACCACTGGGTATCCACCTTGAAAAAAGTGAAGTGGACCCCTTCCAAACATCACACAAAAATCAATTCATAATGAATCATAGGTCTAAGCATAAAAAATAAATCTATACAACTCTTTCAGAAAAATATAGGAGTAAATCCTTATGACCTTGGGTGAAGGCAAGTCTTCATAGATATGATATCAAAAGCCTAGTCAACAAAGAAAAAAATTAGACCTCATCAAAATTAAATACTTTGTGTCTCCAAGAACATCATCAAAAAAGTTGTGGAATATTTTGGCAACCATTTGATATGATAACTCATAATGACAACTCATAAATTTGTGGAATATTTTGGCAACCATTTGATATGATAAGAGACTTCTATCTACAATATATAAAGATCTGATAAGAATGCAATGATAAGAAGGCAAATTAATGATAAGAAGGCAAATTACTCAATTAAAAAATGGGACAAAAGTCTAAGTAAACACTGTTCCAAAGAAGATACATGTCTGGCCACAAAGACATGAAAAGATGCTCAATATCATTAGCTATCAAAGAAATGCCAATCAAAGCCCACAATCATATCAGTTCAAATCCAGTAGAATAACTATATTCCCCAAAACATCCTTAATAAGAAGTATTGGTGAAAATGCAGAGAAACTGGAACACTAATATACAGCTGGTAGAAATGTAAAATGGTATCACCATTTTGGAAGACACTCTAGAAGCTCCTGAAAACATGGCCATATTATCCAGCAAAATCCACTCCTAGTTATACACTCAAAACTAAAACATGTCAACACAAGAACTTATAAACAAACATTTATAACATTATTCATAATTGCAAAGAATGGAAACAACCCAAATGTCCATCAACTGATAAGTAAATATGGTATATGTCCATAAATTTGAACAGTGTTCAGAAATACAAAGAAATGAACTAATGATTCATTCTGTAACATGAATGAACCTGAAAACAATATTTAATAAAAGAAGCTACTCAGAAAGACCATGTTTTGTGTGCTCTTTGCACTTACACGAAATGCCCAGAAGAGGCAGATCCATTGTGACAAAAGAGGTCAGCGCTTGCCTAGGCTTGGAGGGGTTGAGGGAACATGGAGAGTGAGTGATAGAAAATGGGTACAAGGTTTCTTTTTGACTTGATGAAAATGTTGTAAAAACTAATTTGGCAATGGTTGTGTAACTCTGGGACTATATTAAAAACCACTGAACTGTACACTTTAAATAGGTGAATTGTATGGTATGAATTATATTTCAGTAACTATTATTAAAAAGAAATACAGCTCAGGACTGGGGAATGGAGTATAATAGAGGATACTGAAATTCAAATTGACTGTAATTTCCACTTTCACATTATTTATAATGCAAAACATCTGCATTAATTCAGTTTGAGAATGAACAAAGAAGAGTGGCCAGAAGATTGAAAATGTTTCTTGGTTTTCCAAAGGAAGAATGGGGAAGAATTCAGAATGTCCAGATGGGTGAGATTCACCCTCTACTCGGAGTTCCCTTTCCTCCTACTGCCCTTGAAGGACTCTTACTGAGCCTCCCAAGATCCCCTTAGGGTATCATCACCTCTTCCTTCACATGTCCTCAACCGTAGAGCTTCCCATGCTACTGACTCCATCAGCATATACAGTTATATATATTAACTGTATACGGTGCAATATAGCCAATAGGGGTATCAGGTCAGTTTCTATATTTTTCATTGTTTCTTATCCACATGCATTTGATCACTGGCATTTATTGCTTGAAGTAGAGTCCCCGAGGGGAGGGGAAGGGCCGGCCAACAGAAGTGCCTCAGATAAATCAAGGAGAGAGCTGTGATTCCTTTTTGGCATAAAGGGAGGAAACCAACTCAAAAATCCAATTCGCATCCCCTTGCACTCTCAAAAGTTTTCTAATTTAGAGGGTTAATTAGCCACCTTAACCGCACCATGACCTGCACCAGCATGGGTCAGCAAGAGCAGGACAGAAGTCATACTGTGGTGTTTAGGCAGTGAGAGGGTGTGAGCCTAGGACCCTTGGTCCCCTACTGTCGCATACAGCACAGAGGAGATGCATTAGTTCCCACATGGCGGCATGGAAGCACATGGGAGAGAGCAGACTCCTGCATCATAGGGAACAGGGACTGCGAAGAAGCAGCTTCCCATATGGATGGCCCAATCCCAGCAACCTGATGGGGTCTTTAGCTGGGTTAGCACAATCGACAAGAGCCTAGAGAGGTTGCGTAGCCATTAGCAGTTATATGGAACCTATCACATCTCTGAAAGACTCGATCACAAATCAGTCCATTCATGGACACTTTGACCAAGGACATAGTAAGGACACTGGCAGGTTCCCAAAGACCGAGGGGGCACCTCTATGGCCATCAGCCCAAAGAGCATCAAACCAGACGTGCCTCCTGCCACTGTCAAGGCTTCATGATAGTGCCTTTCTTCCTTCCTTCTCTCCTTCCTTCTCTCCTTTCTTCCACCCTCCCCTCCCTTCGTTTGCTTCCTTCCTTCTTTCCTTCCTTCCTTCCCTTCCTTCCCCTCTTTCCCTTCCCCTTTTTTCCCCCGTGCCCACACATTAGGAAAAGAAAAGAAAGGTAAAGGAGAGAAACCCCAAAAGTTGGAGAATTTAATCAAGAGACTAAATTTGCCTGAAATATAATAGTTTTCACTAGGAGAGACTAACAGTTAATTTGCGGGTTTATGCCTAATAATATCACCCAGACCACTCTCAGTATGTGCCATCAGAGGGAATAGGAGGTTCAAAGGATGGTGAGGCCACTAACAGAAAATCGTTTATTGTGAGGTTTAGGAAGTGTGTTATTCATCTTTTGTTTCCAGTGCCCGGGTCCTAGGCACCACCATAGACAATAAGGTATACTAGTGAACAAGAGAGTCTATATGCTTCCCAAATTTGCTTTCTAACTGAGTAGGAATACTCAATAAAGATTTGTTAAAGATAAATGAGCAAATCTTCACGGGCAAAATTCCATTTTGCTGTTAAACATATTCCCTGTATGTTCTGTGTTTACACTATTGGGCAATGCCGTATTATGGTAAAGTAGGAGGATCACGTGAGATACTGATGTAGATAGACTTTTCTTCCTCCCAAGAGGCTGCCAACAGTGGGGGAATGTAGGAGCACACCCTACTTGCAGAATGGGAAGGAAATGCAGCAATATCTGCTTTGCTAGCTCACTGCCAAAGATGGAGGTCAGATATTCAGGATTATAAGCTTACCCAAAGTCCTATTAGAGTAAGAATTTAGAGGCCCAAGTACTGGGAGAGATGAAATTGGTTTTATTATTTTTACCTTTCAAATGTACAGGAGGAGAAATGGAAAGAAAGAACGTCAGCGTTTGGGGAACAGAGGTTGTAGAAGGTCAACTATCACTCATCCTGGGTATCTGACTGCCCAAAACACCCCCCAGTGTCTCAGGCCAACCAGACGTACGGTATTCACTGATGAGGCCATCCAACTCTTCTGCAGTATTGCACAAAGAAAGCCATGCTCAGGCGAAATGACAAAAGGCAAAAGAGGCATAAATGAAATAGAGAGGGGGAAAGAAACAGAGGTTAGAAAATAGTGGGGTGACACTATGTACGACTGTTTAGAATGACACAATATTATTTTCACCACTATCCAATGATACCAAGAGACAGACCACTGTGGAGGAATGACCCAAATTCTTGATTCAATGGGGGTAACGTTTAATATAGACTAGTCCTTTGAGGGAATGAATCCCACTCTCTGTGGTCATAAAAACTATTTTAAGATCGGTCACTGTTTTAAAATTGGCTTCCTAAGAGTGAGGCCAGGATCTCTCCTTTCAATTCTGTCTAGATAAAGTTGGACCACTTGAGGGATATGCCCTGATGAGGAAGATGCAAGAGAGAAAACAGAGGAAGGGGCGAGGAGGAGGAGGAGGCGGCATAGGAGAGGGAAGAAATGTTGGCAGAGGCCACTGACAAAGTACAGCCATAGAGATGTACGGAGTTTAGGAGAAAAAAAATCAACAAACACACACTTGAGACTGTCTTCAAATAAATATCATGATAAGAAATCTGGCCAAAATATTGAAAAAAAACACGATGATATTTATGGATTTTGTTTAGCAGGTACTGAAAAGCTGTGTTTGGAACATGAACCAATTTGGGGCAAATAAATGCCAACTGGTATCACAGAGTTGAGTTATTTCAAGACTTCACCAATCAGTTCAATTTTTTTCCAGCTGGCCTAATTTTTTTAAAAAAGAAATGTTTCAGGATACACAGAACTCTGACTTACGATAGATTCTTCATCTCCAGAAATTTGTGGGAATATTTTTATTTCCATTCTCCCCAACTCGCACAAATGCTAACCTGACCAATGGGTAAGCGGAGGACAGTTATCCATTTCTATTGTATAACTTTTAGCAAATGCTGTGTTCCTGAAAAGAGAAGGCTAAGATGGTAAGAATAATTATGTATATTCAGGGAAGAAAAAATAAGTAAATTAAAATCACTTTGAAACTAGTAACGGAGAGAGACTAGGGCAAACAGTGTGGGGAAACAGTGAAGGAAAATGATGTTAGCATCTGCCTATCAATGTACAATTCAATGTAGGGGCGTCTGGGTGACTCAGGCAGTTAAGCGACCGACTCTTGATTTCGGCTCAGGTCATGATCTCAGGATAGTGAGACCGAGCCCCGCGTTGGGCTCTGCATTGGTCAAGGAACCTGCTTAAGTCTCTCTCTCTCTCTCTCTCTGCCCCGCCCCACCCCACTCATGCTCTCAGGGGGAAAAAAACAGAAAAGGAAAGAAAAAAAAAAGTTCAATGTAGATCAATGACCAATGCAAGTAAAATACTGAACATTCAATGACGTATTTCAGAAAAATTAAATGGTAGGTATATGCAATTATATTTATAGTAGTATTGGTATAATATTTTAAATGGAAATAGTAAATTATATTAGAGTATGCACTATGATCACCAGTAAAGAAAGCTATGATATGCTTAAAAAAAAATGAAAAGAAGTACATCAAACTGTCAATGTTACAGAACTGTATTTTACTAGGTAGATGTTGCTGACTTTTTACTATGTAGATGTTGCGAATTGATGAGTCCAAACAGTATGTGGATATTGATTGTACTATTCTTTATTTTTAAAGATTTTATTTATTCATTTGAGAGAGAGAGAGAGCAGGAGAGGGATGAGCTCAGAGAGAGAGAAGCAGACTCCCCGCCCAGCAGGGAGTCTGATGTGGGACTCCATCCTGGGACTCGATCCTGGGACTCGATCGTAGGACTCGATCCTGGGACTCGGGGATCGTGACCTGAGCTGAAGGCAGTTGCTTAACCAACTGAGCCACCCAGGCACCCCTGATTGTACTATTCTTGTCCTATTCTTTCCACTTTGAACATGTTCAAAATTTAAAAAAGAAAAAAATTAATTAAAAAAAAGATTTTGGGGCGGAGACCCTGTTCATTCCCATTCTTTAAACAACAAATTCCAAATAGTCTGAAATGTACCTATTTTACTTTCTATAAAGAAATATTTAAAAAGAAAATATAAAAATATCAAAAAGGTGTGAGTGTTATGGGATCGTATGAATTGGTTTTCAGTGTTTATATAAAATGTGTAGAATCGATTATGAAAAAAAGTAATTTTGAGTACTTCAATATACACCCCGTATATGACATATCTACCTGATAAAAGGATAATTCTGTTTATGACAGCAGGCAACTCAGTCTTCAAGTTCCCCCCAGCTTTAGACAGGCTCATTGTGACTGGAGGCTCTCCCCTCCTTTCTCAGAGCATTTATCTTAGAAGATTTGCAATTGCAAATTCTTTTCTGCCTCTTTGACATGTAAATCATTTTAAAGGTCTCCTCTCAGTCTTTCAGTTTAGGAATGTCTCTCTCAAGAACCTGTGAGCCATTCCTCTGAAATGCAATCATCAAGAAAGATAGGGCCTCTGTGGAAAGCAAGAACCCCATCTCCATGGGCACTAATTAGCAGGTACAGATGGCCTCATACAATGGCAGAGCTGGGCAAATGTAGGGATGTGGCCCAGTGCTGGGCCCTCCCACGGACCAGCCTCTCCCCCTGCCCCGCTCCCCACCCTCTACTACTTTTCCTGCCTTCCCCAGGGCCTGAAACCCTGCTGCCTTCTCCTCCTGCAGAGGGGAGCTCAAGTTCTCTCCTTTTTGCAACTATCTTGAAGTTTCCTTTGCCCATTTAACTTTGTCTGATACAATTATTGCTTTGATGCCAGACTGGGTCACATAAAACAAATGAAAGCGATCATGCAAACTTACTTATTTTTTTCTGTTAACTTTTCCAATCAGAACTGAAGAAAACACATCGGGCTCCCAGCTGCATGGGGAGTCCGCTTCTCACTCTGACCTGTTCTCTCTCACTCTCTCTCTTTCCTAATAAATAAATCAATAAAAAATCTTTAAAAAAAAAAAAAAGGGCCCCTGGGTGGCGCAGTTGGTTGAGCGACTGCCTTCGGCTCGGGTCATGGTCCCGGAGTCCCGGGATCGAGTCCCACATCGGGCTCCCAGCTCCATGGGGAGTCCGCTTCTCACTCTGACCTGTTCTCTCTCACTCTCTCTCTTTCCTAATAAATAAATCAATAAAAAATCTTTAAAAAAAAAAAAGAACTGAAGAAAACACATTTCTGGAAATATTCATATTATGAATAGTATGAATATTTCCAGATTATCATACAAAACGAAACATGAGGCTAAATTAAATAGCCTGTTAACACACAATTATTTGTTTTATTTATATTTAATCTTATTAAAATGTGTGAAACAGAAACACCAAACTGAGAAGAAGCTGAAACTTTATTCCCAAATTTCAATATTCTTTCTCGTTAGAGGGATATCAAACAATTGGTTTCATTTCGGTAGATATGCCGTTTTTGTTGATCATTCAAGGAAGCTGCTTCTTGTGCTATTAGCAGTATAATGTAAACATGCATTGCTAAAATGTCAGGCATAGAATCTTTACCAGCGCATATAAGACAGGAAAGAAACTGGCAAAGAAACATACCAGACATTAAAGATCATTCATCTAATAATAAATATTAGTTTTTAAATATGAATGATGGAACAGTACCTTCTACTATATTAGTATTACAAATTGCCTTTCCAATGTGATGCTTTCAATGCCTTCAACACATTTAAAATGTTTATAAAGTGTATAACAAATAAATATATCCCAATAGGTACACCATATTTAACACCATATATTAAATTATCTGTTAATCTAACATATGCTAAATTGTAGTAATGAAAAGACCCTTGACTGAAGGAAATCTAAATAAATATGTAGGAAAATAATAACTAGTCACTGAAACGTTAAATCCAAAGAACACAGTCTGAAGAGTAGAGATCCTACTTGATACTATTTCAAGATGCTTCAGCAATGAGATCTTCCATGGTTGTTTTTTTAAATTATAATGAAATTTTACAATGTGTTTTTACAACACTGAAACTAGAATTTCATGTGCAAATCTCCTCATTCCCTCAGCTGTTAGGAAACATTCAGCTGGGACCACTTTCTAAACATCCCTCGACTGGCCTCGGACAGGCAACAAAAAGTCTGTCTCTAGGCAGAAAAATGAAAAGCGATTCGCTTTGATTTCTTTTCACATTTCTACTTATCTTTGCCCCAGATTCTTCAGAATCAAGAAGAAAAAAATTAACAAGTCCCTCTGTAAACAATGTTGAAAGCCCTTAACAATTTCCTCATGCCTGCACAAAGCTCCTGGGGATGAGTTCCAGCTAATAATCGACTTCGATTCATATTCAACTAAACCAATTCATGGCAAGGAAATAAGGAGTCACTGTACAGATTATTTAATTGACCTGTTGCTGAATGTGTAGTTTTTGCACCTGGATCAGTTCTGATGTCCTCATTTCTGGCTCGTCCCTTCCCTCATTTTTCCCATACACTTCCTAGAGGTCATGCTTCTAAACTGCTAATGAGTTCAAGCTGTCTGTGTGCATGTAAATCACCCAGTGGGACTGACCCAAGGGGAGAGAGGGATCCGACCAAGGGACAGACGACTCCTTTCTCTACTGAGAAATTGTAATTTTAGGGGAACAAAACAAACCAAAACACAAATCCTACTCTTTTCCTCCTTCCACATCCTGGTAGTTATGACCAATTTTTTGTCTGTCCCTATAAACCAAACCCAGTCAAAGCGAACCATGGTCGATCTGGGAAAGTATCATTCTATCAATCTCAAGCCCGGTGGTAAACATAATAAAAACATACACCTTAGAAAACATTTTCTACATTTCGGTAAATTTCTTTTTCTTTTTTTTAACGCTAAGTTTTGTTTAAATGCTTTGGGAAAGAACCACAGGGGGAGGAAATGGAGAAACCGAGGAAAAGGAGCCCGGAAAAGCAGGAGGCTGTCCTTGACTGAGCACAGGTTTTATTTTTATTTATTTATTTATTTTATTAAAGATTTATTTACTTATTTATTTATTTGAGAGAGAGAGAGAAAGTGTGCATGCAGGAGCAGAGGGAGAGAGAGAAAATCTCTAGCAGACTCCTTGCTAAGCAGGAAGCCTAATGCGAGACTCGATCCCACAACCCTGAGATAGGACCTGAGCCAAAATGAAGAGCTGGATGCTTTTCCCACGGAGCCACCCAGGCGCCCCTGTACTACTACTTTCGTAGAACAAGGGCGCCTGCCAGGCTAAGTACAGTGGGGAAGGAACAGAGGTGCCTCAAGGCGTGTCCCAGGGAAACAAAGGGAGAGCTAGCTGACTTTGCTTTTGAACCCACCAGCTTTCTGGCAAAGAACCCGAGAAAATATCTCATTCTTTATTCACTGGGTTACAGTCCTTTTGAAAGGAATTACCAAGTTAGGGAAAACAAAACAAAACAAAACAAAACAACTAGAGTAAGAGAACATATAAAGTTGCTTAGAGTAGCAGGCAAGACTTACCCTGATGAGACTGAGACTAAAATTTCAAACTTTCTGTGTTAAGCCCTTGGGCTACTGAAAGATTTATATCCTCTGAATTTGTACTATTCTATCTCTTTTTAGGTGAATGCATTTACACATTCCTCCCCTCTCCCTGCTAAATTCCACCTCATCTACTCATTCATGCAGCCACCAATGACTTGTCAAGATGTAATTTATAAAAACAGCAGAACAGTCCATACCCTCCTCAAGCTGGATGCACGGAGGAGTCCCCTCCATGCCTCCTGCTATGTCCAATCACCTTAGCATGTCCTGTGTTTTTCACATAATGGAGAATCGATAATTATTGAATTGATTTAGCCCAAAGGGTAATTAGATTATCAATTGGGCTGATTATGAATTAGAACAGTGTGAGGGATTTTCCAGCATGCTGGCTGCTAGGAAGGAAATGCCATCAGGTGAACACCCAGAGGCCCTCACGGAGTCAGGCTCAGTGGGCTGACGGTAGACAGCCAGGAATCTCTCAGAAGCAGACTCAGAAAGAAGGGGCCTCAGGGACAGCACCAGGCTCTTTAAGGGACATTCTAATAGTAAAATCATGACCCTTTCTTACAGGAAAGGAAAGGAAGAGCAGTTTGAGTAGATCGGTGTGTCCTCTGGAACTCTCTGGATAAGCTCAGACTACAGGGACCCGCATAGGAAGGGAGGACAGGCCATGCTTATCTAGAGGCTCACACAGAAGAAGGGCAGGGACCTGCACAATAGCCTCCCCACAGGAGGAAAACAGGGAGAGCCAAACCTCCTGAGTGGGCCGGGCTATGGGCATTCCTCCCAGAGCCACCGCCCTGGGAGGAATGTGTCAGGGGGATTAAACAGGAGTGTAAGTGCTTTGCTTGGGGCGGAAAGACAGGACTAAAGAGAGAAAGTAAACTCGCTGGTCCCAGGATCCTATATTATCAGATTAGAAGTGATCTGGGGCCAAACGTTGTGGAACCGATGGCCTTTAGAGAGCCAATTCAGATGGAAGCTGGTTCTACCTAGAACCAAAGCTCCATGCGCTTGTGTGGAATGCTTGAAGTCACCTCTGACTCGACACCTTGCTCTCTCAAAGCCCGTGCATTGGAGAGCCCCCTTCTCACCACTTCCTCTGCTGCCGACCCCAGGTAAATGCCTGCCTCATGTCTTGCTCTCTCCCGGCTTTGCCATAGACCCTCCACAGGCTACGCACGGAGCAGGGGTCAGAACTACCCTTCCGAATTCCCAAATCGCGCCAACATCTGACTCTTCTAATGGATCAAAACCAAAGCCCTTCTCGGGACTCACAACATGCTTGACATGCTCCAGCCCTTGGTGTTCTTGACCTCACCTTAGGCTCTATCCTTGGTCCTCTTCCCTCCCCTGCCTCTGGTCTCTGACATTTTCAAACCCACCAGGTAAACTTCTCCTCAGGGGTGACTCCTCTCTCCACGGCCCTCTTCCTCCAGGCATGCAAAAGATTCCTCCTCCTCTCTTTCAAACTTTATTCAGTATTTCCAATGTGGCATTAACTGACTACCATATTTTCAATTAACCTTCCTTTGGCCTTTTCTCTCTCTTCCTTCTTTTATTTTTCTCTGTAGAATTATCACATGAAAATAATTCCCTTGTAAGTTGGGAAGTGCTGCATTTCAGACACTCAAAGCTCGTAGCAGGCACTCAGTAAATACTCATGGGAATAGTGAAAGAATGAAAAGAAAGCATGAACAGAATTACTGAATTTACATTAATAAATTCAAGACTATGTGGACATTGCATTGCAAACATTGAGAGTATACGTAGAACCAGATCATCTTATAAAATCAAACACTGGTCTACAGATGACCATTCATAAACTATTTTCCCACATGTTAACCATCCCAATAATGAGATTACTGAACTCTACTCATGATCTTTGAGGAATTGTGAAGAACAACAGGCAATACAAGAATAAGGGAAAAAATAACACAACGTAAAATAAACTGAGGAAAACAGTATGGACTCTAAAATGGACCCAGATCCAGAGTGACTCAGCACGCTCCACTGCTCGATCTCCACCTAGGTCATCTTTGAACTAAATCTTTTCCTTGTTTTGAACAATTTTAAACTCTACAAATCATAGATAACTCACAGCAATGCAAATAATTCCATTCCACAACCATGTAAAGGGATGTTTTTCAGGATATCCCTCCCTAAGTTACAGTAAGCCGGTTTTGTACCTACTTGTAATTTTCTGTCGGCATTACGTAGTGTTTATATATGGGTGGTTCTCTGGATTCTCTTTTGAATGACTTGTTGCATCTTATTAATTTCCTTCTTAACTATATGAAGATACTCATTTTCTATCTGTATGAAACACCTAGTTGTATTATCATTTTTTTTAAAGATTTTATTTATTTATTTGAGAGACAGAGAAAGTGAGAGAGAGCATGAGAAGAGAGAAGGGTAGAGGAAGAGGCAGACTCCCCATGGAGCCAGGAGCCCGACGTGGGACTCGATCCCGGCGCTCAATGATCGTGACTGAGCCGAAGGCAATCGCTCAACCAACAGAGCCACCCAGGCGCCCCTAGTTGTATTATTCTTAAAATCACCCTTGACACAACTGAGACCTCATCCCATTCCAGGCCCTAACTGACTTAGTCCTGACTACAATACTACAGAGCTACAGAGACTTAGTCCAAAAATGGCATCCTATTTAAGAAGAGCAAGAACAAAACATTTTATAAAATGCCAAACATATTGGTAAAAGCGAGAGAAGGAAATAGTCATCACTAAAATGGATCATGTTTCTGAAAAACATTTACAGCAGACTGCAATTTTATTCTTTTGGGAAGGTTTCTAGACAGGTTGACCATCAGAGTATCACACATAGCTTGGCAGCAAGCCATCTGACCCAGCAAGGAGAATAGGACAAGTGTGCAAAAGTTGAGAGGGTAATAGAGTTTCCACTGATGAGAATTATCGGACTACTTGACAGGGGTTTTACAGAGGATGTAAAAACCCTAAATAAGAGGTCTTCTAAATAATCATTGCCATTCCCTTGAACCCTGAGAATCAATGTTTCTTTCAAGTTTTTCAAAAGAATTAATTGGAAACCCTGATTTAACATTTAGATGGAAAATCTGTTCTATACAGATTTGTCAGAAGACACAGATTTTGCAGCATGCTTTTTTTTCCCCTCCAGGTTGATGAATTTTGATACTCGTCACCCTTCTTCAAAATTCATTTATACTGTTATTTTCCTTACACATAGAAAAATCTCAAAAAATTACTTAGAAATAGAATAAAGCATTTAGTCTCTAGTTACTCTTTTGTGTAGCCTAAAATATTGTCTTCTCTAATTTAAAAGAAATTGAGTTCTATTTTTTATTTTCAACCTACATACAAAGAAGGAAGCCATGGAATATAGAGAGGGAGCTGGGGAAGATGGTGGAGTAGAAGGATCCTTAGGTCACCTGGTTCCATGAACACACTTAGTAACAGTGACGGCAGTGTCACCAACACAGACAACAAACCAAAGACAGGCAGAATAGACTAAGTTAATCATAGAAAAGAGGTCCCATCAAAAAGAGTAGGAGGGGCGGAGACCAGTAGGGAACCAAACTCTGGGCCAGGCTCACCACAAATGGAGGGATCTCACCAGCAAGCAGAAGGAAGGGAAGCAGACTCCATTCCGGACCCCCAGACATGGGGGACTTGCCCTGGGAAGATGAGTCCCTATAACATTTGGTTTTGAAAATCAGTAGGGCTTCATTTCATGAGTTTTTACAATCAGCACGGCTTAACTCCTGGATCCTTGGAAAATCAGTGGGCTCAGCTCTGGGAGAGCCAGAAGGCTATAAGAAACATTCCTTGTCCCTAAAAACACAGCGTAGCACACAACCCTGCCCACATACAGCATAGAAGCAGCAGTTAGAAAAGCACATGGGGTTATATAGGTAGATTTATTTACTAATCTCAGATGTGCCATGGAAGGGCAGGAATTTTTGGAGACTTCTCCAAGAACAAAAGAGTTGGGGGCACCATTTCTTCTGGGTCACTGTAGCCCTACTGGATGGACTGGGGACACACATCTTCTCTGACTGCTGGCCCTGCCCACCTGAAAGCCTCTCAAGGGGACGAGAGGCCCTTGCAGATTAATGTCACCATAGGCTTATAAGCAGGCTGGGGGCCGGCACCTGGCCTAACCCAGCTATAGGCCCGAGACAGTCCCAGTCCCATACTGACCTCTGACTTTTTTTTTTTTTTTTTGGACTCACTGATTTTTTTTTAAAGTTTTTATTTAAATTACAATTAGCATACAGTGTAATATTAGTTTCAGGTATACAATATAGTGATTCAACACTTTCATACACTACCCAGTGCTCCTCATGATAGGTGCACTCTTTAGTCACCATCACCTATATTTAACCTACTCCCGCACCCACCTCCCCTCTGATAAGACTGGTCTGTTCCTGACGAAGGAACCAAATCCTGCCCACAACAGGTAAAGTGAGCCATTGCAGCTGAGTGGGCCGAGGGCAGATGCAGCCCAACCAGTGTAGTAGGGTGCATGCAACACTCATCCAAGACACCTCGGAAGCAGCTGCTTCTGGCGGAACAAGAGACACTGGACTGAAGGGCACTATAAGAACTCTTCTTCAGGGCGCCTGGGTGGCTCAGTTGGTTGAGCTACTGCCTTCAGCATCAGGTCATGATCCCGGAGTCCCGGGATCGAGTCCCATATCGGACTCCCGGCTCTGCGGGAAGTCTGCTTCTCCCTCTGACCTTCTCTCCTCTCATTCTCAGTCTCTCGCTCTCTAATAAATAAATAAAAAATCTTTAAAAAAAAAAAAAAAAAGAACTCTTCTTCATAAACCCACTACTTTCAAGATCAGGAGACATAGCTGAGTTCCTTAATAACATAGAAACAAAATTAAAAATTAAAAGAAAATTTAAAAAAAAATGAGATGAAAGTTATGTCCCAAATAAGAGAACAGGTCAAAATTACAGGAAAAGAACTCAATGAAATGGAGACAAGCAACGTGGCTGATAGAGAATTCAAAGTAATGGTCATAAAGATACTCACGGGACTTGAGAAAGTAATTTGGACTTGAGAAAGTCATTTATCACTTTGTAAAAGTGATAAAAAAAAATACAAAATAGGACCAATCAGAGATGAAGATTTCAATCATGGAATTAAAAATACACTAGCGGAAATCAATAGTAAACTAGAGGAAGCAGAAGAATGGATCAGCAAGCTAGAAAACAGAGTAATTTAAAACAGCTTAGTTGAACAGCACAAAGAAGAAAGAACTACAAAAAGAGGGAATAGGTTAAGGAAACTCATCGCTATCATCAAGCATACTCACATTCACATTATACAGATCTTAGAAGGAGAAGAGACAGAAAAGGAGGCAGATAATTTATTTGAAGAACTAATAGTTGAAATTTTCCCTAATGTGGGAAAGGAAACAGAAATCCAGATCTAGAAGTCATAGAGAAGCCCCAACAAAATCAACTCAAGAGTGTCCATACTCAAACATGTAATAATTCAAATGGCAAGAGGTAATGATAAAGAGAGAATTTTTAAAAAGAGCAATTTAAGAGCAGGAAAAAAAGAATAAAGAATAAAAGGAAAAAACAAAACAAAACCAATTACAAACAGGAAACATCATAAGTCTACGAACTGATTTTTCAGCAGAAACTCTGTAAGTCAGAAGAAAGTGGTATGACATATTCCAAGCTCTGAATGGAAAAAAAAAACAAAAACAAAAACAAAACAACTCTGCAACCAAGAATATTCTATCCAGAAAGGGTATCATTCAGAATAGAAGGAGAGATAAAAGTTTCCTAGATAAATCAAAGTAAAAGGAGCTCATCACTACTTAATAAACCTTACAAGAAACATTAAAGGGAATTCTTGAATTCCCTTTAATTAAACAAAGACTATAATCAGGAGTAAGAACATGGGGAAAGAAAAAATTTCACAAGTAAATACAAACATAATGAAAGCAGCAGATTAACCATTTACAACACTAGTACAGAGGTTAAAGCACAAAAACATTAAAATCAACTAATGTGTAAAAATCAGTGAAGGGATTCACAAAAGAAACGGATGTAAAGTATAACATCATATACATAAAACATGTGGGAAAGGGATAAAGATGTCATGCTTTTAGAGTGAAACCATCAGCTTAATATAAACTCTTAATATAGACACTTGATGGTAACCTATAATGGATGTGCAAAACAAACAAACAAACAAACAAACAAACAAACAACAACAATAAAAACCATCCAGTATATCATGAAAGAAAGTCATCAAACCACAAGGGAAGAAAGCAAGGGAAGAACAGAACAGAGAAGCACTACAAAAACAATCACAAAACAAGTAACAAAATGACAATAAGTACATAGCTATCAATAATTGCTTTGAATGTAAATGGAATAAATGTTCCAGTCAAAAGATACCGAATGACAAAATAGATTCAAAAGCCCATCCATGCCTACAAGAGACTCACTCCGTCTCCGTCAAGAGACTCAAGCCATCTGCCTACAAGAGACTCACTTCAAACCTAAACAAAGCAGGGCACCTGGATGGCTCGGTGTGTTAAAGCCTCTGCCTTCAGCCCCTGTCATGCTCTCAGGGTCCTGGGATCAAGCCCCACATCAGGCTCTCTGCTCAGCAGGGAGACTGCTTCCCCCTCTTTCTCTCTGCCTACTTGTGATCTCTTTCTCTCTCTCTCTCCCTGTCAAATAAATAAAAATCTTAAAAAAATAAAGAACCTAAACATGTGCAGACTGAAAGTAAGGGAGTGGAGGAAAAACAATATATCATGCAAATGGGAGTGAAAAGAAAGCTAGAGAAGCAATATTATATTGGACAAAATAGATCTCAAAACAAAGACTGTCACAAGAGACAAAGGAGGACATGATATAATAATAAAGGGAACAATACAACAAAAAGATATAACAATTGTAAATATTTATGCACCCAACATAGGAGCATCCAAATACATAAAGGAACTATTAACAGACATAAAAGAAATCAATATTACAATCTACAATAATAGTAGAGACTTTAATACCCCACTTACATCAATAGGTAGATCCTCTAAACAGAAAATCAACAAGGAAACAATGGCTTTCAATGTCACATCAGACCAGATGGATCTAACAACTCTATTCAGAACATTCCATCCTAAAACTGAAGCATACTCATCCTAAAACTGAAGAATACCTTGTTCTCAAGTGCATAAGGAATATTGTCCAGAATAGATCACATGTTAGGCCACAAAACAAATCTCAACAAACGAAAAAGAAAAAAAAATTGAAATCATATTGTGTATCTATTCCAACCATAGCAATATGATGCTAGAAGTCAAGCACAAGAAAAAATCTGGAAAGAACACAAATATAGGCAGGTTAAACAATATGCTATTAACAATGAATGGGTGAACCAAAGAATCAAAGAATACATCAAAAACCTTACATGAGAACAAATGAAAATTAAAAGAGAAATGTTAAAAGTCTCTTGGATGCTGCAATATCTGTTCTAGAGAGAGGCAATACAGGTCTCCCTTGAGAAGCAAGAACAGACTCTAAGAAACAACTTAATCTTACACCTAAAGAGCAAAAAAAGAAGGCTAAATAAAACCCAAAGCCAGTGGAAGGAAGGAAATTATAAAGATTAGAGCAGAATAAATTAAATAGAGACCAAATAAACAACAGAATAGATCAATGAAACCAGGAATGGTTCTCTGAAAAGATCAACAAAATTGATAGAATGTTTAGCCGGACTCATTAAGAAAAATGAGTGAGAGAGAGAGAGAGAGGACTCAAATAAAATCAAAAATGGAAGAGGAGAAATAAAAACTAACACCACAGAAATTCAAAGCATTACAAGAGAACATTATGAAAAATTATATTCCAACAAATTGGACAACCTAGAAGTAATGATTAAATTTCAAGAAACATATCATCTTCCAAAACTCAATCAGGAAGAAATAGAAAATTTGTACAGACCAATTACTAGCAATGAAACTGAATCAGTAATCAAACAACTGCCCATAAACAAAAGTCAGGACCAGAGGGCTTCACAGATCAATTCTACCGAACATTTAAAGAGAGCTAATACCTAGTCGTCTCAAACTATTCCAAAACAGAGAGAAAGAGAGAGAGGAAGGAAAGATTTCAAACTCATTCTACAAGGCTAGCTTTGCCCTGATACCAAAACTAGACGCAGACGCTACAAAATCAAAACAAAGCAAACAAACAAAAAACTATAGGCCACTCTCTCTGATGAAAATAGATAGAAAATCCTCAACAAAATATTAGCAAACCAAATTCAACAATACATTAAAAAAATCATTCATCAAGATCAAGTGGGATTTATTTCAGGGATGCAAGGGGGACTCAATACTTGCAAATCAGTTTGTAAATCAATTAACATGGTATATCACATCAACAAGACAAAGGATAAAAATATATGGTTATTTCAGTAGGTGCAGGAAAAGAATTAGACAAACTACAGCATCCATTCATGACGAAAACTCTCAACAAAGTGGTTTTAGAGGAAACATACTCAAATATAATGAAGGCCCTATATATTTAAAAAACACAGCTAACATCATATTCAATGATGAAAAACAGAGAGATTTTCCTCTAAATCAGGAATAAGAAAAAAATGTCCACTCTCACCATTTTTATTCAGCCTAGTACTGAAAATCTTAGCCACAGCAAGTGGAGGCCGGCCCAAAGCAAGACTACTGATGGTATTATTGTTACCTAGAAAATAGGGACGCCCAATATATACCTCAAAATTTGTTGAGGGGATTCAGTAGTGTCTACCTCATATTTCTCTCCCTTTCTGTTCATGATAATATGAAATTTAAATATTCAAAGCATGTTGTCTCCAAATTGTGTTAGCTTCATAAATGAAAATTAGAATACACATAAACACACATATATATGTATTTAAATTTCTATATACTTATAAATATACACGTACACATATATAAAATACATAATGATATTAACTATATTGTGAACCCGGTAGCTTGCTGCTTGTTTTCTTTCATTTGATATATGGCATAATATGGATGTCAACTGCATTTGATTCTTAATATAGGGAACCCAGAATCAATCATTCATTCATTTATTTATTTGTATATATGTATGTATGTATGTATTATTTTAAGAGAGGGAGAGAGATAGGGGAGGGGAAGAGGGAGAGAGAGAATCTCAAGCAGGCTCCACACCCAGCATAGAGCCCCACCCAGAGCTCAATCTCACAGCCCTGAGATCGTGACCTGAGCCAAAATCAAGAGGGGGACACTTAACTGACGAAGCCACCCAGGAACACCCAGATTCATATTTTTTACAGTAGAAACATGGGCTCAGGAGTAATCAGAAAGTTTTAGTGATCCTGTAAGCTACAGAGCATCAAGTGCAATCCAGGTGCAACACTATTTTGGGTTTTTGTTGTTGTTGTTGTTGTTACTGTTGGTTTCATTTTATTGTTTATATGAGTATTTTTATAAATTGAATTTTCCATATTGTGTAGGTAACAAGCAAACAAAAGCATCTATTATTTGCCAGCTTTGTCACTGGAAGAGTTTGATTATGTTTAGTTTAATCATATACATTTATTAAATCATATGGATTAAATTTATAAATTAATTACATTGACTACTAAAAGTCTTGTTGGTAACCCTTCAATAGAAATATGATTTGCTTCACCAACATAATTCATAATTCATATTTTTTTCACGGAAGATAGAAAAATAAAAACTTTTAAAAAAGGATATGCTGACAGACATTTTTGTAATGTCTTAATCAACATTATCATAGACACTGGATACTATCTAGCATGTATGTGACCTAATAGAGAATGTCATGTAAATTTATAATCACATAGAACATAATATTAGTATCTAATGTCATTGGTTTTAAATTTTGGTAGTTTACATTATTGAATGAGCTTATTTTGAATGTAGCCATATCAACTTCTGTTAAAACTGTGTATTTTAGAAATGCTTTGTCATCTAAAGACTGAAAACAATAGAACATTATTGAGGAATATTGAAGAAGACACAAACAAATGGAAAGACAATCCATGCTCACTGACGGGAAAAGTTAATGTTGTGAAAATGTCCATACTATCCAAAGCAATTTATAGATTCAGTGCAATCCCTATCGAAATTTCAATCCCATTTTTCACAGACACTCTAAACTTTATGTTAAACAACTCTAAACTTTATGTTAAACCACAGAAGACCTCACAGAGCCAAAGCCATCTTGAGATAGACCAAAGCAGGAGACATCATGCTCCCTAAGGTCAAACTAGGTTACAAAGCTGTAGTCATCAAAACAGCATGGTGCTGGCATAGAAACAGACACATAGATCCATCAACAGTATAGAGAACCCGGAAATAAACCCCCGCATCTAGAGTCAATTAATTTAAGACAAGGGAGACAAGAATATGCAATGGTGAAATTTTCAGTTAATAGTGCTAGGAAAACTGCACAACCCTATGCAAAAGAACAAAAATGGGCCACAATCTTACACCATATGTAAAAATTAACTTAACATTAAAGTCATGAATATAAGACCTGAAGCCACAAAGCTCCTGCAAGAAAACATAGTCATTAAGCTCCTTGACACTGGTCTTGGCAATGATTTTTTTTTGGATCTGACACCAAGAACAAAGGCCACAAAATAATAAATAAACAAGTGGGGCACATACAACTCAAAAATTTCTGCACAGCAATGGAAAACATCAGCAAAATGAAAGGGCAACTTACTGAGCAAAATACATGCAAATTATATCTCTAGTAAGGGGTTAATGTTAAAAAAATATTTCAGAAATTTATATAACTCAATAACAAAACAAATAATCTAATTTAAAAAAATTTGGGTTAGAAGAACTGAAAAGATATTTTTCCCAAAGAAGACATCCAGGTGCCCAGCAAGTACATAGAAAGCTGCTAACCATCACCTGTCAGAATGTCTAGAATCAAAAAGACAAAAATTAAGGAGTGTTGACAATGTTATACAAAAAAGAGGACCCTCATGCACTGTTGGTGGGAATGTAAATTGGTGTAGCCAATTTATTATGGAAAACAGTAAGGGGGATTCTTCAAAAAATTAAAAATAGAAATACCTTACAATCTAGTAATTCTACTTCTAGGTGTTTATTGAAAGAAAAGGAAAACAGTAATTCAAATAATTCAAAAATAAATATATGCACCCTCATGTTTATGACAGCATGATTTATAATAGCCAAGATATGGAAATAATCTAAATGACTATCAGTGGATGAATGGATAAAGAAAACATATAGATAGAGATATATAGATTATGTAGATATATATAGATATAGATATAGATATAGATATATAATGGCATTCTATTCAGCCATAAAGAAAGAATGAAACTTTGCCATTGGTGAAGTGGATGAAATTTGAGGGCATTTGCCAAGTGAAATAATTCAGAAAGAGAAAGACAAATACCGAATATTTTATGTATCATCTCACTTATTTGTGGAATCTAAAAACAAACAGGGGTGACTGTTGGGTGGCTCAGTGGATTGGGCGTCAGACTCTTGATTTTCACTGGGGTCATGATCCTGGGGTCGTGGGATC
>CM052800.1:176218812-176268347 GCA_028533885.1 Nasua narica | reverse complement strand
TTTTTGAGATTTCAAAATACACTGCATTAGGATATTAACAAAAGGGCCCACCAACCAAACAACAGTAAGCGGGTTTCTTAAGTTTGATTGAAATGCAGGTCCTCTCACGCTCTTGTCACTACCACCGAGATCACTTGTTATGTGTCTAGGTTTCAGGGACCAACCCCCTGTCGCTGAGTCAAGGTCTTCTTAGGGACTGGACCCAGAAATCTGCATTTAGACTGGATTTTCACGTGATTTTTTTTCTTGCATTGACTTGCAAAAACGTTTAGAATGAAACACATTATTATTAGTTTAAGATCTTATTTATTTATCTGACAGAGGGAGAGAACACGCATAGGAGCACAAGGATGGGGAGACACAGAGGGAGAAGGGGAAGCAGCCTCTACTTTGAGCAGGGAGCCTGACTCGGGGCTGAATTCCCAGAACCCGGGATCATGACCTGAGCCCAGGGCAGATGCTAAGGGACTGAGCTGCCAGCAGCCGCTAAAACACATTACTTTTTTCCTATTTCTCCTTCACCCCAAGTAGTGCCTAGTGATTACACACACACACACACACATACATGCTATGGATGAACTGTGTGTTCCCCCCAACATTCGTAGGCCGACACCTCACCCACGAAGTGATGGCATTAGGAGGTGGGTCATTGGGAGGTGAGGTCATGATGGGATCAGTGCCATTATAAAGGAGACCCCGTAGAGTCCCTCACCCTCCAGCACGTGAAGGCACTGCGAGAAGACATCATCCACGAACCAGGAAGCTCTCACCAGACACCGAATCTGTGGACGCTTTGATCCCGGATTTCTCGGCCTCCATAAATGTGAAAAGTACATTTCTGTCATTTATAGGCCACCCAGGTCATGGCATTTTATTAAAGCAGCCCGAAAAGACCAGGAATATATATCTCCTCAATAAGAAACTATTTCCACTTCAGCCTTATTTATAACGTTATAATGAGCTTCCAGAGACACTGGAGACACACACGTGAGATTCAGTACAAGTACCAATTCCAGACTAGAGCCATCACTTACGTTTATCTATTCCTGCCTTCTTAGCAGTAGAGTTAGGGGCTTAAAAACAACAAAGTCCAAATTTAGTTTTATATGTGTCCATGGGCATTTTCCCATTTGTGCCAGCCCTATGAGAGCAACACTTAACTTTCTTCATTTTTATGGGCACCAAGAATAATACATTAAAGTTTACAGCTTCATGGACCTAAAAGAGTTATCTGAAAATACATAGAAATGAAAAATCTCAATGATTAGAAAACATGGGGTCATAATTTCATTGGCAATATTTTTCCTTTCCTAGGGGTGGTAACATAATGATGTATTTTGGGTTAGAAGACATGTCAGTTTTGATCAAATATCTTATTAATGATTAGCTCTTTTAAAGAAAGAGAGGAATTAGCCTCTTTTCATCTGGCAAAGCACTACGCTAAAACTTTTCATGTGTTATCTCATCTGATCCTTACAAATAAGCTTTAACAAGTGATGAAGGCAAGAAAGTATGTAGGACCACAGGGCTTGCCACTGTGGCAACTCAAGTATTAGCAGATCTAGCTGGCTTTCCATGTACCAGACTATCTCTCTTGGCTTAACTGCACGTACGCTAACTGCTGTGCCCACATTATGCCAGGCATTGTTCTAAACACCACTAACTGTTAACAATCCTCATTATCCCCATTTTAGAAGTGAAGAAATTATGCCACAAAAAGATTTGCGCAATGTGGCCCATGGTTTGGAAATGTCAAAATGATGTAGGTTCTAGAATCTCTGCTCTTGGTCTGTATGCAATGCTGCCTTTACCAGTATAGGTTTTTCCAGAGATTCACGAACTATCTTGAAAGATCATTCCATGGGAAGCTTTGCCTCTGTGCACGGCGATCTTACCTCTTTTTTTTAAACTTTCATCAAATGGGTGACAGTATCAAGCATGTACATGATGTTTTCCAGATAGTATAATTTTTGTAAATTTTAATAGTCAAATAACTTATTATTATAGTATAATAATATAATATTATGACATAATGGTATAATAAATAATAGCAAAAATAATACTTAAGAGTTTGATGCTCTAACAACTGAGCTAGCCGGGCACCCAATAATAGTAAAACTAATAATCGAGTTAGGTAGGAAAATATTTTCCCAGTAAATACATTATTGCAATTAACATTGCTTTATTTTCTAAAGTTTATTACATGAAAAGATAAAAGCAATTAATTGCTATTTAAATATTAAATAATAATTGCTTATTATTTAACATAACACAATTCTCGTCAATAAAATGCTGAGACAAGAAACTATGATCAGGAGAACATATGCAACAAAGATAGTAAAACTGATGGTAGTTTTCTTTCATGAATATTGAAATCAGAATCTTGATGCATTTTCAAGAGAAGCATAGGTGAAGACTAATTTGAAACAAAGAAATATGATTAATGAGCTGAGGGACACATTTAATACATTTTTATATGAAAACAAGCTGATTTGGTTATCATGGAGAAAGAGAGAGAAAGGTTCAAAAAGTTCCAGGAGATAATCGTGGAAAATATTAATAATGGATAATGGCTCTGTCATTTAATTTTTTAATAATATTGTTGTGTAGTTTGTGAGCATTTCTAATAACTTTAGAAAAACGTCAGAAGTTTTGTCTGGGCATGTTATAATCATGTGAATAAACAGAAAGTCAATGGAAGTGATCTGTTTATTCAAACAAAGAACCATGACTTAATTAGCTATGTTTTGGGGTTTTGTTTTGTTTTGTGTCTCATTAAATGTTCGCCAGTTTACGAGGGAGGCATGGTTGCCGCAGGATACACTCAAGTTCAAGTCATTGGGTTACATCGTGCATTTTCCGTGCTCGTCAAGGGATGTCTTAGCATCAGTCCGGGCATGAAAGTGTTTCCGTTAAACTGGAAGACGAAGTCAAGGGAGACTGGCAGGGTTTGCAGACGGCCATTCCTTACACCCACAGAGATCAGACTGTGCCTAAGATAACTCGAAAGAACTGCTGCTTTTTGTAGGATTGTTTTCCATACTTCCATGGGAAAACTTTCCTATTAGGAAAAAAGGGTGGGTTTTTTCATTTTGTTTTTGCTTCCTCTATCCTGTCAAGTTTTCTGCCTAAATTCTGTGGAATTTAAAAAAAAATAATAATATTGGGTGAGGAAAAAAGAGAAACAGAGAGAGGCGGTGATTACTTTCAATAAACCGAACATATTCCTTACAGAAGAATCTACCACTAAATGTATTAATCCAGAAAAGAGGAAGAGTGTTTGGGGTTTTCTTTCTTTCTTTTTACTCTCTTAAAGGGATTATTTGGAGGCCGCACGAAACAGAATAAAGGGTTTCTAAGTAAGTCTTGAAAATCCTTCTTGCGACGTCCTACCTTCAGAGCAATACCGAATAAGTGATTCCTGGGCACTGGCTCAGTCACGGACGGAGAGCGAGCGATGTGCCAGCGACTAGGACGGGCGCCAGAGAGGAAGATGACATGAGATCTCCCTTAGACAGCTCTGGGCCAGGCAGATAGTGGAAGCATCCCCACACTGCAGGAGTTCTTTTTTTCTCCTTTTTCTGCTCATTTCTATACAGAGAGATGGTCCATCTGGGGATGTGTTTCCAAATAGGTTTTAGACACGGACTGAGCAATTTTCCTCTTGATTTCTTCTGGTCTGTAGAAGAGCCGGCTTCCGTAACAGCCCTTGACCACGAGGGTCCGACCGCACCCCTCCGAGGACGGGATTCCCACGGCCCCCGAACTGCCCGCGGAAGAACAGAGCACGGCCACACTGAGGCCGGCCTGCATGGTCTCTTACGAACCGAGAAGCCACCACGATTTAGAAATTAACTGGAGTTACTCCATTCGGTATTTTTTCTAACCGAGCTTCTCAGTTGGTCCTCATTGTAATTTCTCATGTGAGTCCACACCGAATGAAAGAGCAATCCTGTCTACGGAACCTAATTCATGGACTTTCAGACTCAAGAGAGGACACTAGGGAGGACGAGCTCGATACCACAGACGTGTTCCTGGCTGGGCTGAAACCTGGTTCAATGCCTGATCTTAACATCGATAGTCAGTTAACAGAATTTAATATTCTTATAAGCTTTCTCCTGCCTCTCCTCTCCTTGGATGGTGAAACTGGAAAATCTCTCCTGTTTGATACTTCCAGGATTGACCTTCCAGACTACAGTACCCCCCAGATTATGTAGGTGGATGAAATTCAAAGTGATAATTAGCAGTTTAAAACATAAGACACAGTCCCAATCCTGAGACATTCGACGGCTTCATTTTTGCAGATGCTGGAAGGATGGGTACCTTTACACACATACACGGACTCACATTTCTGCTGGTCACAAAAGAGAAAACGAAGTCTGAAACGTGGCAAAATGCAGACACAGATGTCCAAACCCTCACCGCAGTGACATTCCTCCTTGACCAGACTAAGAAACTGACTTTCTGCCTGGCAGGAACTTTTTTCCAAGGTTTTTTTTTTATGGCCACAAAATTCATCTTCCTGCTACTGACAGACATTAGAAGATCTGCTTATCAATTCCTCCAAATGAAATAGACATTATTTGTTTCCAGCAATCCGGATTTGGCTGAGAAATAGTAATGATATGTAAGTATTAAAATTACATGTCTCTCACATACACACATTTGCACACAAATGTACAGACACACAGGGATCTTATTCTTTCCCATTAGAAAAGAACAATCACTTGTTATAATTTTGCTGGGTGTGTTATAGGTGTATATAGCCCCCTTTCACTTTTATTTCCAGAAATCATTAAAAAAAATAATTATAGACCATCATGGTATAATTATATCCTATCTTATATTTTCAAAGTTTTCTTCTTTCATATGATTTAGATTCTTAACAGTAATTACGATCTTATGTTTTTACACATGTTCACTATTAAAATCTGTTTTTGAAGCAAGCAGCATAAAAGCTTGCCAATACATAATCATTTATTCCTTCCAGGACTTTATTAGTATAAACACAACTCCGTGATCTAAACTTCGTGAAATAAATAGAGACTAGGAGCCTGCAGCTTAGACTCTGTGAAATTAAGAAAAATGAGATACAAAGCAAGAAGTACAAGAGAAATGTCACTTGTGGAAGAAAGGAATCCCCTGATGAAAAGAACCGAAGAGACAGATGATCCTGAAAACTTCCTCCGCTCTAATGAAACGATGTGAGTCAAAGGCTCACCTTCTTATTGTTATTAATTACACATCAAGTTTAGGACACTGCATTTAAGACCGAACTGGAGAAGAGGAAATTGTCATTCCATTAAAGCCTGTCATGGAGGCAGAGTCCTAACAGTTACTCATGAGGAGGGACCCGCAGCCCATAGTGCCCGGGACTTTGCTTTCACTACCTTCTCTGCGAGGTGTTTAAGTCACAGAAAACACAATGGAAAACAGTTTTCATGTATTTCCTTTTCTAATTAAGTTGGAGATGCCTTTATTTTTGTCATTTTAGCCTCAAGGAAGATCATATAAGGAAATATTTTAATGATGTGTAATAAAAATGAGTATTTTCCAAATTAAAGTAAAAATAAGGGGAAAATCCTGATTTTGCTTTAAAAAGGACTTTTTGGTAATTAAATCAATTTTCAAAATGTTCCAAAAGTACCTGCTCAGAGGCTATAAAAATAACTATACTTGGTTTAACTGCCTTAATTACCTAAAATGACTCATGTCGGCAATGTATTTACGAAAAATTAATTAACTTATGCAAGTAGAGATAGCAAGGCTAAGCATACCTTTCTTCCCATTGATCTGTAAAATCAGAGCCTTAATGCTGGGATGATCTAAGTGGAAGGAAAATAAAAAGGGAAAATAGGAGGCCCTGTGGATTGCAATGCTTTGTTGAAGGCATTTCACTTAATACAACCAGTAATTAGTTAATATTTGTATAGTGCTTAAAATACGTTAAGTACTGCCCAAAGACTTTATATGTGGAAACTCATTCAATCTTCACCATAATCCTGTGGGGAATATTGTTGTGCCAATTTTATATAAAGCAGATGTTAGGTGACTTCTCCTAATTCACACACAAAAATACAGGGAGAAGCCAGAATCGAACCCAGACAATATATCTCCAGATTTGATCATTTTGATTTCTACGCTATAACACAGGCGAATCATAGCAAAATAGCTCCTTTTATCCCCTAAACATAGAAACCAAAGAGTTACGTAATCACGCTGGATGGAAAGGGTTGGTCCCTGAGGCTCTCTCAATGTCCCAGCACCAAAACGGGACCTTGCCATTTGTGACAGCTTGGATGACCCTGGACAACATTAGGGCAAATGCAAGAAAACAGACACACAGAGACTCACGCTGCATAACCCCACCGCCCGACAGGTAGAATCTGAAATAGTCCACCTAAAGAAGTAGAGGGTGATTGGTGCTTGCCTGGGACCTGGAGGTGGGGAAATGGGAAGACACTGGCCAACCGGTAGAAAAGTCCGTGATAGGATGAATGAGCGCTATAGATTTAATACCGAACATGGTGACCACAGTTAATGATACCGTATTATATACCTGAAATTTGCTAAGAGACTTGATCCAAAGTGTTCCCACCACCAAGTAAATAAATAAAAACAAATGACTATGTAATGGGATAGATTTGTTAGTTAACTTGATTGTGGTAAACATTTTGCAATGCATGCATATACCAAAATATTACATTGCACACCTTAAGTAAATACCATTTTTACTTGTCAAATATACCTCAATGAAGCTGGAGAGAAAAAAAAAATTTTTTTAAATGAAATTGGACCTAAGAAATTATCAATGGCATGCTTCTTGTATACCCAGCAAGGATATATTATGTTTACATATTTTCTCTCTGCAACTGCCTTTCGGCAAAGGAATCCCAGATCATTTATTCCTATAATAAAATAATACAAATACTTCATATAGAATTTACATGTCTCAAATAATTATTTAACACTCTAAATTCTTTTCTACCGAAGGAGCCCTCATGTTTAAAAGAACGAGAATGTAGCTTCACTTTTGCACTCCTAGAAAAATATTTCAAAAATTGAATTTATAAGGAAAAATTCTTTTAAATTTTGTTGTTGTTGTTGTTTGTGTGTTTGGTGTTTGCTTAAACACATCTGTGCGTATCTGGCATTCATCTCCATCAAAAAGCTTTATCATTTTCCAAAATGATGCTCAAAACTTTAATTTGCTGGAAAAACATAAAACAGGAATATCATACATCTTGACAACAAGAGAGATATTGAGGCAACTATCTTGAAAATTATTCTCAATAACTATATGGTGGACAGACGATTTAGGCACTGTCCTTCTTGGTCCCACCTCCCGGGATTTGCACCCTTCCCCTTACTACGGGCAAGAGCACGACTTATGACTTGTGCTAAATCTACGGAACACAGCCCAGATGAGGGACCGTGTACGTACCTTAACTGCACCCTAAGACTGCGGCCCCCTCGCTGTCATACACCGTGTTGACTTTGGCCGAACATGGCGCCATGTGGCGGGCTGCCTGTGCTGGGAGCCCCAGTTGGCCAAGACTTCAGAAATGGTCGCCAACAAAAAACATGAAGCCCCATGACTGAAAGGAATTTAATTCTGCCAATAAAAGTTGATCCTTCTTTAGCTGAGCCTCACATGAGACCACAGCCCAATTAACACCTTGACTGTTGCCTTGGGAGGCCCTGAGCAGAAGACCCAGTCGAGCTGTGCCCAGACGCCTGACCAGTGGAGACTGAGGGTAATTTAAAAGGCTCTCTGTTAGTCATCTCTTGATAAGTAGCAACGGTAAACTAATGCAGACTGCCTTTGCCTCAAATTTCCAACCTTTCTTCCCACGGCAATCCCACGGTGACATTACCTTCATGAGCACGAGGCCATCCCTTCCTGTTCTCTAGCTTAATTTCTAAGGAATAAAATGTATATTGCAAACCAGTCCAAACGCTTACTGGTTTGAATTTTTAATTGTATTTTTTTTTGTATTGCAAATTAATAATTCCTTTTAATAATTATAGATTATACATTGATGAATCGCATTTTTAAACACTGCTATGTTCTGTGAACTAGATGTCCTGTGTGCGAGGTGGTGAGGATATGAGATGCTTAACTCTCATAATTCTTCTCTTAAAGGAGATGGCAGACAACGAAGGAAACGATGCTTTAAATCAAGTGGGAACAATGCCTCTTTGACACACGCACTCATTGCTGTGGACGTAACAAAGAAGCAAACAGGAGAAACTGCACTTCAGATGGGACGCGGCATTGCAGAGAACAGAGCCTCTGTGCAGGACTCCTGCGGGTGGAACCCCGACTTTGTCACTAACCAGCTGAACGAAGCTGGGAATATGAATTCAATTCCCTGAGTCTCCATTTCCTCTAAGATAGAATTGGAAAAAAAATTATTCGTTCCTTTATAGTGCTGTAGCAAATAATTTAATATACATGAATGGCTGGTATGACCATAACATATCACAGGAGTGGTTAAGGAAGATTTCCCAAGGAAGAAACTGCAGAGCTGGTTGGTGACGAGCAGCAGCCGGGTCGCGGGCTCGGGGCGGACTGACGCCAGGAGCAGGCAAGGACCTGCCGCAGCTCCGCACAGAGACATGGAGGCTGCCGGTGACCAGGTGGTTAGATGAGCCTGGGGAGGCAGTCAGGGGAGGGTTCTGAGAGGCCACGCCTGATGTGTCAAGGAGTATGGCTTTATCTGGAAGGGGACAAGTCTGTCCTGACTTCTCTCAGCAATACTGTTTACAACTGTCAGCTTTAAATGCAGAGTTCCTCTTGTGTCCTCTCCATGATAAAACCAGCAAAAGTGCCAGTGAAGGAAGGCTACATCAGATAACTATAGATGGTGGCCCATGAACTGTCTTGGGAATTTCATCTCTCTGTTCCAAAAGTTCATGGTTTGTCTCCCAGAAAATGCTTTTCCAGGGCAAAACAGTATGTATGTATGTATGTATTTTTAAAGATTTTATTTATTGATTTGAGAGACAGAGAAAGTGAGAGAGAGCATGAGAGGAGAGAGGGTTAGAGGAAGAAGCAGACTCCCCATGGAGCTGGGAGCCTGATGTGGGACTCGATCCCGGAACTCAAGGATCATGACCTGAGCTGAAGGCAGTTGCTCAACCAAGTGAGCCACCCCAGGCACCCACAAAACAGTATTTAAAAAAAAAGGAGGCAGAAGACCTTAAAGACAGCTCACAAAAGAAGATACCCAGATGGCAAATAAGCCGAGGAGAAGATGCTCCACCTCCTATGTCATTAGGGAGTGAGACACTGCTATACGTCTAGTAGCATGGTGAAAATCCAGAAAAGTCAGAACACCAAATGCTGGTGAGGATGAGAGGCCACAGGCACTCTCACTCACTGATGCTGGGAACACAAATCACACGGTCACTTCAGAAGACGAATCGGCAGTTCCTTACAAAGTGAAACAAAATTAGACTATGTAACCCAACAAATCATTCCTACGTATTTACCCAAATCAGTTAAAAACTCATGTTCACATAAAATCTGAACAAAATATTTATAGCTGCCTTATCCATGATTGCCAAAACATGTAAGCAACCAAGATGTCCTTTAATAATAGGTGAATAGGTCAACAAATGATGGTATATCCCCACAGTGGAATACTATTCAGCTAAAACAAGAAGTGAGGGATCACACCACAGAAAGACAAGGAAGGATCTTAGGCGTGTTTTGCTAAGTGGGGAAGCTAGTAGGTATGATTCCACCTACGTGACATTCTGGAAGAGACCAAACCATAGAAAGGTGAGTTCAAGTTTAATCTCACAGTGAAAATAAAAATGAGCTTAGATGCCACAGGACATAACAAGGTGATGGACTTTCCCACTGAGATGTAATTGGTATATAGCTCTGGACAAGTCTGAGCTGTGCAAAATGTTGGTTTGCAGATATATATTGCAATATGAAGGAGTCCCTTCTTTTCTAACTGAATCTGATAATTGTAATATGGGCCATCCTACAATTTGCTTCTACTTTATTTTTAGAAGAGAAAAAAATAATTTTTAATAGACTAAATATTTTCATTTAATTATACCCACTGAGCACTGTATTGATTTTGGAATTACCTTTAACCAAAAGCAAAAGACAGTTGAAAGGTAACACGATTTTGAGAATAAGATACCATAGGTAGGCCCACAAACACTGCTAAAGAACATAAGTGCCTTCCAGGTACATCTGGAACCTTTCTTCCATAGAATTGTGAATCGTTATTCAAGACTACACAGTGATTTGGTCCAATTCCTGCCACTAACAAATGCCTTGCTATTGAGAACATGCTTGAAAAATACATTTTTCATATAACATGGGCCTATGCTATCAATTAGAGGAAAACGTCACAGACAGTGAAGATTCTTAATAAAAATTGATTTTGGTCTGGTTAAGGCTCAACAAACAACTCTGATCTGAAGATCAAAGTTGCATCAGAATAAAGGCCAAAAGAAAAAGAGATCAATATCAAATATTTTAGTCCCGAGGTTAATACATTTGCTTATAGAGCCACACTGAACCACTCATTTTAAGGAAGAAGCTAGTTTGGTACCATAAGAAGACTGTAGATTTTTTTTTTTTTTTTTTTTTAGACTGTAGATTTTTTTAAGGGCAACAATATTTCTTGGCTCCAGGTAGTAACAATTATATACTTACGTTGATATGCAAAGATATTATGGATAAAAAGAGCTTAAAATTCCTTTAACAAATAATTGTTAACCAAGAACTCTTTAAAGAGTGTGTGTGTGTGTGTGTGTGTGTGTGTATGTGTATGTGTGTGTGTGTGTGTATGTGTGTGTTCACCACTAATTATTGCCCTAAGGACAGCTGTTAGTCTTGTAGGGTGTTATTACCTGATATAAATATCTTCTAAAATCAGTGATTAGCCTCTTAAATAGTAATATAAATAGAATTCAATAGATCACAAAGATTGTGTTTACTGAGCTAAGGTGGAACCACTAAATGACATCCCAGGATAATACAAGTTTTATGTGTATTTACAACGATGTCTCATCTCATCTAGAAGGTCAATGACCTAGAAATGCAAATGTTAGGCAGTAAATACTGACTTCATTTTTAACAATTATTTTGGTGTTAAAAAGACCAACTTGACCCTGTTCATCCCCTTCAGGTAAGTACACCAACCCTCTAAGCATCTACAGACAAAATAGAAGAGAAGCAAAGATCAGCGCCTATGGGGGCAGAAAGTGAATGGCATTCCTGGGTCCCGCGCCATCAGTTGAGGCTTCCAAATGGAGATTCTGGAAAATGGATAGTCAGGGAGAGCAGAGAACATCAGAGAATGGAGTCCAGGAGGTGAAACCACATCATATCTCTAAAACCAATATTCTTGTCAGTGACATAAATGGGAAGAGACCAACTCTAATAAGATTCAATGTATAGATGATTTCAATGTAAACTGAACAAACATAACGAAGAAATGTCATTTCTTCTATTCTAATAACTTTTGCATGCACAAAGACGTAGGTTAGTAGTTATACTCATGCCCATGATGAATTGCCCAATGAAATTTAAGGCTTTCCAAAGTGAAATATGAATAGCTTTTAAATTTTAATATTCACAACTTAGTTTGCTAAGACTAGTTTGTAGCATAGGTTATCTTAAAACATTACTACTATCATTTGAAGACAGGCTTGTCCAAATTTTATCAAAATACATTATTCCCATCCACTAAATAATACTGGAGATTTACCTAGACTATGGTTTAAAAAGATTTCAAGGCAGTGAAACTCCACCAACGGCATTAAAATACAGGTTTGAAAAGAAAGTTTACTTTATCCACATTCCCATCACTTGGAATGTTCGCTGCTATTCTTATCATGTAAAAAATTAATTTGCTGCATCACAATCAGTGGAGTTAAAATATGCAAAAATGGTGGCACACGTTGTCTTGTTGATTACCTATTCTCCACTGTGAATATATCTTTTTTTTTATAATTTTGAGGAAAATAGCCTATGAAAATGGATAAATTAGGAAAGATAGAATAGGTAGCAATTCTATGAAATAGGGAAAGAAAAGCCCCAAATATTCATTGCAAGTGTAAATTGAAAGAAAGAAAACTCAAATGCAGGTATATCCATGATTAAGATGGGAAGGTATCAGAAAAAGTGGAGAAATGAAGGCTGGAATCGCCAAGGAGAAGACAGAGCGTGAAGTGAGCAAAACAGTGAGGACAAGCAGAAAATTAGACTCAGTTTGCTCTTTAGTCCTGCTTCTGAACACGCAAACCACAGGAGGTGTTCGAGTTAAATACATTGACTAGAAATTTGTTATTTCCCTCATATTTGGCATTACTCCAGATTTCAGAAAAATTCTCTGGGAATTTTAATAAAAACATGAATAGAAGGATAATACTTCAAAAATTATTATTAGAAGTCATAAAAACTTGACAACAACGAAGTGATTTTTCTTTCAAAACACAAAACAGGCACCAATGTATCTGTAGAACATATGGACCACAGAGCCCCGGGTTTGCATGGGGACTGAGTTCAGAACACAGCTTCCTCCGCCATTCCCAGCCCGTGTCCCCACCTGCCACCGCTCCTCTTCCCCACTGTGAGGTGGCGCTTCTCAAGCCCCACTCCCTCTCCCAGTGCACTGTGGAATCCCTTGCTTCCAGCCACCAACAAGGGGTCCTGTATTTAGTGTGCTTTCGTGCGTGTAGGTACATAGTGTGCATGCTCTTATGCAGGCTACAGGGAGAAATCCATCTCCCCCCCAAAATCCGTTGAAGTCCCCATCCCCGGGCCTTCATGTGTGGCCTCATATGCAAATAGGGTCATTGCAGATGTGGTTCCAATGAGGTCATGCAGGATTAAGGTGGGACTTAATCCAGCGTTCTTCGGAGAAAACAGAAATGAGGACAGAGACAGGCACTTAGGGGGAAAAGCCATACAAAGGAGGCAGATAGTGGAGTGATGTCCCCACGGGCCAAGGGAAACCGGGATGACCGGCTATGAGCAGAAGCCAAGAGCAGCTGAGGAAAGAAGCTCTCCGAGAGTCACCAGTGGGGCGAGGCGAGCCCATGCCCTGGTCTCACACTTCCGGCCTCCAGACGGCAAGAGACCACATCTCCCTCTTAGGGGACCCAGTCTGTGGTACTTTGTTATGGCAGCTCCATGGAATTTATTTTTTTATTTTTATTTTTTTTAAAGATTTTATTTATTTATGTATTAGGAAAGAGAGAGAGTGAGAGAGAGCATGAGAAGGAGAAGGTCAGAGTGAGAAGCGGACTCCCCGTGGAGCTGGGAACCCGATGTGGGACTCGATCTCGGGACTTCGGGATCATGACCTGAGCCGAAGGCAGTTGCTTAACCAACTGAGCCACCCAGGCACCCATCCATGGAATTTATACCATCGGTTCGTCATTCATTCATTCATTCATTCATTCATTCATTCCCTTCCTTATTTATGGCAGGAGCCCCAGAAAAGGAGGGCAGGGTGGGGCCAGGCCATCCAGCCTCAAGCTGGACAAGTAATAGGGGCACACTGGACGCCTGCGGAGTCGAGGATTCCTTAAGGCGCAAGTACTAAGATGTGTACTTGAGGAAGAAAGAAATGAGAAAAAAATATAAATAAAACACAAGTGATCCAGCCTGAGAAAAGTCAGCTCTCTTCTTCAGAGAGATGCCCTTATTGTTCATTTATTAACTCTCCACCAAGTAGCTTTTCTTTTTTTAAGATTATTTATTTGAGAGACAGAGTATGAGCAGGGGAAGCAGCAGAGGGAGAGGAGGAAGCAGGCTCCTCGCTGGGCAGGGAGCCCCAAGGCGGGGCTTGATCCCAGCATCTTTGAGATCATGACCTGAGCTCAAGGCAGATACTTAAATGACTGAACCACCCAGGCGCCCCTTGACTCAATATTTTACGGCTTTTTTTTTTCTTTTTTTTTTACAGAATAGTCCAGAGTATCTGGTGTTCCTCCTTCAACTGACCTCCAGCCTGTACTGCTCAGGAACGCACTCTTTCCCCAAACTCAACTTCACCACGACCTCGAATGCCATCACTTCTCTGAAACCCAAAGCAAGGCATCTCGAAATTATTTTCTATTACTTGACAGGATAAATCTATTTATACAGCCGCTGGCTTGGTGCTACAGAAAAAGTCCTTCATAAACGCTGGTGATGATAATATTTTGGAGGGAAATATTAAGTGCTTTTCAATTTATGCATAACCTTTCCAGGCCCAACTGTATTTAACGGAGTTATAACCTGTCATAGCTCTTTATTCTCCTTCCTCTATTTATAACTCCAGAGCCAACTTCCTCGGTACATACTGGGAGCACTGAGGGGCTGAAGGAAAGACGGGTGAGTCGGGAAGAGGTGGTAGCTGCTGGCAGACATTCAAGTAAAGACGGATGAGAGAGGGAACTCGTACCTGAGTGAGGACATCACCACACTCCAATGAAACGAAGGCAGAAAATAAAGAGGGTGCCAGGTAAAAATATGAAACTCTTTGCAGCACAAAGCTCCTGGATAGAGCTATGCAAGAAATACATTGAAGGTCTGAGGCTTGGCAGGAGGATGGGTAGGAGGCACTGCTCTCTAAAAGAAATGCTAGAAAAATAAACCCATCAAGGAGGGGCTGTGTCCTAATCATCCTCTCATGGTAGGGCCTGGCCCAGGGCTTAGCACATGGGGAGTTTAGAGATTTGACTCTTATTTGGAGCCAACACATATAAACTCTTTATTTTCTAGGGTTATATGTTGGTGAAGCTGATTGATTTCTATTTTGCTTATATATATACATATATATATGTATATATATAGTGTGTGTGAAATTTGACCCATTCTGTTTGTATTATCTATATATTATGTAGTTCTGTATGAGTTTATATTAACACGTATTTCATTTACATTGGGAAGGATGTGGAGAAATGTTCAGTCTAATATGGAGAAAAGATGACTCAAGTTTAAAAGAGTAAATTCAAAATATGAAGTATGACCGTGGAAAAAGAGAGTTGCATTTTTCTAACTCTATCTGGTAAAGGAAACTAATGTTTATTGAGTTCCTATCATACTGTTCCAGGCACTTAGCTAAGCCCTCAAAATGCATTAAATCTAATCCTCCAAAGAATCCTTGAGGCAGATTCAACCTTCGTTTTTACAGATGAGGAAATTGACCAATAAAACACTTTGGTCTCAGATTTTCCAGTGTCAACTCCAATGGCAATCTCTGAAATAACTCAGAGATTTTATAGCTAAGAGTATTTGTCTTCCACTTTGTGCCTCAACCCTGAGAATCAAAATAATGCACATGAAGAACAAAATTATTGAGATTAGAGTGCTCAGCAGTGTATTAACATGGCCCTTGAGTCTATACCAGTTGAAGTTAAATCTTCCTTGGTGGGGGGGGGGGGGGTAGGGCGCGGAAGGGAGGGCGGGAAGGAGGAATTTTTTTTTCCCAATTTACTCAGTCACAGAATACCTAATAACAATCTACTAAGGACATGGCATCTACTGAAAGAGATATAAATGGAATAGGAAATGTAGTCACTTGTGTTTAGGGGTGTAAACCAAGTTAAATAAATAAAAGACATATTGGGATGCTATTCAAGAAGAAGGCAAAGAAGTAAATAAATTAAGGAGCATGAGAAAGACTGCACAGAGAAAGCACGTCTTCAACGTACCCTGGGATTCTGGACATGCACAGGTCAGGAGAAGGCAGCACAGGTAAGAGCATCATTGTGAAAAAGGCCTGGGATCAAGAACAAGACAGGTGCTCAGCACCGAGTCTGCTTCTCTCTCTCCTTCTCCCGCTGTTCCTTCTCCTGCTCGCGCACACACACGCACTCTCTCTCTCAAAATAAACAAATAAATCTTAAAAAAAAAAAAGAAGAATGCATTCACTCTGTCCTGGACAGACTGCCAACTCTGCTATTATTTCATTCCATTTCCTTCCTCACCCCCTACAGCACAGGGTGTGTGATAGACAGTCAACTTCATTGAAGACTTTTAACAACTGAAAGGGAAGTAAGAGTCAAGTTGATGTGAATGTTAACAAGAACATTAGAAAAATGAGAAAAGTAGGCAGGGTGAGGATAAGGAAGGAAGAAAAGTTGTAATTTGGCATGCAGTATCTACAACTGGCATCGTGAAGTACAGCTAGCTGTAAGGAGAATGGGAAGGATTGAGTGGGAAGCTACTGGTTAGAGTTTTATTCCTTGTATACATTTGAGTGTTGAGGATATGGAGACTAACTCTTGGGGAGTGAGCAGATATCTGTGGGCTGAATGAACCCCAGCAGGCATTCCAGGAGAGGAAGAAGAGAGGCTGATTATAGGAGGTAGAGAAGCAAAAGAAGTCAGAGGACACAATAGCACCAAAGAGAATCGCAAGGGAGACCGGCTCAGTTAATACAATCATCAGCATGGAAAGATCACGGAAACGCTACCTAGTATGCGTCAGTTACTCAGGTTGTTATAGGTAGACTATACCTATAGTCATGAGACTATAGGTATAGATGAGACTATAGGTATAGTCTACCTATAGACTCATGACTGTGACTTAGCACGGCTCATACTTCTATGGTGATAAATTTATCCAGTTGTGTTCCTATGGTGTAGCGATAAAATATAATCAACTATTACTGTTCACAGACACAAGGGTGGATCTCATAAATATTAGGCCAAATCCCAGACACAAAACAACACAGAGGGTGGATTTCTTTTGCACACATTTAAACATTTAAGGCAAAGTACTGATTTTATGAACGCAATCCCATATGCTGTGGATTTGCCACCAAGATAAACAAGGTAGTTGTTACTAAGAAATTCAGTAGAATGGTTACGGTTGGGAGAGGGGCAGAGATTAGAGAGGGGCCTTTCCGGTGTTGGTAACATTCCATTCCTGGACATGCCATAGGAGTTAGTCTGGTTTTCAACATGTGACCTGTGTATCTTCATATTGGCCCCTTTCTGAATATGAGTTAGGCTTTCACAATTTTTGGAGAGATTTTTTTTTTAAGGGAGGCAAGGTGATTTACTGTAAAAGTGGTGGGGGGGTCTATCGCTTGGAGGATTTCTATTCATCTATTTGTGGAGTGATCTCATTCTGTTCCATACTAAATAAGTATTTCTATAACTAGTAATCTTTTACAACTTGAGTATCATTGCCCTAGTTTGTAGCCCCTTCATCTACAGGCACTGAGAGGTTAATGGCGTCCAAATGAATCTTGTTTGCATTTGTTTGAGCATAATTGCTCCAGGTTAGGGGCGCCTGGGTGGCTCAGTGGGTTAAGCCTCTGTCTTTAGCTCAGATCATGATCTCAAGGTCCTGGGATTGAGTCCCACATCGGGCTCTCTGCTCAGTAGAGAGCCTGCTTCCTCCTCTCTCTCTGCCTGCCTCTCTGCCTACTTGTGATCTCTTTCTCTCCGTCAAATAAATAAACAAAATCTTAAAAAATATAAAATAAAATAATTGCTCCTGGTTAACATATCACAGAGAGTAGGCCATGAAGAAAAAAAATGCACACACATACACACACACACACACACACAGGAAGGGACAACTCTGCAGGAAAGGTTTACCACTATTCATATATATATTCATCCCAATTGTGATCCTTGAGCCAATGGTTCAAAAGATAAAGGCCATGTTTTTTTCTGAATATAAGGCTAAAATTCATTATCTCGTTTAAAGTATTATTATGATTTTTATTAAGCTTTATTTAAGAAACCATTTTAAATAACACAACATAAATACCCAGTAGTGGAATTATTACATCACATGGTAGTTCTATTTCTAATTTTTTGAGGAAACTTCAGAGTGGCCACACCAATTTCCATTCCACCAACAGTGCACAGAGTGTTCCTTTTTCTCCACCTTGCCATTGAAGTGGGGAACAAAGGCAAAAAGGAAATGTAGATGAAATTAAATTTCCTTACAATCTGCAGCTCATTGACAAGTACTTGAGACAGGTAGAGTGTGACCTTCCTCTAAGAAGGTCCACACTGTCTTCATTAACAGGACTTGCTAGAGGGAAACACAACCTTAGCTTGACAATAGCCAGTATCCCTAGAGTCTTCTTTAGCATATGAAAATCTTCGGATACTTCCCCTGTTTTTATCTCCCCCAAGGCATTAGTATATAATCAATTGCTCCCATAATCTCAAAGCAGCAGCCCTTTCCGCCCACGGGTCCTGTCCCTGGAATTTAGTAAAACCACATTTTTGCACCAAAGATGTCTCAAGAATTCTTTCTTGGCTGTCAACTCCAAACCCCACTGCTTCAGACAGCATCAAAATAACTTTTGAAGCACAACACTTGTTTCTTGTATTTTTGGGTTTAGCCATTCTTGCACCAGCTAGAAGATATTATGATCTTCATTTGCATGCCCCTGATCATGAGTGATATTGAGTATCTTTTCATGTGTCTGTTGGCCATCTGTGTGTCTTTGTGGAGGAATGTCTGTTCATTTCTTCTGCCCATTTTTAAGCGAAATAAATCAGTCAGAGAAAGACAAATACCATGTGATTTCACTCATATGTGGAACTTAAGAAACAAAGCAAATGAACAAAGAAAAAAAAGAGACCAAAAAAATAAAACAAAAAAACAAAAAACACAGACTCTTTAACATGTAGCCCAAGTGGTGGTTGCCAGAGGGGAGGTGAGTAGGGGGATGGCTGAAATAAAAGGGATTAAGAGAACAGTTATCTTGATGAGCACTGAGTAATGTACAGAATTGTCAAATCACTATACAATACATCTGAAACTAATATACCACTGTACGTTAAGTTTACTGGAATTAAAAAAAAATAACAAAACATGAAAGGGCAAAGGGAAAAACATCAAAGATAAAAGATTTACAAACTGCATGAATACTTCCTATGTCAAATAAACTCTTTTAAAAGATTCCAGTATACTGACAGATACAATTAAAACACATTTTAATGGTGGGTATGCAAGATTGTGGTTCCAACCTTGTGGTCTGAAATCAAAGAAAGTAGTGTATAGAAACAGCTCTGAAACTATGCATGAATATGTTCCTTACAAACCCACAAGCTTTCAATCCCCAAATTCTAATTATGGATTGTATTTGGAAAAAAAATCACCTTTCCTCCCAAAAGAATAAACATTGAGAATAGCATCATTTTTATTCTTGTAGTAGAAAGGGCAAGACTTACAACTAGACAGTTCTGGATTCAAATCCTTGCACTTACAAGACATCAGCCTTTAGATTCTACGACCCTCAGTCTTTGTGCTAATAAAACGACAGTTGTATGGGTCAATTGATAAATCCATGAAGTACCTAGTGCAGTTTCCAGCGTATGGTTACTGCTCAAAACAAAACAACAGCAAACCCCCTTTCACATCTCACAGTTTCTTGAACTTACTGTTGGTCATTATAGCTGAAGACGTAATATACCCTCAGGAGGTCTTTGCCCTGAATTAAGGGTCATGTCCCATATGAACTATATCGTCCCACATGAATGTACATTAAACTCAGTAAATACTCTTCATTACTCTTCATTAGTAATTTTCTGTATTTCTCCTTTTATCTAATTAGTCACTCTTTCACAGAATTGTTCTAGATCCCATCTAGTTGTTAATATTAGATCCTTATTATTTATATATGGCTGTTGATGGTAAATTCCATAACATCAGGAACCATATCTGTTTTGCTTAACAATAAATCTGAAGATCTATCACAGTGTGGTGCACATGGTAGGTATTCAATTTTTGAAAGAGACAGAAAAACAGCTCCAGATTGCCCCCTAGTTGGTTATCTGGTCTTAGATTCTGTAGCTAGTTGGCTTCTGTTTTTATTTATTTTATTCTTTTTAATATTTTATTTATTTGACAGAGAGGGAGAGAGAGAAAGAGAGAGAGAGAATGCACAAGCAGGGGGAGCAGCAGGCAGAGGGAGAAGCATGCTCCCCGCTGAGCAAGGAGCCCCATGCAGGATTGGATCCCAGTGACCTGAGCTGAAGGCAGATGCTTAACCCACTGAGCCACCCAGTGCTCTGGCTTCTGTTTTTAAATAGCACTTCAGAGTTAAATAGCTTGAGAATCAATATTGCTGCTCTAAGGGGAAAAAAGGTATCAAGTATGAATTATAAAAAAATGCCCTTTACTCCAATAAAGAACCTTACTTCTACAAAGTAATCCAGCATTCATGGGCAATAATTGTGAATTTAAAATTTAGAAAAGTACATGTAATTTTTATGCTTTTCATACATTAAATAGCCTTTCACTATATTCTGTCTTATTATCTAAGATGGATAATTCCTCTCATTCTCTACAAGTCCATAGTGCCTATCATTATTGCCCTCACCTATAGCAAGCTGATTGATATTTTATTATACAAAAGCCTTCCATGTTCATTTATTTAATAGATCTGGGGGCGCTACTGTCTAAAATTGCTTTGTCAGTTGAAGCTAATATGTCAACTACTCTTCAATAAAAATAAACAAACAAAAACATTGCTTTGTGACTGCTATCCCATTTTTGCTTCACTTTTTTGAGATATCAGCTAATGAAATAAGATAAGAAAATAAGTTTATATAACCAACTCATTCTCAAGTAAGTTCAGAAAGAGAAAAACATTGTTTGTACATGATATAATTACATCCTCAGAAAACCCAGAAAACATGAAAGCACTGTAAAACCAATATGTGATTTTGCGAAATGGGTTGGTATATGAAAAAAATATAAAAATCAAGATAACTTACCAGCACAACCAGTTTGAAAAGCAAAATCAGTGCAACAAAGGTAGTAACTCATCTTTCTCTGCTAAATTCACCAGATGCATTCGAGTAAGACCTCGAATTATGGGGAAAAATAGGAAGCTACAGAAAGGCACATGCCTTGCCACATGCCTTGTAAATTATAACTCAATGTAGGAATGTTAATTATACCACTGTAATGTGTCCTTTAAAGGAATTTCTGTAAGAGTGACTGCTCTTGGTAGAGTCATTGGTTTAGGAAGAGATATGTCCTCTCCCATATGATTCTACTTTAAAACTGAACCAAACCCTCTGCAGTCCACCTAGAAACAGTTTGGTGGTTCCTCAAGAAATTAATAATAATGATTTGGAAATCCCATTTGAGAGAAGAACTGAAATCACAATCTTGAAGAGCTATCTGCCCTCCCATATTCACTACAGCATTAATCACAATAGCCAAGATGTCCAAACAACCCAAATGGCCATTGACAGGTAACATATAGACAACAGAGTATTTTCTGGCCTTAAAAAAAGATAAAAGTTTACCTTACTCTGCATCTTCTAATTGTATTTGGCTAAATCAGTGAACCCTGGATTTGTAGAACAAAGCAGTCCATGATTTTATTATAAAAAGATGATTAGGATAATGATCATTTTAAGTGTTTTTCTTTAAAAAACATAAAGGGACAATTATGAATCATCAGGGAAATGCAAATCAAAGCCACAGTGAAATACCACTTCACACCTGGAAGAATGGCTAAAATCAACAATACAAGAAACAACAGGTGTTGGTGAGGATGTAGAGAAAGAGTAAGTCTTGTGAAGTGTTGTTGGAAACGCAAACTAGGGCATCTACTACGGAAAAGAGTATGGAGGGTCCTCAAAAAGTTAACAAAGGAACTACCCTATGCTCAAGCAATTGCACTACTGGGTATTTACCCAAAGAATATAAGAACGCTAATTCTAAAAGATATATATACCCCTATGGTTATTAGACCATTATTTTTTTACACCATTATTAATAATAGCCAAACTATAGAAGCAGCCCATGTGTCCATCAACTGATGAATGGATAAAGAAGATGTGGTATTGTATAAATATATATATTTATATACAATGAAATATTATTTAGTCATAAAAAGGAACAAAATCTTGCCATTTGCAACAACACAGATGGATCTAGAGAATATATTGCTAAGAGAAATAAGTCCATCAGAGAAAGACAACTACCATATGATCTCACTCATATGTGGAATTTAAGAAACAAAACAAAGGGGAAAAAAGAGACAAACCAAGAAATAGGGTCTTAACTACAGAGAACAAATACATGGTTACTAGAGGGGAAGTTAGTGGGAGGGACGGGTGAAATAGGTAGTAGGGATTAAGAGTGCATTTACTGTGTTGAATAATAGTAATATCTAGAATTTTTCAATCACTACATTATACACCTGAGACTAATATAACTATTCTATATAAATTATACCGGAATTAAAATTTAAAAACAAAATAAAATAGAAAAATATTTAACCAAGGAAGTGAAAGTCCAGTACTTTTCACAGACATCATTATGCTGGTGTTTGACTCACATCTTAAGTCTCACAGAATCACTAATTTTTATAAATGGATGGGGTCTTTAAGATCAATTATTCCAATGGCTTTCTAAGGTTTTTCCTCAGTAATAAAAGCTTCTCTTCAAACAGTACCTTACGCAGAAATCTAAAATAAGGATGCCTGGGTGGCTCAGTTGGTTGGGCGTCTGCCTTCGGCTCAGGTCATGATCTCAGGGTTCTGGGATCGAGTCCCGCATCGGGCTCCCTGCTCAGTGGGGAGCCTGCTTCTTTGTCTGCCCCCTCCCCCTGCTTGTGCTCTCTTTTGGTCTCTCTCTCTCTCTCTCAAATGAATAAATAAAATCTGAAAAGAAAAGAAAAAAAAAAGAAAAGAAAAGAAATCTAAAATACTCTATGAAAGAGTCAGGATGACCCCTCAAATTTGAAGTGGATGTGAGGAGGTAGAACCCTAACTGTTCAGCATCTCCTAAAAATCTCTTTCCAAAAATGACCTCCAAGAATCCTCTCTCAAACCACTGGAGCAAACTAATGCAGAAGTTTAAGAGTTGAAGCCCAGCGCCAACCCCTTCACCTGAGGAGGAACCAAGGCCCAGGGACCAAGCTCACAGTCCCCCCACAGGCTTGCGTCGGAGTTCGTCCAGACTCCATCACTGATACCCTGGAGCTTACTGGAACTGGCCCACAAGAGCCAATTGTTAGATCTTCAGAAATTTTGTGAGCCAACTGACATCATGTCGGTAGCTGGAAATCAGCCATGGTGAAAATATTGAAATCACAGAAATCAGCAAATGCTACAAATCGGGACTTCCCCCAGAGAACTGGTTCTGAAAGCTTTACCAGCACCCTCCACGTCCCAGAGTTCATAGCATCCCTGAGAACAGACCCTCTGTCTTTTGATAGGAAATACCATTTTAAGTTAACAAAAAACTGAAAATAAAGTAAAAATAGAAATAAAGAAAATAAAATTAAGGGAAAATTCATGAAGTAAGGGAGGAACAACACTCTGAAAATACGTAATTGATCTTATGTATGGAGCCTCAAACCAGTGCTGTTGATGATGATAAACAAAAGTTTAACAAACTAATACAACTGTTTAATAAAAAAAATCTCTATTTAAATAAATAGAAATAGTTGGTATTTCCTTTCTGAGCTCGTATGCTATCACGAATTGCTTCACTTAATCCTTTGATTCCTCAAAATCCTAATATTTATAAAATATGAAATTACAGCATCACTCAACGACTTCGTCCTGCATTTGGAAGAGTGGAATTTGTTTTTTTCTATCAGAATCAAAGCTCAGAGTGGACTGTGGCATCCATGTTGCCACCATTTTGTGGAGTGACATCCTGAGGATTTAGATTCCTCTGAAAAGAACTGTAAGCTGTGGACAAAACTCTAAAGCTATCACGCTATGACTTATAAGTTCTGTTTCAACCAACCTAGATGCTACCAATTCAAGGAAAGCCATTGATTGTCTAATAAAATGTGTAACATCTGTGTCATAAAGTGAGAGACACCACTGTCATTTCTGAGAAAGCATCAAAACTTATATTTTTAATCATCTGGAACGTTAAGAAATGTAAAGAGGATTTAATAACCGAAACTAATAACTGCTTTCCTGGGAGCCAACACCTCAGTAATTGTTTTATCCGACAGTGAAGCTCTTCTGTCTCCTCAGGAATGAATGTCGTAGGCAAACTGTGAGCTCTTGCTTTGGGGACTCACAGGGTAGTGTGCAGAAGTCTAGCTCTCCGTGTTCTGGAACCCCCCATGAGTTAGACTCCAGGTACAGACTTCTTCCCGTGAGACAAAGTCCCATCCATGGAGAATGAGCGGAAGTGATGGACGCCACCTTGTGGACTGGCACCTGCCCCTTGCTGCTTCTCTCTACTGCCTGCTCGCCACAGATGGGACGGGGCCCCAGGGGAAGGACCCCGGGTCCCTGAATGGTGCATGAAGCACAGATATTCCTCTGACGCCAACCCCAGCCAAGACTCTTACCAGAGCAACACACTCTCTCAACTCAGTAAGATCGTGAAATTTCAGTCGCCTTTGGGGGAGCCTCATACCACTGAATTATATGGTCTGCTTCTCTTATTTTCTGCAAAATGCATCGTTCTCTCAGCTTACCTATGTAAGGTAAAGTAAAGTAAAGAATAAAGTATAGTCACACATCTTTTTAATTAGGAAAGAACTTCTGATATGTATAAGAATGATAACACCATAAAATAAATAAAAGGGGAGCCATGAACTTTAGAATGACACTTTTTGTTTCTAAACAAATTGAATCAATTACGAAATGTCTAAGAGTACTTTTCTAAGATAGTCTCATAAAATCTTGCCTTTTTGTGAGAAAAAAGCATCCACTTAGCCATGCTTATTTTAGCGCTATGATTCATTTTTATTATCCTGTAATTCAATACATTTCATGAAACTAAACTTTGCCATTCCGAATTTCTGTAAGTTTCCTGAAATTATTGCTACTTGTTTGTTAACTGACCAATACAGAAGCTCTCATTGTCAGACACCCATGTAAGAGTTAACTCAACATGATCATGTTTCTCATAAAAACTATTTCTCTTCATATTCTAGCTCCACACACAGCTCATGGAAAAAAAAATAAACATAACTTTGATAAATTCTAACCTGCTCCTTTCACTAGTTTCTCTGTCAGATAAGGTCAGGGGAATACAGAGTACAGGCTCAAATGTATTTGTTCTGCAGATGTTACCAAGGGCTTAGTTGGTGCCAGGAACCGTGTCTCACTCTGGCTAGTGATTCCAATCAATCGATCAATCAATCAATCAGCAAAACCCATGAGACAAGGTTCTTGCTCTGAAGAAGCTCTTGACGGTGATGGGGAAAAATATAAATATTTAATTACCGTGCATGGAGACCTGGGTTATAATAGTGGCTTCTAAAGAGGACACCTATTTTGAACTGAAACAAGTAAGTTTCATAGAAGGGAGATCATTGGACATGGACAATTATCCAATGGGCAGGTGAGAAAGAGGAGGCATTTTCAAGCTAAGAGGTAGACCATTCATCCAAAAACATCTTGCTGACTGCCAGTAGGGACTGCAATGGGGCAGAATGTCACACGCATACATGTATCTTCATGACCAAGGGTCTCTTTGGAACGGAAGGGAGGGATATCGAACACCAGCCGCTTTTAGTCTAACATCTTCAACATGAAAGTGGAAGATATTTGGAATTATGAGAAAGAGAAGAGAAAACCGTAGCAGCAGCAAAGGACAGACAGGGGCATGGCTAGAGGGAGGAGGCAGAACTGAACCTTTCGTGGTCCCCTGATCGGAACTGTCCCCGTGGAAGGGACATCCGGAGATTGAGCGCTGCCTAGAAAAGACAGAAACGAGTGATAGAGCAGATCTAAGAGGCAGGGAAAAATAAAACAATCTCTTTTCAGCTCCTAGGAGGTGTCATTTTTAGCATCTCTATGATGCTACTTAAAGTCAGCTCATTTAATAGGCATTTATTTTCCATCAGCTGTGTGTCTTGCTTTGCTAGAAGCTCCAGGGTGAATAACGATGAAGATAATACAACGTTTTGCCTTCAAGGAAGCTACAAGGCTGGGTGGGATGGAGCTTCCAGTTAGTTTAAATAGTTGTGTTAATGATTGTGATATAGAATTTATGTATATCCAATTAGATGTCTGTGAAATAAGTAAAAAAGTTCTATTGTAGAATTTAATTCAGTAATATTTTCATTTTTTTAAACAAAATCATCCAAGCCCTGTAAATTTGCAAGCTGGATTTTACTGTGTATTGAAGATATCAAGGAAAATGAGGGACATGCTTTATCTTCCATTAAAAAAAATAGGGTGGCAAGATGTCCTACCTCCCCAAACCCAAAAGAAGGATCCTTTGTCCCAGGGACCCTGGTACTTGGTCTGGGACAGTTTTTAGCTGCTTCAAAGAGGAATCAGATGTATTTAAAATGTAAAGATCTAAAACACTCATAAATTATTTCAGTCAGATGTCAAAACAGTGAGTCATGATATGTCAACTCTTTAAAAATATTAACTTTTCCTTTCTTTTTTTTTTAAGAAATGCAAAGCTTTCTGGAAGCTTTCAGCAGCATCTCTGTCTTGAAGAAAATACCTAAATAGCCTGAGGCGCACTGGGGTATAAATCCCACAGGAAAGCCTAAAGGTCAAGTATAAGGCGAACCTTCCAGCTTCCCTGGGGCTTTGCCATAACACACTGACAAGCTCAGGAGACCCCGCTTCTTCTCTGCGGTCTTTCCCCAGTCCACCGCTAATAAACCAGCTACAGAATAAAAGCAATGGCCCTTCCCAGGCTGCAGAGCATTAGCAAAAGTGAGCAGCCCCTGCTGACAGAAGGAAGCCAGCTGCTACCCTGCAAGTCTGTGTTATCAGGATGAGAGAAGGCAACGCTGCCAACTGATGATCCCAGAAGCGTGCCGAAAGAAAGCGAGTTCGATGACAGACAAAGACTGTGGAAAACAAGGCCGAGCGGAAAGGGAAACACTGAGCACTAGAGTCGAGCAAGCAACAGAATTGTGGTGGAGAACTGAGGAGCTAGAATGCATTGATAGTCCCATGATTTGCAGCAAAGGTAACAAACCTAGGCAATGGGATTCCTACCAGACTGAGTGAGGGCTGTTACTTCTACAAACTGAGAGAACGTCACACAGAAATGGGAAAGATGGTGGTCACTAGACCCAGAGTTGGAGAGCAAAGGGGACACACTCAGCCTGGGCACCCCGGCTGAACATGTTACTGAGTCCTTGGTGAGGGGAATGGTGCTCAGTACTGGCGCCAGTGTGACATAAGACGTCTAGAGCAGCTATGCCATGTGTACTTGGGCTTTTGGCAAACATGTCCGTCTGTGTCTCTGTGTCTTTAGTCTCTCCTTATTGCATAGATGCTGAAGATATGAATTGTGATGACCCATTTATCCCTAGACAGGGTCAATCTGGGACCACCGCACTCATTCAGTGAATAAAAATCATTGTAGTAATACTAATAATGGCCAATGTTTTTGAAGGCTTACTAAGCACTATCCCAAGTTATTTATAGTTAATACTTTACGTAATTATCACAAAAAAATTATCATTACCACCGCCCTTTACAGACATGGAACCTAGAACACAGGGGAGTTAAGTTGCCCCAAACACCGGTACTTGGCAAGAAAATGAACCCACTCTTCTCTCCTAGCAGGGATGGGATTGGAGTTCTCATAGAATAATCTTTCCTCTTCCACATTCCCCAGGTTATCCGTGCATTTATCCTTACATTTTTGCAGTCCAATGAAACACAGCTTACATGAGAAAACAAAACCATACATGTTGTTGCAAAACCAACCCTGTACTAAAAGCCAACAGAACATACTTCAAGTTCCATAAATTATCAGATGATAATTCACTTCGGTATCTTAGGGGACTCACTTCCCTGCCATAAACTTCCCAACTTCCCCACCTTCCTCCCTCCCCTCTGTAGAGTGAAGAGCTTACACTGGCTCATCTCTAAGGAATGTTCCAAAGTGTCCTTCACCCCATGGAGCTCTCTCACTCTTGTCTTTCGTAAACTCCATTTCTCTGAGCCCTCCTTCAGCTGGGTCGGCATGACTCCCACTGTTCAGTTCTCATGTGAACAGAATATCAATGCGAGATGTAGTAAGTTCTCAAGATTTTTCTCATTTTTGTTGCCAGCAGTGCAAGCCTGTAACAGAGTCCAGCCCCTGTAATGACCCATTTTTTACTTGTACCAAAGGAAAGTGAATTCTCAGGGTTGTTCGGACAGCGAGCTTAGGGCCACATCCCAAAGGCTGACAGTATTTGTTTCCTCTTCCCCAAAGGAACGCACACATAGCAGAATGAAGTACTCGGAAGGGAGGGATGAAATTCTCTGTCCTTTTCAAATCAAGGGAGAATACAAATCAGCCTTGTTACAAACTTGTGGGTTTTGGTTTTCTGTTTTATGCAGAATTATTGTTTTAAAAAGAATGGAAAAAATGAAAATTTTCAAAACTCTTACAAGCTATTCATTTAAACACAAATCCCCAAATACCACCTCTGGGATTATAATTGTATTAGGGATCACCTTTAAATTATGTTACTAAATAGATTCTGGGCCTTCCAGATGCAGGGGATGGATGAAATGTCTAACCTAGAGCATTTACCTTTCGACTTCAAGAAGAACTCCTACTTTCTGAAGTTAACCAGAGAATCGCACCAGGTCAATATATTGTTTAAGTTAGTATTGGTGTTCCATGGAGAAACAAAAGAGAAATAATGAGAAGAAAAGGAAGAGTCTTTCAGACCTGTACTGTATATTTGGAGAAGCATACAGTTGTGTTTTCTTCGGCACTTTAAAGATAGTTACAACAAAAGCAGACTTAATTGACAAAAACGTATACATTTTGATTAATAAATACTTTAATTACAGGTGGGGAATATTGGCTAAGCAGTATTTGCTCAGTAATGGACTGTTCTCAAAGTCAAAGATTTTTTTTTTTATTCAATAGGTCTGATTCTTATGGTCACTCAATTTTGGGGAATGCTGGCCTCAGTGGTTCCCAGGCACTACTGATCTTGGAGTCTGAGATCAAGAATTTCCTACACTTGAGTGATCATGAGTCACCTGGGAGCCTTGTTAGGGCTGGAGCCTTCTGACATGTCTTAGTCTACTTAAGCTGCTATAACAAAGTACTGTAGGCCAGGTGGGGAGGGGAGAGCTTAGGTAGAAGACATTTATTTTCTTATGGTTCTAGAAGCTGGGAAGTCTATGATCAAGGCACTGGAGAGCTATTGTGGGTTGAAGGCTCTCTCCTTGGATTGAAGACAACCGCCTGCCTTCTCCCTGTGTCCTCACATGACCCTTCTCCTGTCCATGTGCATGCACGTGTGCACGCACACACACACTCACACACACACAGACAGAAAGAGAGAGACTGATTCTCTGATATCTACTGTGATAAAGACAACTAATCCTCTGAGACCAGGGCACCACCTGTAGGACCTCCTTTAACCATAATTACTTCCATAGAGGCTCATTTCCTGGGCTTCAGCATGTGGCTTTTGGACACAAACATCCAGTTTATAACACCATCCTATAGGATGAGAAGAGAAGAGAAGCCCAATGACAAGCTTGTCTCACCAGTACCCTAGATGATTGTCAAGGTCAGGCACGTGTAGGGATTCCTGAGAAGGATAAATTACAAGTTAGAAAGTCAGAAAAATTGATGCAAACTCCAACTCAACACGAAGCCACTGAAGCCACTTGACCCAACCAACCTTCACAGAGCTTGGTTTTCTTAGTTTTTAAACAGTAAAACCAGTGTAGGTCTTGGAAAGCTTATAAAAGGGGAAAGCTCGACTGCCCCAAAATGCCATCAGTACTGTACATCAGCCCAAGAGTAGCATCAGTAAATCCTTCAAAATACGACTGTGGAGATGATGGAAATGCTCACTGTAGAAACTCCTTAGCTCTTGGTATTAGCTGCTGTTATTATATTTCAATTTGTACCAGAAGAGAAAGTCTACCTCCTCCCCCCAAAGAGCCAGACCAGAGACAAAGCTAGCTCATTACGGAGCAAGCAGGAAGAATGCGGATCCGTTACAAATCTCACCGAAGAAGCAGATTTAGAGCCTTTTCAGCCTCACTAGAAATAATTTACATTTTATTTCCATGAGTTTTCTGTTCTTAAAAGGAAGCAATTGCAATCACTGCCTTCCATACTCAGAAGGCAAATGGTATTTTATGCCCCATTCTTTGTCGACATTATTTACAACAAAAGCTGGAAAGGAACAGTCGGGTGGGCTGGCTACCGTGTCTCGGCTTGGTGGCTGCTTCCTCCCCCTGCTCATTCACTCACTCAGTGGGATTCAATGAGCACCCATGATGTGTTGGGTTATCTGCTAGGCAATGGGACTGTCTGCAGAGACCACAGTCCCTGGTCTGACGTAGCTCATAGATGCAGGGAACCACACACGCAAATGAGCAGTGGTTCGGCTACAACGTCATGGGGCCGTGAGCAGTTGAGAACACGTTAAATACTTTGGGAGCACCGAAGATGGGACACACCCTGTGTGAGGAAGTCAGAGAAGGTGTCAGAGCAGAGTTAATATCTGAGCTGGATTTAAAACCATGTCTAGAAATAATGAATTTAATGAAATACACAGTTTTCTTAAAACCTTCATGCAGTCATTCAAAATTGAGTAAGGGTAAAGCCAGCTAAATTCAAGTACTAGCCTTAGACAAGACATCCAAAGTGGGCGTGCAGGAGCCCGAGGGGGGTAGTGGATCAATAGCAATGACAGAAAGCAACTAAAAAAGAGAACCCCTTCTCCTTGGGGGGCTTGCCCCTTGTAGGCCAACGGAGGCAGCCCCAGGGAGGCAAGGGTTGGTACTGAGGTGCCCTGAACCCGTGTCATGTAAATGACCAAAATGGCCTCCGGGTCTGGCCCCTCCATTGTTTACTTCTTCACTTCAGGCCGACAAGCTCAAAAGCCCACTGGCACCAACCTTAAATTTTTACACACTCATTATTTTTAAAATAGTCCGAACTAGCCCATTTGTAGCAATTTAGAGCCTGCGGGCCTCGCATGCCCCACCAAGCCCCACCCAGTAGCTGCCGCCCGTTGCTAAGACAGGGCCTTGTCCTGCAAGACTCTGCTATGGGATCAGTTGTGTCCCTTCAAAATCCACATGCTGACGTCCTAACTCCCAGGAGCTCAGAATGTGGCTACACTGGCAAGATCCTTAAAGAAGCAATTAAGGAAAAGAAAGTCATTAGAATGGACCCCAAAGATATGACTGGCGTCCCGCTTAAAGAGACGCCGACACAGACACACCCCGGGTGAAGGCCATATGAAGACGGAGAGAAGATGGCCACCTGCAGGGCACGGAGAGAGATTTCAGGAGGAACCATCCCAGCCGGCACCCGGATCTCTCACTTCCAGCCTCCAGTTGTGAGAGCCACATTTCTGCTGTTTGAGCACCCCTAGTGGTGGATTTTGCCATGGCAGCCAGAGCTGACCAAGGCTGACACCAAGGCGCTCATGCCCCTGGGAAGCCCTCTGGCCCAGAGACTCCTCCCGGGGCTGCTGCGTGAGGTCACGTGAGACACGCCCACACTCCACCGTCGCTCCCCCACCCCGTCCTCCCCCACCCCGTCCTCCTCCTATTCTGGGTGGTAGCTCTGTAGCCTCTGCAGGAAGCCTCCGGATGGTCTCCTGTTACCAGGGTCACTCCCTCCGGTGCAACCCGATCCATATGTCCACACATCACACCTGTGCTTTCAGGCTTCTGCTAGCTCTTTCTCTTCGACCAGCCCCGATCCCTCCCACTCCCCACACATTCTCCCAACTCTGCGAATTCCTCTCTCTCCGCCAACCAGGTACCTTTGCATTTGGATAAACTCATGCAAATGTATCGATCAACCCAGGAAGTATTTATTAACTACATTTATGTTGGTTATTTTCAGCAAGATAGAGCAAAGTTCTTGCCTTTACCGTAGCTACGGGGCAAATACAAGGTAAAATTTTTATATGAACATGAATCTCATGACTCACGAGTTATTAATTCAGCATGCTATTGCTTTTCACTAGGAAAAATGAAAACCTAAGATATGGGAAGCCAAGTATATCAGACACAGTCCAAGATCTGGAAGATTAATTATTCAGATCTCTATTTTTCTGAATTTTATTGTGAATACAGAAATTAAAATTATGCTTTGGCTTTTTCATATAGGAAGCCATTTAAATGAATTAAAAAAATAAATGACATAAATCCTAGAAAATGATTCATATAAGAAAACACTAGTTTCTGAGGCATAATGGACATTACGATCAGGTTCTATAGATGAATTATGAAATCTGTTATGGCACAATTTTAGACAAATGTAGTACGGAAACTGCAAATCCTTTAAATGTCAAGCAAGACCTGGTTTTGAATTCAAGTTTCTTTTCTTTTCTTTTCTTTTTTAATTTGACAGACAGAGAGAGAGCTCACATAAGCAGGGAGAGCAGCAGGCAGAGGGAGAGTGAGAAGCAGACTCCCTGCTGAGGCAGGGGCCTGATGTGGGACTCCATCCCAGGACCCTGGGATCATAATCTGAGCTGAAAGCAGACACATAACCGACTGAGCCACCCAGGCACCTTGAATTCATCAGTTTCATCAAACTTCCTGTCAGTGTAAACAGGGGCTAATGAAGCCCCCCAGCGCGTCTCCTAACTCGCAAAATGAGAATGTGATATGCTATTTCGCAGAGTTGAGACAATTGAGTTGGAGACATAGGTAATGCTTCCAAACAAAAACTGTGGCCCAGTAAGTGCTTAATAAATATTGGCTTCTAACTCCCTTTCCTCCTTTATCGTAAAGCATGTTCCTTTTCCAGAGTCGATAGCAAACATTTATATTTAGCATGCATGAGCCTTTAAACACCTAAGGGGACAATATGTTATGCTGGATACACTGAAATGAATATATTTTAGGAATAAAACTTTCAATGGACAAATACTCATCCTTAAAGGACTGCTTTACACAACACAATGGGTATCTGAATGCCTCAAGGAGTTGCCTATCAATGCTGAATGAAATGGACACTGTAAAAAAATCTAGTTCTAAAGTGATTGTATATAAAAATATAGATTCGACAACGGTGAAATGAAAAAAAAAAACACTGTGATATTGCCTAGTCCATACAATTGGAATTAGGTAGGAGGCTTATATGTATCCTAGGAGTATATATGACATTTGCATATTATGATGCATTTCAAGTACCTACTGTAAAATTCCAGTCCCATTCCAGGTGCTACTGATTCTTATGAAACTGATACATAAGCTGTTTCAGAAAGGAAAATACTGCGTAGCTCCCTGCAAGCCTTATTAGGACTTTTAAACATCTACACTCTTACAGAAATCTTGTGAAAATCTTCTGAATTACAGTATTATGTTTTTACTGGAAATATAACTCTCCACGAGACAAGAAGACAGGGTATGACACTAATGGTATTCATGCAGGTTGACTCGATACATCATGTTGTCATAAGGCTGGCATTTTCATTTCTCACTCCCACAGACACAAAAGAGCAGCATCCAATGTCCTGGGAGAGCACTGAAGAGTGGCGGCAGGAGCATGAAAGCTTAAGTCTTTAGAACAAAGGACATGCTTCACGAAGCGATTTGGGACTCTCCAAAATTAGGTGGACTGCGTGAAAAAACAATATTGCGTGCTAATTTTTTGAATGTATGAGGGAAACAAATGATATAGCTGACGGCCGTTCCTGAGATAAAAATAGACCATTGGAATTTTATTACATCAAAATAAAGTCTAATTATAGAAAGTTCATTGGCATGGTCAAAAGGTAAAGCCACTACTCTTCACAAGTCTCCAAGGAAATATTTCTAAGATCCAATAATGAAGGAGTTGAAGAATTTATCAACCTAATAATCACATTATTTGTTTATTCATTACCAAGAAACACCCCACTCTCTCTTTGCCTCAATACAACCAATTTTTTTTTTTTTTTTAGTCATTCCCTATGACTCCTTTTTCTTCATTTTTTTGAACACCAAGAATCCATGCAGACCATGCATCATTTCACAATTTGTCTAAGCTGGCTCTCCTCATCCTACTATTATCTATCAAAGACTCCTCTTTATAACCTTAATCATGGTTGATATCTTATAATAATGCATTAAATTAGTTACCTCTTAAAAATCAGGGGTCCCTCAAGAAATGATTTGTTCTTTGAAGGCTAGCAATGAGTTTGTTTCACTATTCAGTGCATACTCGGTGTCAAATACATACACAAAATTAATACATGTGTAGTAAATTTAAAATAGTTAATATAAGGTCTTATGTGAGCACAGGAAAGGGGATGGCCCCTTGCTTTTTAGAGCCAAGGATAGCTCCGGAGTATGACATACAGCTGAGGAGGTCTTACAAGATGATGGTGTTCTCTAGATTTGGATCGTGGGGAAGAGAATTCCAGGCAGTTTTGTGTTCTTTCCCAATATACATACATTTTTTTTCTTGAACATGATTTTTATCACACCAAAGTTATCACAAAACAATGAAGAGAATGCCCAGAAGGAAACTAGAATACATTCTCTACTTCTTCAACACTCAAAATTCTTTTTAGATAAGTTTAAATAAATCACATGCTGCCCTGATGTTCTGGTTTTTATTTTTACATTCCTCTGAAAGAGAAAACATGGTGGAGCTAAAATCATTTAGCTCATCTCTGTTTCCATATTCATAAAAACATGAGTATGATAGCAGAGAGATCATTATTGTCTTTCTTATTTTATCCATGCTTTTGAATTTCACATGAGAATATCTGAAAAATAAGACTCACAAGATTTAAGTTCCACACAACGCTACTTGAGCGCATTTGCTATAGATAATCGTCAATGGATTTGGCATTTCATTTTACACCCTAGAGAAAGATATTCCCTCAAATAACTCTGACTAGACAGCAGAAAAGTCGAGCCGTAATGGATCTTCATTGTCAGTGGGCAAGAAATCTGGATTCTAGTAAGTCAAGGGAGGATAAAATAAGTCACAATCATTAACACAGCTGGAAACCTGAAGCAGGGACTCCTACCACTTGACAGAATCTTTTCTTAGGGGTCACTTAGTCCTTCCATTTTGTGACAGACCTTCATCAGAAAGGTCATGCAATGGAGACAGAGACCCTGGTAAAACTCAGGAGTCTCTGGTTTATTTGTAACAATACACAAGGAGCTGACTTGACTGGCTGATGTATTTGAGTCAGAACCCTAGAGATACTTGTAACACCTCCTCCAATAGTTCTACAGTTCCCGAAGATTTCCTTCAGGTAATTCTGTCTGAGGCCAAAGAGCCTTGTGGTGGAGAGGCTTCAGAAATTCCCCCACAGTCTACATCATCTTCCCCTAACTCACACCAAATGAACACGACACCTGAGGAAGTAGAGCAAGCAAGAAGCAAGAGAAGCTTCAAGCAACTGCTACAAGCATTTCCTCCCTTGGCTCCCAACCTCAGCTCACAGCCCTGAACCTGTCCTATGTGAAGATTCTAGAGCTGCCCCTGCAATGAGTGATAGCTCAGCTGTCACGCTGGGGGGGGGGGGGGTCTATTAAATCCGATTTTCAGACGAGATTCTGCCAATTTCCAGAAGATTAGCTCCTGACAGGGGGCACCAAAACACAAGCAAATATCACTTCTTCAGGGAAGCTGCAGCTTTTAGTTGGGCTTCCCCAAAAGAGAAGTCTCATCGTTTCCTTAAGATGGGTGCATTTTTTAACACAAGCACCATGAATGGAAGCTATGGGAAATAGAATCTGTTAGAACATAAGAAGCGTCTTCCTAGAATTACTGATATCTGAGATTGGAATGACTTTTCTCATAAAGCACTGCCACAGTGGATGTTCAGAGTTTCCTTAAACACTTGCCATTTGGGGAAGGGGCGGTTTTGTTTTTCAAAGATAAGCTGGACTACAGTGGCTACAGCATCTTTTTGTTAATTTTCCCTAAGAAACTATTTGTACCCATCTCAACCTCCGTTAGCCCCACACGCCCACATACGGCATAATGTCTGGTGACCTCCCAGACAACTGCTACCATTTTCCTGATGGATTCTGATCCCTTGATACTCATAAGTGGTGGAACTTTCCTCTTCTCATGATCCACAACTTACTTTATGATATAGAATGCACTGATCACATTCAGAACATTATTTGTGAATTAACTGGAGTCTCCTGGGTGTTCCTGGGAGGTTACCACACCATCTCCTGCACTATTTCCTGTAGAGATGCCAATACATCTTCATTCTCCCCCATCCCTTTCCACTCTAGATTCTGCCCATGGGGTCATCCCGGTTCTTTCTCCCATTTCCTGTCTCTTGCTCTGAAAGGAAATACCACTCTGTCAATTAAAAGGTAGGACTCTGACTTCCATGGCTGTAAGTTGGCTTAGCTTCTATGGTGGGCTGCTTTACATCTTGAGGATGTAAAGCATTTTCCCTACTTAGCTGAACTTTTCCAGATCTTCCTGGGGAACAAAGGAGTCAGGAGAGAACAAATTATGGTCCCTGCCTTCAATGTTTACAATCAAGAAAAACTCCTTGGAGCCCGAGCTGGGATGGGGGAGGAGGTCGGGGATGCAGATTGGGAAGTTAAGGCACAGCACAAATGCTCTCTCGTTTCTTCTGCACTGGGCCATATCTTTCAATGAGAGATTAAGTTGATGTTTTCTCCTTTTTCAATCTTCTAGCTGCATGTGACTGTGGACCCCTTAAAATGCAGCCAGGGTGACTAACTGAATTTTCAATTATATCCCATTATAATCCATGTATATGTAACTTGTACAACTAATATTTGATTCAGTTTTTGGAAAAGTTTGGAAAGACATGTTTGGAAGAATAGGAATACGTGCATCAAATCTTACAACTTAATTTTTTATGAATTCTAAATATCAATCACATATTTCCACTGAAAATTGGAAATTTGAATTGAAACATGCTGTATGTCTAAAGCACACACCAGATTTTGACGAGCTCTTTAGAAAGGAATAGTACACAATATCTCATTATCGATTATGTGTTGAAATAATATTTTGTACACATTTGGGTTAAATAAATTATTAAATTACACATCTGTTTCTTTTTATGTTTCTTTAAATGTGGCCTTATTTTATTTTACGTGTGTGGCTCTCACTATATTTCTACTGGGCACAGAGCACTGCTTTACCTATGCCACACAGAATTATTTGAAATAAGAAAGTCTGTGGCAGCTATTAAATAGCTCCTATTTTCCTCTGAAATTATTTTCTTATTTATGCTCCATGTCTTTCCACAAAGTCCACCTATGGAAGCAATTCTCAAAATCCACAGTGATTATGGAGTTAAATAAATATGTACATTTTTAAAATTCTGTTTTCAGGATGCCTGGGTGGCTCAGTCAGTTAAGTGTCTGGTTTCCATTCAGGTCATTATCTCAAGGTCCTGGGATTGAGCCCCATGTAGGGTGCCCTGCTCAGCAGGGAGTCAACTTCTCCTTCTGCCTCTGCCTCTTCCCACCACTCATGCTCTCTCTCACAAATAAATAAATGCTTTTTTTTTTAAAGATTTTATTTATTTATTTGATAGAGAGAGAGATCACAAGTAGGCAGAGAAGCAAGCAGAGGGGTGGGGGGAAGCAGGCTCCCCACTGAGCAGAGAGCCCGATGTGGGGCTCAGTCCCAGGACCCTAAGATCATGACCTGAGCTGAACGCAGAGGCTTTCACTCACTGAGCCACCCAGATGCCCCAATAAACTCTTTTTTTAAAAAAATAAAAATTTATTTTCTATACACAAATGTTAATATTTAACAAGGAGAATGTGAACTGTGGTCATGAGCTGGGGCTCAAGGACATAGCTGAGAAGACAGAATGGGGTTTCCTTCTGGAAGAGAGAAGACAGTAAATGGGAAAATGAGCTGGGATGAGAGAAAGAACAAGAGATGGTCCTAAAATAGGGAGAAAAAAGATTAAAGATTAAGATAGCATGCATTATTTGTATTTTTATACAAATGATATACCTTTTGCATTCTTATGATATTCTTGGGAAATGTGCATTTATATAAGAAAATTCTGCTTCAAAGATATCATTGATGAATATTTCCTTCCTGTCTAATACAGGAGTGATAAATGATATAAATGTGATACAGAAATATTTCTCATTTCATTCTGTCTAATAGATACAAATAAAGAGACAGGTAAGATAATTCCAAGGTAGTATTATCCAGGAAGAATGTGGCCCTCAGGTCGTATTGTCAAGAAAAACTGTCCACTGAATTATCCTTGTTTGTTTGATAAAAGCCAAACATTGTGATAGGCATCTTCATAAGAATGGAAAGCTGGATGAAGGAGGAGGAAGGAAGGAAGGAGGGTACAGGAGGGGGAATGGGAAGTGGGAAGGAAGAAGGAGGAGACAGGAGGAGGGTAGGGAGTGGGGGAGGAGGATGAGGGAGGCAAGGGGAAGAACAGTAACAAACAGGAACCGAGCATGTAAAAGGCACAAGGCACTGCTTTCAGAGTTCTCCAAGTACTTCACAAAGTAGGGTCTTACTGTTATCCTCTCTGTTCTCATGAGAAATCTGGAATGGAAAAGTTAAGGACTTACTCCAAAGTCACACAAGTACTAAATAATAGGGAGGACCTGGTTTAGTTGTACAACGCGCAGACTGTCTTCAACTCTGCCTAGCTTCGAAATTGATACGTGTAGAACCTGCCAACTCTTAGATGGAAGAGAGTGGACCAATAGAATTTTCATTAATACATCTTTTTTTTTTAAGATTCTATTTATTTGAAAGAAACCAAGAGAATGATAGAGAGAGAGGGAGAGAGAGCGTGCGCACAAGGAAGGAGAGCAGCAGAGGGAGAAGCCAACTCCCCAATGAGCAGGGAGCCTGATGCGGGGCTCGATCCCAGGACCCTGAGATCATGACCTGAGCCAAAGGCAGAGGCTTCACCCAATGAACCACCCACGTGTCCCTCGCTATACATCTTTTGATGCTTTTCATAATGGTAATGATCCTTCTACTTTTTAACTCAAAATATGAACTAAATAATTGATGGCCATATCTATAATCTCGTGTATGCACTGAAGATTTACCTTATTGTACCTGGTTTTCATGGTATCCATTTTTTCTTTAAAAAAAAAAAAAGGAAAGGAGAAAAGAACAGATTTAGCCTAAGCTGCTTCTTCATCAAAGTGAGTGTCTATTGTAGTTGTTTCTTTATTCTAGCTGATAGTCCCTATTTTTAGCCTATGTACGCTGGTTGCCAAGGCATAAAAACTTATTTTTAAAAAGTATATAACAGTATCTGTAATAGGAGGGGTGCTGGCTGGCATTTGCTAGTTCTCACTCACACACAGGCATGCACAAAGAAAGAGTATGTAAAATTAGTTGTCGAAAAAACAAAACAAAACAAAAAACCCCCCAGAAGAATAGCATGCTGGAAGAAATGAAGTCAGAAACCTGGATTCCCGTGCTCCTGAGGGAGACAGCGGTCTCAAAGCTTTCCTTAGAAAATAGGCTGATGGTCCCTTCTCTCCCACCCAACTGGGTTCTTGTGAGTTATAAATAAAATAACACATATTGAAATGGTCTACACAAGGCAATATTTTAGCAACACCACATTAGCCTTAAGATTTCAATTACGCTATTTCTAGTACCATCTTCCCCTCCACTGTCTTTCTTTGGTCTTTAAGAGGTGATTCTTCTAAAACCAATCATGGCGTCAATTTTTTTTTTTTTTTAAGATTTTATTTATTTATTTGAGAGAGCATGTGCAAGAAAATACAAGCAGGGGGCGCAGCAGAGGGAGAGAGAAAAGCAGGCTTCAGGCTTGGCAATGGAGCCAGATTGGGACTTAATCCCAGTACCCTGGATCATGACCTGAGCTGAAGGCAGATGCTGAAGGGACTGAGCAACCCAGGCGCCCCATGGTGTCAATTTCTAATTCATGTCTGCCCCGGGGTCTCCAGGGAAGCCTGATGTTTCCCCAGCTACCACTTCTTCCTCTCTCCTCAAGTGGGTATTGGTGGCATGTGGTGTTGGATTATAGACCTCCAATGCTAAACATAGTTTCTGATATGGCAAATACCCTGGACATGCTTTTAGAATGAGTAAACAAACGGATTCTAGAATATTTCCAAGAAATAACTCCCATGCACTGAATTGGAAAAGAAATCCAATCTTATTCATCAATCTTTCATCATGTAAAAAGCCAGAGGGTGGAACTAGAGCAAAATAAAAAGGATGTCTCAAACATGGAAGTGTGCACTGAGAAGCAATTTTGGCAACACACAAACTACCATTTTCATTAAGCACACACTTATGCATTGACTCCTGGCTAGGTAGAAGTTACTGTTCTCTTCTGCTGAGAGCTGGAAGATTGCACAAGGAAGATGAATCCCATATACAAAGAATAGTAGATAATATACACTAGTGTTTGACCAATTATTTCTGCAGAGATAATGGATGACGTTTGTGATTGGAAATGACACTGGTAAAGCCCACGAGACCTACGATGGGGCAACATAGATGATAACACATCTGTGAAGCTGTCAGCTTGGTGACAACATTTCATCCATGCCTTGTAGTTTTTTTTTGTTGTTTTTGTTTTTTTAATAGTATACACCAAAATATGTGTCATCTAAAAAAAATCCAGTGTTGGTGAAACATATGCCTGTCTTGAAGCAATATACAAATAGACTCAGTGCCTTTTTAAGTCAAGTCTGATGTCTGACTGAAAATACCTCCAAACTAAATTATCATACATCATTCCATTGATACCTTATTTCAAAAATTACCCAACAAATAAGAGTGAGCCAAAATGTGTTATCATCTTCAATAATAAATTCTTATACAATAAATAACTTATTAAATACATAATACAAATAACATTATTTATTAAAAAATAAAGCTGACTCTGATCTTTTAATGCTGCTATGGGTTCTAAGTATTCAAAAAAACTAAAAATCAGCATCACCTTTTTTGAAACCAGGTTACCAGAAAACAAAGGCAAATGGCATCTCAGAACAACTTGAAATGTTTCATGTTTTTTTTTGTTTGTTTTGGTTTTTGCTTTTTAGCTTGATTCAAGACATTCCATGTCTTCTACTAAAGATGCCAATTAAACAGCAAATAAAATACATCAATTTAGCACAGGTCAAGTGCAGGAGTTTCAATAAATTCCAAAATAATTCTATGAGAAAAGCAAACAGAAGAAATAGAGAGAAGAGAAGAGGAGAGGAGAGGAGAGGAGAGGAGGGGAGGGGAGGGGAGAGGGGAGGAGGGACGGAGGGAGGAGTAGGGAGGGAGGAGGAAGGGAGGGAGGAGGGAAGAAAGAAAGAAAGAAAGAAAGAAAGAAAGAAAGAAAGAAAGAAAGAAAGAAAGAAAGAAAGAAAGAAAGAAGAAAGAAAGAAAGGGAGGGGGGGAGAAATGAAGGAAGGAAAGAAGGAAGAAAAAATTGAGAATTGACTTGAAAAGCATCATACACTGGAAGAAAGAAGGGAAGTGTATGGGGGGAGGTCAGCAGGCAGCTGTGGCCTCACACTAACAAGAACATAATTTACAAGTCGCACTTGAGCATCTGAAGACCAAGAGAGCTTTACCTCACCTTCAGTGGTGACATCTTAGAGATCACAACAATCTCACAACGATGTGCCCTCAGAACAAAGCAGATTCATTGCTTTAGCAAAAGAATATCAACTCTTCTTCAAACAGTACTTAAATTGTAGCAAACATATTTATAAAAAGAAATTTTAATTCACTGGTGCACAAATGAAATAAATGGTAAGAGTCTTCTAGCAAGTCAGGTTGTCACCCCATCATCACGTTTTGGCTGTGATGAGTTCAGAGAGGCCAACAGCTGACATTTCACACAGGTGTTCCTAGAGGCATCCATGGCATTCGGTCTGGGCTTTCACTGTGATTCCTCCAGTCCAGGCCCTGCTGTGCACCTCAGACCATGCATGGAATATTCCTAACAGAATCCACACCGATCCTGGCGGCTGCCTTTACTGTCACTCATCAGAGCACCCGGGAGATCCTGTTTTGCTCAACAAAAGAGAGGTAGGTGGTGAATACATCTCTGTGCCCAACTGTTCTTTGTCTTTGGGATATACTTTACAAACAGGTAATTATTTGCAGAATGAGAGCAGCTAAATAAGAACACACACACAATAAAGAGAAAAATGTGGTGTTAGGAGATAACATTTGTGATTTTTGAGTACCAACTTTATAATTTGGATTACTCTCTCACGTACTTCTATAATACTAGGAGTACATGAGAGATTAAAAATTTTTTAAAAACGTATTTTGTAAGCACCGAAGTATACCTAACATGACACTTTCTGTTCAATGTTGGAAACACTTTTGCAAAATAATTGACTATCACATAGAATCCTATCATGAACAGTGGGATCTCCTTAGTAGAGGAAATACATCTTACTTGTTTCCTCCATGCCAAATGCCTAGTACTTAATAATCATACGATAAATGCTTGACAATTTCGTATTAATTTTTGTACAAACAAGAATAGCGTTCATGAAAAAGACAGTGAAAACCAGGAAAATAATTGAAACATTTGTGTTCTATTGAGAAAGCAATTGGCACAAATATTGATAGGCATCTCTCATGTCTGTTTCATCAACTCAACTTCACTCTTGAGAATAAAAACACAACTTTCTGAGCCTCATCCAGCAAAACTAGTCTAAAGCAATAGAAAACCAAAAAGAGGTAGTTTATCATAATAGTCTTAATTGAAATAGTCTCAATAGAAAATCTAAGTCTGCTTTCAAATTTTATAAATAACAGGTTATGTTACAAGAGTCAACCAGGATTTTCTATCAAATTACTATAACCCCAGAGAATAAATCTGATGAACAATTTCTTTTTTCCCAAAGAGACACAGGACAAGTGAGCCTGTTTCTGGAAGATGACTGCAATTGATCAAAGCTTAATAGAGTTTAGACCATTCTGGTTTTTACAGAGTGGCCTTTAGCCCAGCTGTTGACATCATCTATCCACTTCCTCTTGCCTACGAAGTCTTCCTAAGACCTGGTGCGCTGGAGAATCTCGCATTTGTCTTTGCCTTGCTTTGTGTGTCTGGATGTAAGCCAGAGGCTTTTCAGAATAATCTAGCCTGCTTTCACTTTAGATCTTTTCCAAAAAAGACAAGTTACCCGATGACTTGGGCACATCCATAGTTCTTACTAGATGCTTCGCAAAACAGAATTAGCTGTTTTAGCCATTTCAGTTACTATAATCTTATGAAACATTAGTATTAGGATTTTTTTATTGTGTTATGTTAGTCACCATAAAATACATCATTAGTTTTTGATGCAGGGTTACAAGATTCATTACGTAGTGAAAAGAAGGGGCATGTGTACCCCAACGTTCCTAGCAGCAATGTCCACAATAGCCAAACTGCAAAGAGCGGAGATGCCCTTCAGCAGACGAATGGACAAAGAAGATGTGGTCTATATACACAATGGAATATCACTTAGCCATCAGAAAGGATGAATAACCAACTTTTTCATCAACATGGATGGGACTGGAGATTATACTGAGTGAAATAAATCAAGGAAAGAAAGTCAATTATCATATGGTTTCACTTACTTGTGGAACATAAGGAATAGCAAGGAGGACATTAGGAGAAGGAAAGGAAGAATGAATAGGAGAAATTGGAGGGGGAGATGAACCATGAGATACTATGGACTCCAAGAAAAAAAAAAACAACGAGGGTTTTGTGGGGGGTGGAGGGGTGGGCGAGCCTGGTGGTGGGTATTAATGAGGGCACATATTGCATGGAGCACTCGATGTGGTGCATAAACAATGAATCTTAACATTTATAACTGGAGATGAATGCTATAAGAAAACATCCATTATTTTGTTATATAAGCCTTCCTCTGCCGTTTTAACCAAAACAATAAAATCTGACTCGAAGTTACTATTTGTTTTCATATTGCCAAGTTATACCTTTTCCCTGAATACGCTATTAGGCCATCCGATAGCCTCTAACCATCCTTCGAGCAGATCCTGTCTGCACAGTTGGTGAGTTGTCAGTGTCAAGATATAAAGAATGGATATCACTTTTCCAAAACACAGATTATCTGTAGCAGCAGGTGTTTGGAGAGATAAGTTGTCCTTCGTACAAAGATGCTTTTTTTTTTCCTTAAGAAGTTGGTAGGGTCTCATATTGCAGTGATAAATTCAAGAACAGCAGATAAAATTTGAATATCGCAGGTGCGTAGTATCAGGTAGAAACTCATAAAATATACTATTTATCTCTAGGTACAGTGATAATGAAATTTATCATATTAGTGTCTTTGGACACACCCAGATCATGCCTATTCATTTTGCTGATGAGTTCTGGACAGTCTCTTCCAGAAGGTGGAAAGATTAATTTGTTCCCTCAGCCTGTGTCTTTTTGGATCCTATGAGCTCCTCCTCCCATAAAACTAGAGGCTACAGGGAAGAGAAGGCAACCTAAAGTGTGCACTTGCTTTCTAAGTGTCTGGGGACCTTGGCCTTGTCAGCCCATGTTGTGGTAATATTCTTGGAACACAAGCACACAAGCCCAGAGTTTGCCCCACTACACTTGATAGCATATGTTCGGATTGTTTAACATTTTATATCCTGCTTCTGACTTTCACCCTCTTGAACATGATTTCTACAGTACTTCACAGGGCTGGTCAATGTCCTTCTTTTGACTATTCCCTTGGTTCGTGGATCCTGTAACCAAACTGATATTCCATTGTCAATGATAAGACAAAGTCCGATGAATAGTTCACCGTGTCCATTCTGGAGAGAGAGCTATGAATTGCGACAAGAAAAGTGGTTTTATAAGACTAGAGAAGGTGAGATGAAGGAAGGCAGAGTCAAGTGGAATATGAAGAACACATGAGGACTATTCCCATACCCACCACAGATCTAAATACGTAAAATGAGAATATTGTTGTATTTTCAGATAAGAGAGAAAAGCATGTGCACACTGAAATACTTTACCTTCTAAGAAGGAGTCTAAGAAAAGCTATAGTACGTACGTGTCACGAACTGTACATGTTGGGTAGGGAATGAACTTGTGTTCAACAAGTCACAGAAATACCCCCCAAAATTTTGACTTCTGTCGACTTCTGGGTCTTTGTGGGATTTATCTATGAGTCAGTGATTTCGGCAACATCATTATCTTCGTGATTGCGGAGGTGAGAAGTATATTGTATAAAGATGATTTGAAAGTTCATCAGAATATAAAGCATTCTCTACCATGAAAATAAGTTAAAGCCATAATAGAGGCTTGATTCCCAGCGCGTGGTCTGGGTGCTCCCAGGGAGCCCCCGGGATACTTCTGGAAGTCTCCAAAGTCAAAACTGCCATCATAACGATATTACCATGCTCTCTGCCCCTTTCTAATTCTCTCAAGAGTGCACAATGGACTTTTTACCAAAAGCTCTAATGTACATAATACAACAGATCAGGGGGGCCTGGGTGGCTCAGTGGGTTAAAGCTTCTCCCTTCTGCTCAGGTCATGATCTCAGGGTCCTGGGATTGAGCCCTGCATCTGGCTCTCTGCTCAGCAGGGAGCCTGCTTCCCCCTCTCTCGCTGCCTGCCTCTCTGCCTCCATGTGATTTCTCCCTCTCTGTCAAATGAATAAATAAAATCTTAAAAAAAAAAATATGACAGATCAAATGCAAAAACAGCCATGACTAATCAGCCTTCTACGGAACCAGGCACATAAAAATCAGTGCTACCGCTCCTACCAAATTGCTTTTGCTTTGGGAAGAGCTATTTTCTTAATAATGTGTTATTTTTTTTCCCAAGTAGAGAACAATGCGTTATTTCTTTAAAATATGTCATTAATAACAACGTCCAATGGATTACTGTTATTTTTCAATTAATGAATGAATAAGAATGCCCCAGATTTCATTTTTGAAAAGTCACATAATAAAAACCACATAAGCAAAAGCTCTTTGGGTCAGAGTTTTCGGATACAGCAAAAACAAACACACAAGACCAAAACAGGATGCCCAATTATATTTGAATTTCACATAAAGAAAAAAAATGTTTTGAGTGTAAGTATGTCCTATGAAATACTTGGCAATTCTAATTTAGGGACTTCAGACATTTTCCAGAATATCAGGAAGGATGCCCTGACACCAAAGATTTGGGACTTATTGCCACAGCAAACAGGGAGGTGCCAACTGTACACAGAAATTAAAACCCACCCGCAGGTTCTGCATTTCCAGCAGGGCCGATGCCCTCACTGCCCCTGGCTGTCGCGCTTTGCTCAATGTAAGCTTCACCCAGATTCCAGTGAACGCATTACTGATAATCTGCTTTAGTTGCAATGCCATCTTATTTCCTCTTCACAAACCAGAGGCGAGGCTCATCCATCCCACTGCACAGAAACAGTAGCAGAAGCAAGGAAGTAACACACGAGACAAGGCAGGGTGCGAATCACACCGTGTCCTCTGACCTCAAGACGGGGGATCCCGCGCACAGCCTGTCTGCTCCCCGCTGGGCTCTGGTCGGTTCCCAGGGGCGGCGGGACACCCTGCTTTCTTTATTTTTTACAGCTAGCCCATAGAACCGGGGGACGAAGCCCGGCGGAGTCGCCACAAGCAGGAAGGAGAGGCTCTGCTAGACACGGAGAGCCCCCGTGTCTTGGCGGGATCCGTGTCACTGGAGTTGACGGGCCATTTTTAGCCACCTTGATAGATGATCTCCTTACAGGCCCTGTCACAATCCATTAATTAAAACAACAAAAATAACCAAACCAGACGTGCTGTGGGATTTATTCAGGTCACCGCAGAAGCTTCAAGAATCAGAAGCTGTAGCTTTTATCTTGTGGACAGAGCAGAGCGGTGGTCTTGGAGTGGGACGCTTTGGGGGGACGCTCGTCTCTATGCACCGCCAGCCGTGAGCCCTTCAGCAGCTCTGTTTCCTCATGTGTGTAAAAAGCCTAACATCACCGGCCCCATGGACCTCAGAGCATTGGAACGAGGACGTAATTAAAAATACAAGTGCTTGTGTGATGTAAAGCTCTGGATCAATGTAAGCTTTTCACCTTGTGTTACCCAAAAACTGAGATGTCCTTGTCATTCTTCTTTTCAGAAAGAGAGAACACATTTCTGCCTTACTGACATAGTGGCCCACAATTTATTTTTTAAGACTCACTGTTTATTTTTTTAAGACTTGATATTTTTAGAGCCATGTTAGGTTCATAGGTAAAACTGAGAGGGGGACACGGAGCTTTCCCACCCACTCTCCTCACCGCCCCCAGGCACAGCCTCCCGCTCTGTGCACGTCCCCCACCGGAGGGTGAACCCACGGACCACATCACAATCACTGGGAGCCAATCGCTCATTTATTTGTGAACTTACAGTTCACTCTTGGTGGTGGACGTCCTGTGGGTTTGGGCAAATGTGCAATGACACGTACCCACCACGCGGTATCGCAGAGAGTAATTTCCCTGGGCTAAAATTTCTCTGTGCTTGGCCTGTGTGTCCCACTATTTTTAAAATAAATCAAGTTGAAGCCTGTAAGGTGCCCAACAAACCTGTACCTTGCTCTCCACACCTGGGAGACCCAAAGTTGTTGCTCTAACTCAGACTCCCCCCAGACCCACAACTCCACACGCCCTGCCTGTTACGACCGTCCTTCCGAAATCCCCTCAGGTCTCCGTGGAGCTGCATGATCACCGTGTTCCTGAAGTCCTCACGGTGCCCTGACGTCGCTCTGTGGGCAGTGGTCTTGTCTGTCGGGTCCAGCGCTAATGGGGGATGTGTTTTCTAGCAGCGGTACTGAGCTGGGACTCCCAGCCCCTCAGACCCTCCCTATTACGCTGCATCGGGCGGCACTCGGCACTGTCTGCAAATTTAGAGCCATTGCCACAGTGTCCTTTCAGAAAGCCTCATCTTCCCTTTAGGGAAACCCTGTCCCCATTAGCATCGGTCTCTGCTTCATTCCCCCACCTGGCCCTGGCGACCGTGGCCTTTCTCTCCTAACGGATTCACCAGGTCCTGTATCTATCAGATAAGAGGAACCATACCATATGTGACATTTGTAACTGGCTTCTTTCAACGAGAATATTTCCAAGGTATTCCCATGCCATGGTGTGTATCCGTACTTCATTCCTTTGCCCTATTTTATTTTGGTAAAGATTTTACTTATTTATTTGAGAGCAAGAAAGCATGAGCAGGGGAGCAGCTAAAGGCTAGGGAGAAGGAGACTTTCCACTGAGCAGGGAGCCCAACGCAGGGCCCCATCCCAGGACCCGATCCCAGGACTCGATCCCAGGACTCCGGGATCATGACCTGAGGTGGAAGGCAGACGCTTAACTGATTGAACCATCCAGGCACTCCTCCTTTTTCATATTTTAAACATTTACAAAGTTCAGTAGTGCCCCAAGAAGCTAGGCTTTGGTAGAGACCGTTGCTTGTTCCAAAGCACCATGTTTAGAAAAGCAGATTGTCATCACCCTAAGTCAAGTCTCACATAATGTTCAGAGTTGATTCATTCGGAAAGGCAGGCATCTTCGATCACGGAGCTTCAAGGGGCATCTCCTCCAAATGCTGAGGTAAAAGAAGACGTCCTTCTCCAGTCGTCCACATGAGCTGACTTCCTGTAACATTCCCATTCCTGAAGAACATGGCTACAGGTCTTTTGTGAATACTCGTGGGAAGTTTTTCCTGGTTTACCTAAAACAAGTACCAAGTCTGGACAGCAGATGTTAGGGAAATAAAAACAGCTCCAGGTGATTATCTGTCAGGAGCTGAACTGGAATCCTCACGAGTACATCACAGGTTCAAGGGAGAAAAGTTCTCTAAATAGTTACAAAGTATTCGCAGATGAAAAACTAAAAAGGCAATGGGATGAGCAATAGAACTATACTTGGGCACCTTAACAAACGTAATCTGTAATTTTGCTGGGTTTCATTATGAAATATATTTCTGTATATATAATCCCTGTAAATTAGACATTTCTAGAGGGCAGATTTGTCAGATTGATGGCATGAAATGTGTAGGAGAAGAGACCGATCTCCTGCTTTATAGAAATTTAAATTCAAGGGCTGGACAAGGACATAATTCTTTGGCTGCGTGGACAGATAGATGTCAGATTGGATCAAAAGGATTAGACAGGTAATTGCTATAATCTATATAATAAACTTACTCTGTCATTAAGCTATCTTAATGACATTGGTCAGGACTTTTGAGCTCTAACAAAGGAAGAGCAGGGATTCTATAGAAAATAATTAATTGGTCACACCTGCTATCTCAGAAGCCATCCTGATTTATATGAATTTTCTTTATTCCCACCTTCTGGCATATTTTTAAACAACCATATTTTTACTGTAAAAAGACTGCCTTTCCATGAATGATTAATCAGGTAAAACTTATGTGCACTCACACATTGGTCTTCATTCTCTTACTAGCTTCTGTATCACATGGTTCTGTATTGCCTTCTTCCTTACGCGAGAACTTTAAAAATTATATGACGTAGTGAAATCTAGCTACATAACATAAATAAATGCTCGAAATACTATTACTTTTAAGAATGACATTTTACTTTTTAACTGGTTTATTTTTTCCCAAATATGTTTATTTTATTTTTTCAGTGTTACAAGATTGATTGTTCATGCACCACACCCAGTGCTCCATGCAATACGTGCCCTTCTCAATACCCACCACCAGGCTCGCCCAACCCCCCACTCCCTCCCCTCCA
>CM052800.1:176102825-176218312 GCA_028533885.1 Nasua narica | reverse complement strand
TTTCCACAGTTTGGCAATTATGACCATTGCTGCTATGAACACTGGGGTACATGTGGCCCTTCTTTGTACTGCATCTGCTTCTTTGGGGTAAACACCGAGTAGTGCAATTGCAGGGTCATAGGGTAGCTCTATTTTTAATTTCTTGAGGAATCTCCACACTGTTTTCCAAAGTGGCTACACCAACTTGCATTCCCACCAACAATGGAAGAGGGTTCCCCTTTCTCCACATCCTCTCCAGCATTTGTTGTTTACTGTCTTGTTGATTTTGGCCATTCTAACTGGTGTAAGGTGGTATCTCAGTGTGGTTTTGATTTGAATCTCCCTGATGGCTAATGATGATGAACATTTTTTCATGTGTCGGTCAGCCATTTGCATATCTTCTCTGGAGAATTGTCTGTTCATGTCTTCTGCCCATTTTTTGATGTGATTATCTGTTATGTGAGTGTTGAGTTTGAGGAGTTCTTTATAGATCTTAGATATCAGCCCTTGTCTGTAGTGTCATTTGCAAATATCTTCTCCCAGTCTATGAGTTGCCTGTTTGTTTTGTTGACTGTTTCCTTTGCTGTGCAGAAGCTTCTTATCTTGATGAAGTCCCAAAAGTTCATTTTCACTTTTGTTTCCTTTGCTTTTGGAGACACGTCCTGAAAGAAGTTGCTGTGGCTGATGTCGAAGAGGTTACTGCCTAAGTTCTTCTCCAGGGTTTTGATAGATTCCTGCCTCACACTGAAGTCTTTTATCCATTTTAGGTTTATCTTTGTGTACGGTGTAAGAGAATGGTCAAGTTTCATTCTTCTACATATAGCTGTCCAGTTTTCCCAGCACCATTTATTGAAGAGACTATCTTTTTTCCACTGGATATTGTTGCCTGTTTTGTCAAAGATATTTGACCATAGAGTTGCGGGTCCATCTCTGGGCTCTCTATTCTGTTCCACTGGTCTATGTATCTGTTTTTGTGCCAGTACCATGCTGTCCTGGTGATCACAGCTTTGTAGGAAAGCTTGAAATCAGGCAATGTGATGCCCCAGCTTTGTTTTTCTTTTTCAACACTTCTTTAGCAATTCAGGGTCCTTTCTGGTTCCATACATATTTTAGGATTGTTTGTTCCAGCCCTTTGAAAAAAAAAACGGTGGAATTCTGATCGGATGGCATTGAAAGCATAGATTGCTCTGGGCATTATAGACATTTTAACAATGTTTATTCTTCCGATCCATGAGCACGGAGTGCTTTTCCACCTTTTTGTGTCTTCTTCAATTTCTTTCATGAGCGTTTTGTAGTTCCTCGAGTACAGATCCTTTACCTCTTTGGTTAGGTTTATTCCCAAGTATCTTATGGTTCTTGGTGCTACAGTAAATGGAATTCATTCTCTAATTTCCCTTTCCATATTTTCATTGTTAGTGTGTAGGAAAGCAACTGATTTTGTGCATGGATTTTGTATCCTGCCACATTACTGAATTGCTGTATGAGTTCTAGTAGTTTGGGGGTGGAGTCTTTGGGTTTTCCATATAAAGTATCATGTCATCTGCAAAGAGAGAGAGTTTGACTTCTTCATTGCCAATTCAAATACCTTTTATTTCTTTCTGTTGTCTGATTGCTGTCGCTAAGACTTCTAGCACTATGTTGAACAAGAGTGGTGAGAGTGGGCATCCTTGTCATGTTCCTGATCTCAAAGGGAAGGCTGTCAGCTTTTCCCCATTGAGAATGATATTTGCTGTGGGCTTTTCATAGATAGACTTTATGATGTTGAGGAATGTTTCTTCTATCCCTATACTTTGAAGAGTTTAATCAGGAGCAGATGCTGAATTTTGTCAAATGGTTTATCTGCATCAACGGAGAGGACCATGTGGTTCTTCTCTCTTCTCTTATTGTTTGTTCTATCACATTGATTGATTTGTGAATGTTGAACCACCCTCGCATCCCAGGGATAAATCCCACCTGGTCATGATGAATAATCTTTTGAATGTGCTGTTGGATCCTATTAGCTAGGATCTTGTTGAGAATCTTGGCATCCACATTCATCAGGGATATTGGTCATTCCACCCTAGAACAACAGAATACTCATTCTTCTCGAGTGCACATGGAACTTTCTCCAGAAGAGACCACATACTGGGCCACAAATCAGGATTCAACTGATACCAAAAGACTGAGATAATTCTGTGCATTTTCTCAGACCATAATGCTTTAAAGCTGGAACTCAATCACAAGAAAAAGTTTGGAAGGAATTCAAACAGTTGGAGGCTAAAGACCAACCTTCTCAAGAATGCTGGGATCAACCAGGAAATCAAAGATGAACTTAAACAATTCAGAGAGACCAATGAGAATGAAGACACATCAATCCAAAACCTATGGGATACGGCAAAGGCAGTCCTAAGGGGGAAATACATAGCCATCCAAGCTGGACTCAAAAAAATTGAAAAATCTCAATTACACCAGCTCTCTTTACACCTTGAAGAACTGGAAAATCAACAACAAATCAAGCCAACCCCATGCACAAGAAGGGAAATAATCAAGATTAGAGCAGAGATCAACGAGTTAGAAACTAAAAGAAACAGTAGTACACATCAATGAATCCAGAAGTTGGTTTTTTGAAAGAATAAGATCGATAAGCCACTGGCCAAACTCATACAAAAGAAATGAGAGAGGACCTTAATTAACAAAATTATGAATGAAAGGGGAGAGATCACGACTAATCCAAAGGAAATAGAAACAATCAGCAAAAATTATTATCAACAGCTATATGCCAATAAGTTAAGCAACCTAGAAGAAATAAATGCATTCCTGGAAACCCATAAGCTTCCAAGACTGAAATAGGAAGAAACTGACAACCTGAATAGACAAATATATAGTAATGAGATTGAAGCAGTGATCAAAAAATCTCCCAAAAAACAAGAGTCCAGGACCTTATGGATTCCCTGGGGAATTCTACCAAACATTCAAGGAAGAAATAATACCTCTTCTTCTGAAACTGTTTCAAAAAATAGAAACAGAAGGAAACTTCCAGTCTCTTTCTATGAAGCCAGTATTACCCTGATCCCCAAACCAGGCAAAGACCCCATCAAAAAGGAGAATTTTGGATTAACTGGTTTCCTTATAATTGTTATGAAATATAATTGCTATTTACCTATCTGTTGAAAAAGATAATAATTGCATTAATACCTTTATCTGTATTTATACTGAAAATCAATCACAAGTAAAAAATAATTGCCCAAAAATAATCACAAATAATAAAAAAATTTCTCCAAAATCCCCTAAATTTGCAATTTAACTATATGGAGGTAGGAATATCCAATAATCAGAACAAACAAAAATCAAGGGGAGAGAAACATTTATTTGTTATCCCGAAAAATAGAACATATACACAAAAAAGTATTTTATTTTCATTATTCACTATGGTTTTTAGAATACTTAATTCTCAGGGTACCTGGGTGGCTCAGTGCATTAAAGCCTCTGCCTTTGGCTTGGGTCATGATCTCAGGGCCCTGGGATCTAGCCCCACATCGGGCTCTCTGCTCAGCAGGGAGCCTGCTTCCCCCTCTCTCTCTGCCTACCTCTCTGCCTGCTTGTGATCTCTCTCTCTGTCAAATAAATAAATAAAATCTTAAAAATACTTAATTCTCTAGGATCTTCCAAAGAGGACCAATAGAATTCATTTGTTTATGAGCCTGTTAATTTGTTTTTAGTATCATTATGAACCTAAGATTTTGATGTATTAGATGTGCTTCAATTCATTGCCACTACCATTTTAGATGCCCAAATTGTTTTATTTGGGGCCAATAGGAGCTTCTCAAGTTCCCTGTACATTAGTGCTCAGATACCCATGATCATTGTGCTTTGTGAAATATTAGTATGTTCTTAAATAATCTTGTTCGTTTTTCTTAAGATTTTATTGACAGAGAGAGAGAGAGAGAGAGAGATCACAACTAGTCAGAGAGGCAGGCAGAGAGAGAAGGGGAAGCTGGCTCCCTGCTGAGCAGACAGCAGGATGTGGGGCTCGATCCCAGGCCCCTGACATCATGATCTGAGCTGAAGGCAGAGGCTTTAACCTGCTGAGCCACCCAGGTGCCCCAATACTGTTCATTTTTTGCCAAAGCAAAAATGGATTCAACCATTTCCAAGGTGCCCTGTGATCCGTTGGCATAGAAAATGGTATTTAGAGACAATAATCTGGGTGCCAGAGTGCTTATGTCAATGGGTTATTATTCCTAGACCTTTTCAGCGGAACTATAAGTGTATTTTTAAAAGAAAGTATATCATGAGTTCATCCCTACACTTCCAATTCAAATGCAGGATCAATGAGTTTTACTATTTAATTTTACAGTTATACTAAGAATCAAGAAAATTGGATTTTAACAATATTACCTTAATTAGTTGTTTCATATTACACATAATGTTTCAATACCAATGTGAAAATTGTTAATACTTTCAAGGGTGGAAAATTTCTTTAAGATCTTTTTATTTGGGGGGTTATGCTCCACTATATCAACAAATCTAATTTCTAAACTTATAACTCACTGGACATGATTCTTTTCTACATGATTAAGCCTCTAGTTTGACATATAGTTTTTTGTTTTTCTTTTAAGATTTTATTTATTTATTTGGCACAGAGATAGAGAGAGCACAAGCAGGGGCAGTGGTAGGCAGAGGGAGAGGGAGAAACTGACTCCCCACTGAGCAGTGACCCTGACACAGGACTCGATCTAAGGACCCATAGATCATAACCTGAGAAGAAGGCAGAGGCTTCACCGACTGAACTACCCAGGTGCCCCTAAATCAGCTTTGTTTCCCCATCTTGTTGTTGTTGTTTTTCTCTTAACCAATCTTGACTATTACAGGAGAGTATGTACAAAAATTTCACCTTTCTTTTTACAGACGCATACTCTAAGGAGTAGTCCTTTTATCGTAGTTCATTATGGTTGTGCTACTGGATCCACAGGTGGATATTTAGGGAACTTCAGGTTATTTATTTATGTCTCATTATCATAAATCATGCTGGAATGAAAGCCTAGGTATATATCACTGCTGCTTTCACCAGTTATATATTTTGGAATGGATTCCTAGACATTAGTTTGTCGCATCAGAGCATGACGACCATTTAATTTTACAAAATGTTGTCAATTTTCTTTTATAGGGAGTATAGAACTTGTCATTCTCAACAATGTGTGAGAGGGTCAGTTCTTCCAGACTCTCACCCACAGAGAGCACTGTCAAACTCTGTACTTTTGCAAATTAAGTATCTGAGAAATGGCATGCCATAATTTTAACTATGAATTAAATGATTTTACACAGCAGTAGTGGGTTATCTATACTAGACTTGGTAATCAAAGTTCAATGAAAATGAAAAAATAGAACATTTTTAAGATTTTATTTATCTATTTGACAGAGAGAGAGAGAGATCACAAGTAGGCAGAGAGGCAGACAGAGAGAGAGGGGAAAGCAGGCTCTCTGCTGCTTTTCCTAGGTTCCCAGGGGCTCGATCCTAGGATCCTGAGACTATGACCTGAGCCAAAGGCAGAGGCTTTAACTCATTGAGCCACCCAGGCACCCTGAAATAGAACATTTTAAAGTATGTATTCAAAACCATGTTTTTATTATACTTTGGGCCTATTGACTTTTAAAAAATAAGACTTTTAGGCTTTGTAATTCAAGGAAAATGTAATTTATTAAAATATATTTGAATTAGAGGCAACTTATGATGAATGCAATAGTTTTGTTTAAATAAAATATATGGTACTTACGACTTTGTGGATGCTACATTGCTAAATGATATAATGAATGTTTAATGAAAAGAAATACTAGGTTAAGAAAATATGTCCAATTTCTGGAGGATGATATTGTTTGTAGTTTATGGCTATTCTTGTTATTATTCATGATATTATCATTTAGTATGTGGCTAAGACATGTAAATTCCATAATCACTGTATGTGATCCCAGAATAATTTTTAGTTTACTCTGATTAAAAAATTAGCTTTGAGAATCCACTGAGGACTTTGTAGTCTTAGCTTTTCTTGGACCATTACTCTATATTATTTTATGAACATCTCAAGGTTGGTATTGATTTGCATTGCTTTCATTCTTGCTCGAAAATTCAATCAGATTGTGTTTACACAAAGTATTGATCCTTCAGCAAAGCCATGGAAAAAATGGAAAGAACAGATACTTGGGCTTGAATCTATGGGCTAGTACTAACTTTCAAGGCTACATCCACCCAACAAAGTTAATGATTCCAGTGAGAGCAAGGCTTTTCCATTGAATTGACATATCACATGGGATTTTGAATGCTTATTTTCTCATTATTCTCTTTGTGAAGAAAACCTTAAGTATACTAACTCACCTTGACAGACCAATTTGCCTCTAACATCTGTACTCACAGACAGATACCATGCTCTGTAGTCATGGCTTTTCATTTGAATCATATTACTGAATGTAAATATAGCTGTCAATTGCCTCATATTTCCAATAATGCTGAAAAATAATTTTGCTATGTAACAACTATCTAGAACAAAAGCCTGTTATGTTAATGCAGTCATTAGGTGCAGGTATCTGATGGGTCTGGTGTCACCTGTAATTGGAGACGGCCCCATTTTCTTTGCCTTTTCCTTATATTTGGTACCTCAATTTGCTTAGACTCCTTTTATTTCTCTAGTCCCTCTGCTGGGTTCAATTTCTGATCCTAGCACTTATACCACACATGTCATTGCCTCTCTAGGTCCCAGGTCTCCTCTGAAGGTCAAGAACGAAGACAAAGCAATAGCAACCCCTGCCTAATGTCAGCCTTTGTGTTAGAACTTGACAATCTTCTTACCAATTGATCCTCTGGGTAGCTTTGAGAAGTGATTTTAAAGATAAAACATTGGAGTATCAAAGAAGTAACGGGCTTCAAGTTGCTTAGCTGGTGAGAGTGTAGAAAGGATTTTTGAAGGTACTTCTGTCAGTAACCAAAGTTCCTTGTTATTTTTAAATAATATTTGAATCTAAATTTTTTTAAATATTTTATCTATTTTTCTATAAGAGAGAGAGCGCACAAGCAGGCAGAGTGGCAGGCAGAGGCAGAGAGAGAAGCAGGCTCCCCGCTGAGCTAGGAGCCCAATACGGTACTTGATCCCAGAACCCTGGGATCATGACCCGAGCCGAAGGCAGCTGCTTAATCCACTGAGCCACCCAGGCATCCCTGAATCTAAAAATTTATCTTGAATACAGAAACCTTCACTTGTTCATCAAAATATGCTAAATCTGTCTTGAGCTCTAAACTTAGCTAAAATACATTTTAAAAAACCTGCTCCTTTCTCAGATGTTATCGTCCTTTATCACTAGTCTTAGGTGCAAAAAAAAATGTTTGGCATTTTTTTTTCATTTAAGAAATGTTATACAATGACCTTTAGCTTAGCATATTCTCTTGAAGAAGCTAAAAATGGATTTTCTGTGAATTAGCATGCAATTTGAATTATTTTGCAGTGTTTCTGCACTTGAGGTTTGCCACTGCCATAAGTCACCAGACATTAAACATTGTGTTGGGCCTTCACATGCAATATTTCGGGAAGGTAGTATGCATATGTGAGTGTAAAATATAGCTTTTGAGACATTTTTGGACTAAATGGACTTGGCAATCTCTCTCACTAAGCCCATGGATCAGCAGTAATGTTTTTAGAGTGTGCCTATAGAAAAATCATTTCACCTGCGATGGGATTACATATTTAATCAGCCTCCAAACAACTCATGTTTGAAATTTATGAAACAATATTAGCAAGTAGCCTGCCTCCCAACTCTTCAACCACTGAAATCTCGATTTCATTAGCCTTGTGAAATGAGTGAGCATGATAATTAGCAAATGTCACATGCTTTACTAACATTACACTGACTTAGAGTGCTAAAAGGAACCTGAGAAAAGGTGAGATGATAAACCATAAGTATATAGTCAATATAAATGATTACATCATTGTGAATGTTGCTTATGAAGACTTACATGGAAAAGTAACCTCACTCTTTCCTGAATTCTTGAGATCTTAGGGGAAAAGGGTTTTACCTGTAGTCATTTAATCTACAATATTTTAGGATACTTTCATTCTGGTTTCTTCCCCAAATGGGTTTAGGCTTATACTTATCAAAATTGAAATAGCTAGGATGCTAAAATAGACTGTGAAATATTTTTCTCAAATTCACTCTTTTTTCTGGGTCAACTTCTGCCTCAGGATATGGGCTCCAAAGAGAAGCTCAGAGTGTCAAAACCTCACAGCTACTTTTCTGTTCCTTCTCACCATCCTAACCACCATTCAGGTGTTGCCTGCAGATGCCACAGGGCTCTGAAGTAACTCACCTGGCACTAGGCCCCCTCCTGGTTTGCCAAGTGTGAAATGGAACCTGTCTTGAACTTCTTCTTACTCTCTTGTCTTCCAAATCCAGTTAGCAGACACTACCCATAGATGCTACTGACGGTTTCCTAATTTTTATCTCACGCTCTCCATTTCTTGGTCATTACTGCTGACCAAGCTTTAATTAATTAGTATTTAGGTCACCCGACACTGTCTCCCTCAGCTTAATGGTACATCACCAATCTACATACAAGTTTCTAAGTTATATTACTGGACTTAATAGGAATTTTCTGCCCAAGAATCTCCCATAACTTCATACTGCCTACCAAGTACCATGGAACTCCTTCCCCTGAAAATCCCCGTCATTCGCAATCTGGGTCAGTTGGGGATTTTCAATTCTATCTCCTCACAAACTCTCTCCAGCCAACTTAGACTACTCGTTCTCCATTTTCTGTAAATATTCTTCTGGGCTTTATTCTCCCTAAATATGTTTGTTGCTTTTATTCCATAGTGTTGTTTTTGGTTTTGTTTTTTATTAAGAATACACATGTAGGGACCTCAGGAAAATGGCAGAGTGGGAAGACCCCAAGCTCACCTCATCGTTCCATGTTTTCCACTAGCTACCATCCATATCCAAGCCAATAAACCAGAGATCAATCCCAAGACTGGCAGAACAAACTCCACAACTAAATTTAGAGAAGCCGCATTTGAAATATTAGGAAAGTCAGAAAGGTGGAGAGAGGTTGCCCACAGGAGGAAGGGAGCTGGATGTCCAAAGAGGGCAGAGAAATGGGCCCTCACATCAAGGAGCACCCAAAGGCAAGACTAATCCACATAAAGTTTGGCTTTAAAAACCAGAGAGGCTGAATTCTGTGAGTTTGTAAAACCAGTGGGACTTGGAGTCTGGAGCTTTAAAAGTCAGCTGACTCAACACTGGATCAGCCAAGAGGGCTAGTGATGGCCCAGTCACCATCTGTAAATAGATAGCATCCTATAGATAAAGGCAACAAAATGATGGCAGTCTGCACAATGCCAAGAGCAAATGGGACACATATCTGTTCGTACTGATTTCAGAGTGCATCGAGGGACCTCTCCAAAAATGAGGGAGCTGCCAGGTGCCATTTTTCTCCCCTGCCCTTCAGCATAAACACTGGGCCACTGCAGGAGGTGGGAATCCACAGACACTTGCTAGCTAACGAGTGAGCAGTGAGTGAGCCAGGCCTAGAGTTATCCTGTGGACTAGCCCACTCCAAGCTTTCTAGCCTTAGCCCTGGGCTCAGCTCAAACTTTGTTAAAGAGAGCATGTGTCCTTCCATGCCACTGGGTACATAGCTGCAACAGCAAGCTGTGCCAAGACATCACACTGTGGCCAGCCACTGTACCCCCAGCCGCCTTTGTGCAGCAGGCCCAGCCCTTCTAGCCACTGCAGGGTGCTGTGCCTAGCCTTGTGCACTAGGCATGCAGCCCAAGCCATCATAGAACTTCAGTGATCCAGCACAGAACTTGTGGCCCAGCACAAATTTTGCTAACACCACTGCCACCCAGTTCCCAAGTTCCCCTGCAGGCATGTCCTTCAGAGCTGGTCTGCCTGGTTCCCACTAACAACACAGAGAGTAAGCACAGCCAACAACAGGCTGAATCAATGCAGACCACTGCACTGAAAGGAAAGTGACTTGGACACAACAGCATGGCATAAGCAACCCATATAGGATAATGAAATGCCAGGTTCTTGTGAACAAGGGACACTGCATGGGAGGGAGCTCCAAGACTTCTTCATGATGTCACCACTTTCAAGAGCAGAAGACATAGCTGACTTATTAACATATAGAAACAGACATAAAGAGGCAGGCAAAATGAGAATACAGAGAAATTAATCCCAAATGCAAGAACAGGACAAGACCACAGCCAGATATCTAAGTGAAACAAATATAAAGATCATGCCCAGTAAGAAATTTAAAGCAATGCTCATAAGGATGCTCACTGGACTTGAGAAAGGAGTGGAGTACTTGAGTGAGACCCTTAGCACAGAGATAAGGAATAATATAGCAGAGATAAAGGGCTCAATAAATGGAAAAGAAACATGTTTGGTGGAATGAACAGCACACTGGAAGAAGAAAAAGAATCAATTAGTGACCTAGAAGACAGAGTAATGGAAAGTAATCAAGCTGAACAAAAGAGAGAGAAAAGAATTATGCAAAATGAGAATAGACTTAGGGAACTCAGTGACTCCATCAACCATAATAACATGTGTATTATAGGAGTCCCAGAAGAGAAAAGTGGGGAGAAAGTTTGTTTGAAGAAATAATAGTGGAAAATTTCCAAAATCTGGGAAAGAAAACAGAGATCCAGATGCAGGAGGCACAGAGAATGCCCATCAAAATCAACAAAAGCAGATACACACCAAGACACGTTGTAATTAAATTGGTAAAATATAGTGATAAAGAAGCAACTTTAAAACACCACCACAAAACAAGATAGTAACTTACAAGGGAAAACTCGAAACCTAGCAGGAGATTTTTCAATAGAAACTTCGCAAGCCAGGAGGGAATGCCAGATATGTTCAAATACTGGAGGGAAAAAAAAAATCTGTAGCCAAGAATGCTCCATCCAGCAAGGCTATCATTCAGAATAGAAAGAGAAAAGTTTTTCCAGACAAACAAAAATTAAAAGTTCATGACCACCCAGTCTTGCAGGAAATATTCAAGAGGATTCTCTGAGTGGAAAGAGACCAAAAGCGACAGTATAAAGGTAAGAAGCACGAAAGAAGTAAAAATGATTATTTCTATAAAAAATCAGTCAAGGAACTCACAAAATAAAAGGTTGCAAAACAAGTACCTAAAACATGGGGAGGAGAGGAGTAAAGAAGGGGTTCAAACTTCAATGATCATCAACTTAAAATAATGCAGAAGAGCTTAAATACAAACTGAATGGTAGTCATGTGTCAAAAATCACTACAAATATGCGAAGAATAAGAAAGAAATCCAAATATATCACCAATGAAAATCAGCAAATCATGAATGAGGGAAAGACAGGATCAGAGAAAATCTTCAGAAACAACCATGAAACAAATAATAAAATGACAAAAAATATGTACCAATAATTACTTTAAATGTAAATGGACTAAACACTCCATTCAAAAGACACAGGGTAATAGAATGGATTTAAAAAAAAAGAAACCTACCTATATGCTTCCAGAGACTCAATTTAGACCCAAAGACACCTACAGATGACAGTGAGGGGGTGGAGAACATGTCATGCAAATGGATGTCAGAAGAAAGCTAGAGTAGCAGCACTTATTTCAGATAAAGTAGATGTTAAAGTAAAGACTGTAACAAGAGACAAAGAAAGGCACTATCTAATAAAGGGGACAATCCAAAGAGAAGATACAACAAGGATAAATATTTATGTACCCAATATAGGAACAGCCAAATATATAAAATGGTTAGTAACAAACATAAAGGAACTAATCGATAATAGTACAGTAATAGTAGGGGATTGTAATACCCCATTGAGTTTGATACATAGATCATAAAAACTGAAAATCAACAAGGAAAAATGACTATGAATGACACACTGGACCAGATGGACTTAACGGATATATTCAGAATATTCCTTCTTAAAACAGAACACACATTCAAGTGAACACTGAATATTCTCCAGAATGGATCATTTATTAGCACAAAAAACAGGCATTAACAAATTCAAGAAAATGAAATTCCTAATATGCATTTTCTGACCACAGTGCTATGAAAATAGAAGACAGCCATAAGAAAAAAAAAATTGAGGGACCACAAATACTTGGAGGTTAGACAACATGCTACTAAATAATGAATGGGTCAATAAGGAAATCAAGAAAGAAATACAGAATTACATGGAAACAAATGAAAATGGAATGACAACAGTCCAATACCTTTGGGATGCTGCAAAAATGGTCCAAAGAGGGATGCATACAGCAATACAGGCCTACTTCAAGAAAAAAATAATCTCAAACAACCTAACCTTACACCTAATGGAGATAGAAAAAGAACAATAAACCAAACATAAAGTCAACAGAAAGAAGGTAATAATAAAGATTAGAGCAGAAATAAATGATATGGAAACTAAATGAAACAAGAGAACCAATCAATGAAACTAGCAGGTGATTCTTTGAAAAAAAAAATCAATAAAATTGATAAACATCTAACTAGGCTTCTCAAGAAAGAAATGAGGACCCAAATAAATAAAACCACAGATGAGAGAGGAGAGATCACATCTAACACCAGAGAAATAGAAACAATTATAAGAGAATTTACAAAAAAACTATATGCCAACAAATTGAACAACCTAGAAGATTGGATAAATTCCTGGAAACATATATATTAGGAAACAGGAAATAGAAAACTTGAAAAAACTGATAACCAGCAAAAAAATTAAACCAGTAATCAAAAATCTCTCTACACCAATAAAAATCCAGGGCCAGATGGCTTCACAGGTGAATCTACCAAACATTTAAAGAAGAATTAATACCCATTCTTCTCAAATTATTACAAAAGATAGGAAAAGATGGAAAACCTCCAGATTTATTCTGAGTCCAGCATTACCCTGATACCGAAACCAGATAAATACACCACTAAAAAAGAGAACTACAGGACAATATCCTTGATGAACACAGATGCAGAAATCTGTAACAAAATACTAGCAAACCCAATGCAACAATACGTTAAAAAAAATCATGCACCACAATCAAATGGCATTTATTCCTGGGTTACAAATAGTTCAATATTTGCAAATCAATCCATGTGATATAGCAAATGAATAATAAGAAGGATAAGAACCATATGATCATTTCAATAGATACAGAAAAAAAATCATTTGATTAAGTACAACATCCATTCATGATAAAAACTCTCAAGAAAGTATGTCTAAAGGGAACATACTTCCACATGATAAAGGCCATATATGAAAAACCTACAGCTAACATCATCCTCAATGGAGAAAAATTGAGAGTTTTTTCCCTAAGGTCAGGAACAGGACAAGGATGTTCACTCTCACCACTTTCACTCAACATAGTACTGGAAGTCCTAGCCACAAACTATCAGACAACAAAAAGAAACCAAAAGCACCCAAATCCCGTAAGGAAGAAGTAAAACTTCCACTATTTGCAGGTGACATGATACTATATAGAGAAAATCCCAAAGACTCCACCAAAAAGTGCTAGAACTGAGAAATGAACTCAGTAAATTTGCAGGATACAAGACCAATGTACAGAAATCTGTTGCATTTCTGTATACTAATAATGAAGCAGAAAGGGAATTTAACAATCCCATTTACAACTGCACAAAAATAATAAGATACTTAAGAATCAATCTAACCAGAGGTGAGAGATGTGTACTATGAGAACCATAAAATACTGATGAAAGAAATTAAAGACGACACCAAGTCATGGAAAGACATTCCACGCTCATGGCTCAGAAGAACAAATACGGCAAGTGTCATTCTGTGGAAAAGACGGATAAACCACATTTTCTTTCAATAATGTAGAATTTGGTAGGGATTAGGGGACAGAAATCTACCTGAGTGCTTCTACTATGTTTTTCCAAGGTTTTTTTTTTTTTAAAGATTTTATTTATTTTTTAGGAAAGAGAGTGAGAGAGAGCATGAGAGGGGAGAATGTCAGAGTGAGAAGTGGACTCCCCATGGAGCTGGGAGCCCGATGTGGGACTCGATCCCAGGACTCCAGGATCACGACCTGAGCCGAAGGTGGTTGCTTAACCAACTGAGCCACCCAGGCGCTCCCTTCCAAGGTTATTTTTATGTACTATTATCTTTGCACCCTATATGAGCTACATGGATGTATAGATATTGGAGGTTGGGGTGGGAGGTGAGACACCACAGATATCATTTAAGTCAGGAGTAGAGTTCGAAGGAAAGTAACGAGTTGTGAACTTCCACTCCACATCAGACAATATGGTAGATTCTGGTCATACAATGGAGAATAAGGTATGATTCCCTGATGCAAAATCACAAAATCTAATGGGAAGGGCAGAAACAGAAACAGATTATTTTAATTAAAGATAGTAAGTACCATGAGGGGTGCCTGGGTGGCTCAGTGGGTTAAAGCCTCTGCCTTCAGCTCATGATCTCAGGGTCCTGGGATTGAGGCCCCACATTGGGCTCTCTGTTCAGCAGGGAGTCTGTTTCCCCTCTCTCTCTGCCTGCCTCTCTGCCTACTTGTGATCTCTCTGTCAAATAAATAAACAAAATCTTTAAAAATATATATATAGTAACTACCATGATAAAAGATAAAATAGATTTAGGGGTGCCAAGGAGAAGCAACAAATAACAGCATCAAAGTCAGGGAACACTTCAACGAGTTCTTGAGAAATTAGGAGTTTATCTTAATTGTGGACATTTTTCAAGCTTCTAACATGTGCCAATACTAAGTGCTGTCCATTCACCACATGCAATCCTATTAGCCCCACGACAGAGGGATTTTGGGGGGGGGTGCAGGTAGTGGGTGGAGGGAGAGAGGGAGAAGGAGAGAAAGAGTCTCAAGCAGACTCCCCACTGAGTGTAGAGCCTGATGCGGGACTCAGTCCTACAAAGACTATGATGTGAACCTAAATCAAGAGTCAGAGGTTTCACCAACTACAGGTGCCCCATGTAGGTGTCACTCTTATTCCCATTTTTCAGATGATGAAACTAAAGCCAACTGAGGTAAGGACTTGCCCAAAAGGCAAGGACACAGGGAGTCTGGTTCTGAACTGGTGTGCTCTCTTGCCTTTCATTTTATGAGATGTTAAGATAAACTGATTTGGGTCCTGGGTCACGTGGCATCACTAGGCTAGGTAAAGGGTCTTGGGGCACTGGAAACATGAAAAGTTACAGCTCTTCAAATGCTTCATGTCCCTCAAACTTTTCCACAAATTACTGTTTCAAACACTAAGAACACACTGGCATTACCAACAACTGCTACTATCAGCAGAGCGGAGAATTACGTGAATTGATTTTCCACTCACTGATTTTCAAAATGAGCCAATCCTGGTGCCTGGGCTAAACTTCGTGCCATTACAAAGTATTCCAGACTGTTCGTCTAGGGACCGGGATGGCAGGCCCCAGCTTTGCCACAAACCATACATCCATATACCTCACTTGTCCCCATGTCCTATTCTGCATTGAAGGCACCGTGATAATATATACTTTGTGCAGTTATAATGGTGACTTTGGGTACTGATTTTGCAATTCCTTTTATTTATGTTAAAGAACGTTTATTTATCTTCTACGTTTTGCCTGAACTCCTGTGCTCCCAAGTGGGCTTCACTGGCACCAAGGCGTCACATGAGAAATCACTTTCATATCGCCTGGCTTGACAAATATTAGCAGGATTCTCCATAAATCCTGACAGAACTGCAGAGCTAGCAATAGAAAATGCCTAGGGAGACACAGAGACACTTCACCTATAGATGCGCCCCATCTGCTTTCACAGGATTAATGTTGCCAAGTCTGGGTGTCAAGCTGAAGACCAACAGTCTGGATGTGGAAGAGCAGTGGCCACAGGGCTGTCTGCATGGCCGCATGGGGCGAATGTGGTCCCAGTGAGCGACACTGCCTGCCGTGAGCAATGGGGCCACCCTAGCTTCTCACCCAGGGAAGTAAACACTCTTTTCTGGATCATGAACTCAATACCTGGGCAAAGAACTGCGAAGGAGAGTTCAAATCCTCACAACGTTTACCTCTAAATCTTTCGCAAGCTTTAGAAATCTTTCAATGTTTCTCAGTGAAAATATACCACTACAAGATTGGTGGAAAAGAGATCCAAATTCAGCTATGGGTTTTTTTTCGGGGGGGGGGGGAATTAATATATTAATATAAGCTATCATTCTCCAAAAGAGAAAAGATGTTTCCAAACTTATCTTTAATTTTTAATTGTTTTCCTTCTGGAAGAATAATCATTAAAAATCTCCCAGGTGCCTGGGGAGCTCAGTGGGTTAAGCGTCTGCCTTCCACTCAGGTCATGATCCCAGGGTCCTGGGATTGAGTCCCATGTCAGGCTCCCCGCTCAGCGGGGAACCTTCTTCTCCCTCTCCTTCCAGCTCATGTTCTTTCTCATTTTCTCTGTCTCTCTTTCTCTCTCAAATAAATAAAATCTTTAAAAATATCTCAAAGTTTGGGGACCAGAGGGATAGAAAATGGTCCACATAGCTAATAAAAAAGAGCAAGAGAAATAGAAGTTGAATAGAATGCCAAATCAATTCTTCAAAACTCTCAAGACTTCTCAAAGACTTCTTTAAGAATTGGTACTCTAAGTTAAAGGATAAAGACTGGTGTCCTTTTTGTCCAGTGTTTCATGTATACTATATATGTTATTTTTCAATAAACTGTTTCACTCTGTTTCAAGACAAGTTGATGGGGATAAATCTAAGTCATTCTATATCAACAGTATTTGACAAGGTAGAACACAGTTTGAATCAATTAGAAATAAGTAATTATTTCTATTAGAAATAATAATTCAGTGGATAGCCATGAGAAAAGATGAAGCCCATGATAAGCACTTGGTTACTATAAATATTTTAAAATATTACATATGATCATAGTACTAAATATTAACAAGTTAGGAAAAGACAGTCATTCATATTTCTATAATCCTAACACAAATATATTATCATGCTTGTATATTTCTCTAGTGTTTTTCCAGTACACCTGCCTCCATATATTTGTAATCATAGAATATCTATAATTTGTAACCCACTTTTAAAAAATGAGCACACTATGTTTAGAATAGATTTAGGTTTATAGAAGAATTAAACTGAAAGTATGGAGAATACCCATACAAGCATCTGGCCTACACAGTTACCCGAATTCTTAGCTGACCTGCATGAGTGTGGCACATTTGTTACGATCAATAAGCCCATGCCGATACTTTATTATTAACTAAAGTCCACAGTGTATCTTTGGGTTCACTCTTGTCCTACCATTCTGTAGGTTTTGCCGATTGTATAATGTCCTGAATCCACCATTACGGCATCAGATAGAATTGTTGCCCTGATTTTTTAATTTTTTAATTTTTTGGTCTCCATAGTGTTGTCTCTTCCAGGATGTGGTATGGTTGGAACTGTACAATATGTAGCCTTTTCATATTGGTTTCCTTCACTTCACAATATGCATGTAAAGTTCTTCATTGTCTTTGCACGGCTTGATAGTTCATTTATTTTTTCTGCTGAATAAGATTCCATTGTCTGCATGCAGAACAGTGGCTTTATCCTTCTGCCCTAGTGCAGAACATCTTGGTTGCTTCCAATTTCTGACAATTATGAATAAAGTTGCTATAAACATTTATGTACAGATTCCTATGTGGTTATAACATTTGAACTTATTTGGGGAAATATCTAACATTGCTGGTCTGCATGGTTGGATTCTGTCTAGCTTTGTAAAAATCTGCAAGATTGTTTTTGAAAAGTGGTAGGACCATCGTGCATTCCCAAGAGCAGGGACTGAGAGTCCCCTTTGCTCTACATCTTTGCAGCATTTGGTTTTCTGTTGGGGACATTAGCTCTTCCTTTGGTGTTTTAATTTTCGGGACGTTATCCCTTCCACTGGTGTTTTAATTTCAATTCACTAATGAAACATCATGTAGAACTTCTCTCATATGTTTAGTTGCCACCTATGTATCTTTTTTGGTGAGTCATCTGATACTTGGCCCATTTTTAAATAAGGTTGTTTATTTTCTTAGTGTAGCCTTTTGAGGGTTTTTTGTATTATCCGGGACAGAGGTCTTTATCAGAAATATGTTTTGCAACTCCTGCTCCCAGTCTGGCCCATCTTCTCATTCTCTTAACGTTGTATTTTTACAGAATACAATTTTAATGTAAAATGAACTCCAAGTTTTCGATTTTTTTATTCCATGGATTGCGCTTTGGTATTTTATCCTAAAAAGTCATTGCAAAAGCCAAGGTCATCTAGATTTTCTCTTATGTTATCCTTTAGAAGTTTAATAGTTCATATTTTACATTTGGGTCTATGATCCATCTTGAATTAATCTTATGAAAAGTAGATGAATGTCAAAATTTTTTGGGGGGGAAGAATTGGGGGAAATGCATATGGCTATCCAGTTGTTACCAAATCAACATCTTTAATAAAAAAAAATAACAGTGTTAATCCTGGTAATCATAATTGCAATTGTTGTAAACTATTCTAATAGTTGTGTAACTTAATTTTTTTTGCAATTTGAGACAGAAATTGTCTTCAACTTTTACTGATATATATCCATTGTGATCAAATGGTGATAAAGGAGAAAAAAGTCAATCTTTTAAAAAAATACACAAATTTCTATCTAGAAATAAAAGAATGTACCTTAATTATACCTGATAAGTTGTATCCAACTTTACCCATCCAACTTTAAACCAGAATGCATTACCATGTTTCCATGAAAACTCATTTTTGGACATGGATTTAACTTCATAGTACTCGAGAAAATCCATTTCTTAGAAATATCACATTGGTCTTCAACTTTCTACTTATTATGTTTAAATTTTAAAAAATGGAGGGTAAAAAATTATAATTTGCCATTATTTATAGGCATATGTGTGATGTATTTTATTGTGTATTCATTATATACATCAATATCTGAATACATATATACATTTAAACTATGTGTTTGTGATTGTATATAAAATTATCATGAGAAATCAAAAAGACTTTTGCTTAAATCATATCTGCAAGTAATAGCTACATGGACCTGGACAACTGAGTTTCAGTTTTATTAATTGTAAAACAGGAGGAAATTGACAGTCAGGTCATGGTGCTATATTGTCAGTACCAAATAAAATACTCATAATCTGACTCAGAGTTTCTCACAGCAGGAAAGCTCTTAACAAATATATATTCTTCACTCGTTTCATTGCCCCCCAATATGGAATCTTCAGCTCATGAAATGTGAATTGAGACAGTAATTAACCGAGACATTAAATATCAGGAAAGCTTTGAACATGGGAGGGAAAACACTTAGTTCCTATCATTCAGATTTTTTTTTCCAAAATAAATAGATGCATAGACCCTAAATAGCAAATAACCAACATATATAAGAATGCAGCACAGAGGTAAGGTTCTTCTAAACAGCGATGCTGCCAACAGAAAAGTCTCTGGGGACAGATGAAGTGGGTGTGTGGTCCAGGGCTGAAGGCAGAAGGACATCTTAGGGTTCCCAACTGTGTCACGAAATATGCTATTTTTCCCACTAAAATTGATGTCATCAGGGACATTTGGGTGGCAGAGTCAAATAAGCACCCGACTCTTGGTTTCAGCTTAGGTTGTGATCTCAGGGTGGTGGGACCAAGCCCCATGATGGGCTCTGCGCTCAGTACAGAATCTGCTTGAGATTCTCTTTCCTCCTCCCTCTGCCCCTGCCACTTGCACACTCCTGCTCACTCTCTCTCAAATAAATACATCTTAAAAAAAAATTTTTTTTGATGTTATCAGATAGGAAATTCCTCAAGTTCACAGTCATTCACTGAAACATGTATCTGCCCCAAGAACCTGCCACCATGTTAAAACCTGTTTCGAGGTAGAATTATTTCCCATCCATCTGGTGAAAACTTTCATGTCCAGACCCACAGTGTGTACTTCAGAGGAAGTTCACCACACCAGGTATCCTCTCTACCTTTACTCCTAACTTCCCCCTCTCTTTTCCCCAGCACCTAATACATTCACAGCCCTCCCTCTTCAGCAAGAGTGCGACCAGCATGGCTTCTCATGGCCACCTCACCAGCCTCCTTCTGTTCACAGGCGAGCCTTTTGAGGCCTGACGCCCCAACTTTTCACCCTCGGTTCATGTATCCGGTCTCCCCCATCTCATTATCTGACACATTCAGAAGCTCAGCCAAGACTTTCTGGAAGTGAAATTCAACAAATGCCCTCCAGCCTCGGAAGTCCCCAACTTCTACAGCCCCGAGCTGCAAGAGGACCTCACCCACCCTCGTGGTAGGTGGCATCTGCCTGCATTCCACACTCTTCTATAGTTTACGCCTAAATAGCCTACTTGAGCTCCAAACCCATACATTCAGATGCCTTGGAGTCTCGTCCGCGTACACATTTCACAGTCCTATGAATTCACTCATATTCGACATAGGCATGCTCCTTCACCACGAAAGCTGCCATTTCCTTGCGTCCCTGTCCCAACCCACCCAAGTTGCCAAACTGGGCACTTGACCCGCAAGTCCCTGATCGTGTCGAGCTCCATCCCCAGGGCGGCTCCCTCAGGCCAGGGGCTCATCACATGCCACCACACGGCTTTCTCGGATTCCTTTTCCATACTGCCACAGCGGTGAGCCTTCCACATCAGACACCTGAAAATATTACTCTCCTGCTTTAAATCTGTAAGTGGCTTTTCAAAAAAAAAAAAAAAATTAGAGTGATAGATTGAAAAAAAGCAAAAAACCTTCATTAGATGTATTAGCCCACAGCTTTGTCCTCCCATTTCAGCGCCTCCCCCTCATCACACACCCTCTGCTCTAGTTGGACAGAACTGTTCTGAGATATTTTAATAGACGATGATCTCTCAAATTATGTCGGTTTTGTCCATTACTGTATCTCCAGGATTAAAAAAAAAAACCATGAACATACAATATTCAATGGTTGTTGTGAAATGCACCGAGTTCTGTATAAGAAACAGAGAAGAAAAAGTCTCATCTAGAGTGGAAGTTCTAAGCAGGTCATTCAGATAAAAGTGATTTTGGAAGTAAGTCAAATCTTTAAAATTGGATCTTCTGGAAAACAGAGAGCTCAGATAGCAGAAGAGAACAGAAAAACTTATGTTTTGTTGTTGCTATTGAATGGGGATCGGACCGGATATGAGACAATAATTCAGTCACGACAAAATAAAGGCCTAAAAAGCAATTTTGGTTTAGGTCTCGAAAACAACGAGCAATTACATTTATTGAGCAAATGTAGGCCATGCACTCCAACCAATCCACTACCCTCTACATAAAACACCATGGATTATAGCCAAGACTTGCAATTTATTAAGGAATAGGCAGAGTGTAAAGGAAGAATTGGAGTTCTTCTGAGTTTATTTGTTCGATGATGATTGGTGTACGGATAGTGCTCAACTTCGAGGACCTTAGACTCCTAGAAGAGCCAGTGTTGGACCTACCACAGCCCCATCCCTAGCTGGTATTTAATAAATACTTTATGCTGAGTACAAAAGTGAATGATGACTCCTATGAAAACCACTAAGAGAGAGACACTTTTCTATTTACTCCCGTCTGTGTCTCATTTTTATTTTAATAATATCACCATGAGAAACAAACCATCAGTTTTAGTTGTTTCATTGAATATTTATGTTGCTCATTTAGATGCACAGTCTCTTACTTTGTTATGCTATAACATTCCCAACTTTCATATAAATATAAAATCAATCTAATTGCATTCATATAAAGAGATAAGCCCTCAGAATGGAAATGCTACACAAAAAAATGAATGCCTTGCCTTTCACGGCGAATTCAAAGTGCAAGCTTTTCTTTTTAAATATATAATTAAATATGATTTGATTAGTAATAGATGCAAATGGCTTTCTCCCCCCACCAAATGATTTAAAAAATCATTGCAATTAGGTATTTGATTTTCCATCTACCTGTCTTCAAAGCATTTCTCTTTTTTAACTGATCCCCGATTGTCAGTGTAATTACAGAGCCATTTTGAAAGCAGCTGGATTCCCAGGTGCATTCCTGACAGTGCCCGTGAAATCAGGTAATGACCTCATACACAGGAAGCATGCCTTCTCAGTCCTATAAGGATATGTGACTAGGGGCAGAGGTCAAGAACTTCTTCACACCTTGAGAAAAAAAAACACAACAAAAATTTTCTAACCTGGGAAATTGGTTTTCCTCCAAATTTCACCCCAGAGAGTTGCTTTTTGCATGAAGTTTTAAGATGCAATTTTATGTTGTATTTTCAAGTTTGTGATTATGAGTGACTCGGTACATTTCATTCTTTATCATTTTAAGTTCCACAACAATTTTTAAAACTTTCCTAATTTTGAGTTTTGATAAAAAATAAGTGCAAATTAAAACGAAATCATCATGTCCCAAATATCCTCTTGGCACCACATGAGTCAAGGCAAGCCCACCAGGTTGGCCTGAAATCTGCAAAATGCCCTACTGGTAGCAATATAATTCCATCAATTATATCACCTTCCAGAATGCCAAAAAAATGAAAAGAAAAGCAGAAAACCAGGGGCGCTTGGGTGGCTCCGTCAGTTAAGCATCTGACGCTTGATTTCGGCTCAAGTCATGATCTCAGGGTACTGGGACTGAGCCCCATGTCGAGCTCTCTGCTCAGCATGGAGTCTGCTTGAGACTTTCTCTCTCCCCCCTTCCCCCTCTGCACTTGTCTCATTGTCTCTCTCAATAAATAAATAAAATCTTGAAAGAAAAAAAAAAGGAAGACCAAACATTAGGGGTCTTTGGGAGAGAGGGAAAAAAGAGAGGGGAGGAGAAATCATTCTAGAAATAAACTCCTGGTTTTATACTGGAGTATATGAATTAATCCAAATCAAAGACACTAAAGGATACTTTTCCAACTGGAGTTTCTTCCAACCTACCTTCTTTGGCTATTCTAACTGCTCTTATTAAATAGTCTTCCAGTGACTCCCATACTTCCCAGTGGCTTTGCAATCTCAAGATGAGTCTGCCAATCCCCACCTACCCAAGAAAACAAATGGCAAAGTCCTCAGCCTTCTGCTTTTCGTAGTGTTGGTGCTTTTTGGATCATGGAGAAGACGTATGTCTGTGCTACGGGACATTTACAACACACTCTTGCAACAGTGGCTTTCAAGTCAGAGGTCTATGTTGATCCAGCACAAGAGGGGAGCAAAAAGATGGCTGTACCTTTCCTTTGTATATCCTTTAATAGCAGAACATTCTCAGGTGTAGCTAGGCAAGTGGCCACTGGGTTAGAAACTAATTTTTCGCCAGATCTCCTTTCTCCAGGTGTGGCGATGCAGCCAAGGCACTGTCAATAGAACGCCATAGGGAGTGACGTCTATGACTTCTGTACCACCTCTTCAAAGGATGGGACTTAGCCTGCACCTTCTCTTTCTTCCATTCCCACGGGTGTGGTTTGGGAGATGACTCTGGTCATGCACAGGAGTACAACATCCTTTGGGTATAGAGGACCCCAGTAGAAAATGATCTTGGATCCCTGGATAGCCCCTGGACTGAGCGTCCCTGCCAGCCCTCGAGGACTCATCTGTGAACCGCATGGATGGAGGTTTCTGGGATTGCTCCTGCATAACCAACCACCCTGCCCTGCACGCATGCTTGCAGGCGAAAGAATGCAGTTTGTGAGACTCGTGCTACATGAGTGACCTCGGGAGCCTGGTGAGTGGGCACTAGCTGGCTTCCAGGTCAGAACTGATCCTTCTCGTCTAGATGCCAAGAGCTGGAAGTCTTGCCTTCTATATCCCTGGCTCCAGGCTGCGGTGGTCCGCCCGGAATGGAATCCCAGAGGGGAGGCAAGCTCGCCCGGCCCAGGCTCTTTGAGGATGTGAAGACATGATAACATAGGAATGGAGCTCACTCCAAAGTGCACAGAGGTGAAAAAATGTTTAACTTCAGACCCTGTCATTTGCCCTACAAATACAGCCCTCATGGGGATGGCCGTTTGGAAGTCCTGCTGGAGGGGAGGACCCTGGGATCGTGACCTCAGTCAAAGGCCAATGCTTCACCAACTGAGCCACCCAGCGCCCCATAAATACCCTATTTGATGTAACTCTGTCTTATTCTCTTTTACTGCTTACTATCGCCCTCATCTATGTACAGATTTTTTTCTTCTTTCAGTTTCTATTAGACTTTTATAATATCAATAAAGTGCTTTCTCCCCTTTGAAACTGAGAGTACGGCTGCCATAAATCTTTTCTTCGGAACAATCTGTGGACTACTATTTGGAGGGAAAAAAAACTACAGCCACTGTTTGTTTGTTTTGTTTTTTATCTCTTTGATATATCAGCTTAATTTATATCCTGATTAAGGAAGAGGAATTAACCAAAACCTCTGAGTCTTTTTGCAGCATGTATTTCACTTGATCTTTTTAGGTAATTTTATAAATCAGAGACGATGGAAGCAAGGGATGTTTTTGCTTTGTTTGTGTTTGTTTTTGTTTGTTCAAGATTTTACTTATTTGTCAGAGAGCGCACAAGCAGGGGAAGCAGCAGGCAGAGGGAGAAGCAGGCTCCCTGAGGACTCGATTCCAGCACCCTGAGATTACGACCTGCACAGAAAACAGATGCTTCACCAACTGAGCCCCCAGGCATCACAACAAGTGATTTTTTTTTTAAAGTGGAAAGCCAGAGACGCTTGGATTGGAAAGGAACCCTAATAGATTCCCTAGTCCACGACGGCAAATATAGTGCTCTCCCCTCTCTCCTCCTCCACTGTCCTGCCCTTGGTACCACATACTTTGACGCAATCTTGACTATTTTCCCTTCGGAGGCTGAAGGCAGTTTTATCATCATTCCCCACACAGTTCCTCATGCAACCACCACTGACTGATTGCAGTAGGTGCCGAAATTGAAAACTATCTGCTCTCCCTGAAATAGCCTGATCTTGTCATTTTCCATAAGAGAAAATGGAGACCAGCAATTCAGTTCAGATTAGTTTCCTGAGTCTCTGACCATGAAGATATGCAGCATGTCATCACAGAAGAGAAGCAGTCTATGTGAATTGATAGTTGGATCTACAGAGTTCTGACTTTTGAAATAGCTCTTGATAAACTCTCAAAACGAAGCTCACTTTTTGGAAACATCTCACCTGGATCTGGCAACATATGTGGTGATCTTCTTTATCTGGCATATTCCACAAAGATAGGCCAGCAATCTGGCCCCACCGAGGTGCCTATGCCCCTAAAAATCTGGTCACATGGAGATCATGTTGGCTTTTGACATCTTAAATGAAATCAGCTCAAATTCTTTGTGGACAACAGCCCTTTTCATGCCTTCTCTCAGATCCTCTTATACTTTTCATTTTTTGTACTTATCAAAATAAATTTTATTGCAAGGCAATCAACAAATACCATTATGGTTCAGATGCACAACATAATGATGGTATATTTGTATGTATTGCAAAATGATCCTGTAAGTCCGGTTGACCTTTATCACCACATGAACCACTAACTGTTCCCAGGGTCTCCTGTATTGGCATTAAGTAGCCAAATATTATATTTTCTGATTTTAACACAGCATCTTAGAAGCAGAGGATCTAATATCTATTATTTCAAACATTATTTTTCTCCATCCAGAGATACTACCATCTGAGCATATGTGACTATACCTATACGTACTCCTCCCTTTCAGAATTTGAGGTCTGACTGCTTTGTTTCTGCTCTTATAAGACCTGAAAAAATCTTTCCCTAAAATTTCACGCATATCCCAACACTGAGATTTCGAATCCTTTGTTTGGGCTCCAGTGTTCCTTAAATAAGAACCAACTAACGTCCAAGATCCTGTCTCAAGCTGTCGTGTCCATGGACGCGGCTTAAGGTTTGGCACCTGGGAAGGTGTGGAAATGGTTTGGGGACAGTAGAGGGGTTGGGGGGGCTGTTCCCGCCTGTGCATCCCCGGGACTCTCAAGAGGAGTCTTCCATTTACAGAGGAGCATCTGTACCCAACACTCATTTCTTCTGAAACGTACTCCCTTTGGAATCACAGTCCATTTCAACGGGAAGGAAAAAAAAAAAAAGCTATTTCAGAAGTACTCGGCATAGCTGTGTATCTTAATGATGCAGGTTCATTCCATGACCATGAAGAACGCTCCGGAGTGCTAAACTTTAAAGTGGAGCTGGATAGCCACCATTTGAACAATTTTCTCACGAGTGCAGTAAAGTGCTTTTCACATCTAAACCCACGACTGTAATGCAACAGCCCATTTGAATTATGCTTAGGTTGGAAGTATGGAAAAACCCAGCTGGGAAAGTCTTCTTTTAAACAGTTTCTGTGGGAACAGGTTTTCAAACTTCGGTTCACAATCCCGTAAATAGCCACGTGGCCCCTCCCCTTCTCACTCAGCCCGTTCTGCACGCTGGCTCTCGACAGGTCTCTTGAAGTCCCAAAGGCAAGCACATAATGAGCTCTTCTTTAAAAAATATAAAAACCAACGACACTCTCCAGGTACAGCCTACTTCTTTCAAAGGTAATTTTCTAGATGTCTTTGCTCCCTTTGCCTACGACAATAGCACGGTTGGTACAGGTTATCTTGCTGCATTCTCGATCCCAAGTGAGACATGCATTAGTTAAACTCGGCACTAAAACTGCTCACCTGCATCCACACCTGTCCTTTCTTCCTCTGTCACCACTGGGACTTCCTGATTCCATTTAACCCTGAAGCCTCCTGGAATTCATGAACTGTTGGTACTATTGTGTGCAAAGCTGCCCCACTCTGCTGCTTTCACTAATTACACAGGCAAGGCCTTTCTGCATCAAAAAGAAATGTTGAAAAAAACCTGGAAGGCAAACCAGACTATTCAAAGCCAAGGGAGGGAGAGACAGGTAGAGAAAGAAAAAGAGAATTTTGATTTCCTTCATACGATTAGTTTAGCTATAACACTGAAGAGCACGGTCGTGATTCTAAATTAGATTTAGACTGAGCAGGTTAGATACCAAAGTGAAGCTCTACCAACCAATGCAACACGGAAAGCATCAGTGAGAGCATAAGCACCTTGAGCTCATTCCCAGCATATTGACAGTTGAGAGTGATGCTCACATTGCCTGGCAGAGGTCCTCTTACTGTGTAGAATACTCCTGATTGGTCAGACTAGCCTGTCTAACAGGCCTACTTCTGCATCAAGAAGACATTGGATGAGCTTCCATGTTTACCAGGGGCTTGCAGGGGGCTGCTGCGATCCTGCAGGGCTAAGCTGGCATCAACCAAAAGATGCCACAAACTTGCAGGAAAAACCAGATGACCAGTGCGGCTACAACTGCCCTCAGTGTTTGAGTCCTTTTGCCCCAGTGCTTCTCTACCAGTAAGTCAGCATGAGAAGGTCGTTATTCAGTTCCATTTAACTACACAGTGTTTCTTATTTTTTCTTTTTAAGATTTTATTTATTTGAGAGACAGAGAAAGTGAGAGAAAGCATGAGAGGAGAGAAGGTTAGAGGAAGAAGCAGACTCCCCGTGGAGCGGGGAGCCCGATGTGGGACTCGATCCCAGAACTCAAGGATCATGACCTGAGCCGAAGGCAGTTGCTCAACCAACTGAGCCCCCCAGGCGCCCTCAGTGTTTCTTATTATATCACAGCTGCCCTATCAGTGCTAAAATTTAGTTTTGTTTTTTTTAATATTTTATTTATTTGACAGAGAGAAAGAGATCACAAGTAGGCAGTGAGGCAGATGGAGAGAGAGGGAGAAGCAGGCTCCCTGATGAGCAGAGAGCCTGATGCGGGGCTCGATCCCAGGATCCTGAGATCATGACCTGAGCTGAAGGCAGAGGCCCAACCCATTGAGCCACCCAGCGCCCCTAAAATTTCAGTTTTTGACATTTCACAATTCACTGTGGTTATTTTATCAGTCCCCTCTAGGAGTTATTTTCTCTCATTTTTCATTAACAGAACATTCATCTTCATATTATTCCTATAATTTGAGAATTTATTTTTCCTTTGACATACTTATTTAAGGCTTTATAAAAATAACCATTAATGGCAACAGTTAAATCGTATTGAAGATTTCTACATCATGCTCTTCTCTGTATGTGATTTTATCTTATTTTAAAATTAGCGTGTTCAACATTTGCCTTCAACATTAAATACAGTGTGGTAGCATTATAAATATGTAAATACTGGATTCCCATGATGTTTTTCCCCTTGTTGATTTACTCAAAATCCATTAAATGATAGTCATCAGAGAGGCCAAGTCGTGAGCAAGTAGAATGTTCGTACCTGGCCCGTGCAGCCGTGAGTTCTTCAGTGTTTTAGTAGTGATGGAGCTGAACGCTGAATATACATGGGACGTAAGTGGGCCAAGCGGTGATAACTGTGTGTACATGTGCACGGATGTGGGGTGCAGTTCTCCAGGGAAGAGGATGATAAAAACACCACCAGCCGTGTGTTAGGGAGCCCGGACGGCCCAGTGGAAGGGCCCCGGCGCTCAGGAAGCCCTGGGCACAGGGTGGGCCACGTGCAGGTAAGGCAGAAACGCTGGTCAGAGCAGGCCCATGCCATCCTCAGGAGGTCACAGCAGGGGTCCAGCTCTTTATTTTAGGACAGATGGGATGTTGTTGAAAAGTTTTAATCAGCGAGGAAGGGGGTTGCTGTTGGAAGAGATCATGCTGACTCCCCGGCAGACAGATGGGGGGGCAGTGAGCACGGGCGTAGAAGGACGTTGCAGAAATCTGAGCGGGCCTGGACGTGGACACGGACAGGACGGGGCCCGAGAGGGGGAGACATAAGTGCACGAGCAGAAGGGAAAACATTTGGCCCCTGGATGTGGTTAGGGACTGCCCAGGAACGGTGAGGGGGAGAGAGTCACGGGGACTCAGGCAGTTTCTGATTCAGGACGCTGAATGGAAGACAACGTTGGGCAGGCTGTAGTTGGGGACTGTAGCAAATCAAAGGGCATTCTGAGTCCACTGAGAGCTGCAGCCCTTCAGGGAGAGGCTCTTCTCCGCTCCCTACTCCTTTCTCTGAGAAAACCATCTCCAGGAGGGATCAGAGCCATCTCAGCACTCAGGACTCAGTGGTGAGTCCCTCCCCTTGCGGATTCCTAACTCTTCATGGGAAAATGCTACCTCTTGTCGGCAGAACTCAAGCAGCAAGAAGGAGAGGACGTTTCAGCAGCAGGTTGCTCTCAGGAAATTGTTCTGCTTCAGTGGCCTCTACTCCTGAGTGAGACCCATCCAGGAAATGATGCTATCTCCCTTCACAAATGTTAAAGGATACTCTCAAATAATTAATAACTAAATAAAGCCCACTACCTTTCAATATAATTTCAACTGGAGTTATAGAAAAGAAAAATCCTATCTAATTTTCCTTAAAGGAGTTTTTGAGGATGTGTTGTATAAAATATGACCACTAACTTTTTAAAGGCTCCTTAGTTTAAGAAAGCTTTTTTTTTTTTTTTCTATATAAAACTAGTCTCTTCCTGGAGCAAAGTATATTTTTTCAACTTCAAAATGTTTCCATAAGAATCAATGGATTAAAAATAACTGTAATTAAAGTAGTGAATTTGCCCATTGTGTTTAGCTGACGTTCAGCAAAAAAGGGGCTAAAAGAACTCCTAATACATTAAGATTACATTAGCCTGTTATCTTTAGAACTATTTTTTTATTAATTCTTTTGAATTTGGGACATTTTATCACACACTTTTTTTTCTTCAAGTCACAAGAAAGTTGTGATATCTTTTGGGAAACTAAAACTCATTATGACATACTTTTCTCTAAAAATTAATCTTGACCATTTGCATAAATTTCAGTAATAAGATAGTTTATAATAACTAGTTTAAAATAATACTGAAGGTTATAAAAATGGCCGAGAATGCTATTATGAATCTAAAACACAGGGATATCTCGTAAGACTACTAAGAGACCCCTGGTGGCAGAGCCCACGTCCATCTTTTCTTGCTTCCCAGGCTACAGACCCCTGAGAAAAGACTTGAGTGACTCTCTAAATGACAAAGTAATATCTCCACCTAGGTTTCCTCTCTATAAAATAGAGACAATAATGCCTGCTTGTCTAGGTAGGGGAGAGTAGCTTATGGGAAAGTAGTCTTGTTCATTTTTCTAACCATGCTCAACAGCATCTTTTTTTTAAACATTTTATTTATTAATTTCTGAGAAAGAGAGCATGAGCAGGGGGAAGAAGCAGAGAGAGAGGGAGAAGCAGACTGCCCACTGATCAGGGAGCCCAATGCGGGGCTTGATCCCAGAACCCTGGGGTCATGACCTGAGCTGAAGGCAGAGGCTTAACCCACTGAACCACCCAGGCGCCCCTCAACAAAATGTGAAGAGTGGAGTGCAAATGATTATTTTGTCACTAAATTTATTTGATGTAAATGCTAAGCCAAAAATATTTATTTGCTTTATGCTGTCTTAAGGAAACCAATGAGCATTACTGAGCTCTAAAATTGGGACTGATTATGCAACACTTTTCAAATTTAACTTCCATGAACCATTTTTAAACAGTCACTCATGGGTCATGAAAAAACACGCTGTATGAATGGCTGCCGTCTTGCAATTCCTGACATATCCTGGGCAATTAGTAATGGTCAATGTTGGTTTTTCCCTGCATGGGCTAACCCAATTTATCAGACCTTTATGATGACTTTGAGGTCTTGAGTTCAAACCTTGATGCTATTCTTATAACTTCTCAGTCTTATAAACTAAAAGTATAGAACTGGTCTATATTCAATATGCGTGAAAATCAGCAGGTTTAAATTAAAAAAGAAAAGAAAAGAAAAAGAAAGTTGAAGATATGCCTCGAAATGCTCAGATAGAACTGAGCAGCATTGTCTTAGACAATAAGGGATCATGACTCACCTAAAATCCTTGTTCAAATAAGAGGACATGTAATTTTCAAATGCACATCTATTCTATCATTTAAACCATTGCAGAAATATTCTCAGTGAGAACTAAAATTCATCTTTCACAGTATGCGAATGAACGTAGAAAAATGATAATACTAAGAATCTTAACATTGGGGCAGGGGGTGAGAAGATATCTCAGGCCAAGATAAAAGGAAAGAAGGAAGGAAGGAACGAAAGAAAAGAGAAGGGAAAGGGAGAGGAGGGAGGGGGAGGAGGAAGAGGAAGAGGGAGGAGGGAGGGGAAAGCAGGGGTAGGGGAAGGAATAGGAGAGGGAGGGGGAGGTGAGAGAGGGAGGGAAGGACGGAAAGAGGGAGGGAAGGACAGAAATAAGGAGGGAAGAAGGGATTTGTATACACCAAAGAGTCAATTTCAAAGATATTTAAGTATAAAAATGGCACAAGATTCCACTCTGAGGTTAGATTTCCTTTCTTCATTACATTCATCCTTTATCACAGCCCTACTTTATATTCCATTTATTATACATGAAGTAGGGAAACAAGTTCACATTTGATGCTTTTATTTATTAATTCTGTACCCTAACTTAGAAAGTCTATGAACACAACTTTGTGTTATACTGAGTGAATGATAGATTATTTCAACAAACATTTGCTGAAAGCCCCTGTGACCCAGGCAGGAAGGCCTTTATACGTCATAAAGTCACAGCCCAACTTTTGGGCAAAGAGGAACCACGACAACATCTAAGTGGGGATATAAGGCGACGAGGTTTGGCCCATAACCAGTACCACGGTGAACTCTAATCAGTAAAGATAAAGAGGACCTGGTGAATAGCCACTCTTGTAAACATAATAAATACACATATTGTGACTAACTGCACCTAAAAACACGATTCTTTCCTTTTTTTTTTCTGATTTCAAACCTTCCATACAATTGTGTCACGAAGCTTAATCAATCCGTAAGCCTTAAAACATCTCCCTTTTTAAACCTAATCATTAGTTTTAGTGAAGATTGCAGCCGCAGTGGAAAATACAAAGTACCCAGTTTTTCCATTAACGCCTGACAGATCCTTAAACAGACATTGCTTGCAGAAAAGTCCCATCCCGGCACAGAGGCTCCAGCCAATCCTCACGTCTCTCTCTGAGCTCCTTTCTCTGATTCTGCTAGAGTTTAGTTACTTGGTAAAGACGCTATTGTTTCTGGAGTCCATATGCACGCACTCGGAATTCTTTGCATACTCTCGCTCAATGTCTCAGCTTGTATTTGAAAGGCAAGGGACAGGGCATCCTTCACTCTACCCCTGCATGTGAGTACTTCACAAATATTTAATTTTTTTAATCTAATGAATTTATTTATTTTTAGAGATTGAGAGTGAGGGAGGGGGGAGAGGGCCAGAGGGAGAGGGAGAGAAAGAATCTTAAGCAGGCTCCCCGCACAGCATAGAGCCTGCGGTGGGGTTCAATCTCATGACTCTGAGATCATGACCTGAGCCGAAATCAAGAGTCGGACACTCAACCAACTGAGCTCCCCAGGCACCCCAAATAGCCAAATATTTAAACAGGGATGTGCTTATGATCAAGGTATGGATTCTATACTGTCACCTTATGAGCCTGTTGTCTTTATTGTGATGATCTTAAATCAAATAAACTTACAGTTGGGTGAGGGAGTCCAAAAACATAAATGGAGAAATTATAACAATTCTGAGTTGGATGATGGAATTCTAGATGATTTCGCAACTGTAGGTTTCCCACATTTTAGTTATATCATGAAATGATTTTTAAGATCCTCATATAATCGTACAACAATACAAGAAAATATGGCATTCGGGAGGTCATATTAATAAAGAAGGGGCTAAAAATAATAAAGAAGGGGCTAAGACCTATGGTCTTGAAGAGAATAGCAAAAGATAAAGTACCTTTGGAAAGTGGAAGAAAAGAACTTACATTAGATTCCTGGAAACTTATATCCAGTTGTGTTAGGATTTTTTTAAGTCACTGATAGGAACTTATATAATTACCTCCATGTTGTATAAAAGTTATAACCTCTTTGTCCAAGGATATTATAAAGTTATTAATAATTCATATTTATGTAACCTACACCCGAAGGTCAGTAAATTTTACAGAGCAAAGATGCTGAATAGGGATTTCCATCAGTCTTCTTGGTCACTCACAAATAGCTATTTGGTCCTTGTTGTCCATGCACAATTTAAAGTGAAGTCATCCCCCTGAACATCGGCTTTAGGATTGCCCTTCTTACCTATGAAGAATTGTTTTCCTGGCACAACTACCTGGAACTCATGTGCCCACCCAGGTCATATGGCCAGATAACAAAAGCCAACACAGTATATTTAAAACCCATCTTCTTAATTCCAACCCACAAAACAAGCTACTCTGATTTCTTCCTTAAACCCCAAATTCTTCCCTTTGGTCATATTCCTCTCAAAACCATTCTCTGCCAGTAACTGGAATGAGCCTTACCAAACCAAAATATACCAGAGAAAATAGATATTAGAAAAGTGGATCTGTCTGGGTCTTCTGAGAACCAGACACCAAGGTAGGAATTGAGGTATGAGAGATTTGGGGATACCTCTTGTGGAGAATAGAGGGGGAACAAACAGGGATAGTTAGGAAGAGTCTTCACTCTTAGGTCCAACATATGTGAAAGGACCAAGGGAAGAAGGGATGGGGCAGGAAAAGTCTCAAATCACAGAGCAGTTCTGAGTATGGGCCAAATACGTACTGTACCCAAGGTGTGCATCAGCGCTGAAAATACAAAGAAGACAGGAGGATACTGAGTGTCCTATGTATTCAACCCAATACTTATGTACGTGAATTACAAACTCTGATATAATAAAAAATTATATTAACACCAATCATCACGAATGCTTACTGTTTCCCAGACACTTCACTAAGCACTTTACCTATATTCCGGCATTTGATCTTGTAAGGCAGGTGTTGATATGAGTACACCTATCCTACAGGTGATGGGATGGTGTCATAGGGAAATAGAGTCACTTGCTCAAAGTCACACAGCCAATGCCCGGCAAAGCCAGACTTAGAACCTGCTCCGCGTATCCGCAGATGCCGGGCTCTTAGATACCTGCCGGCCCCCCCAGTTCCCACCCTGTCAACACAAAGAATGAAATAAGTTCAAAATCACACAAAAAGTGAAAGGTCATAAATATTTAATGCGGTCTGAAAGCAGACGTCAACTATCTAGGAAGATGGAAGGACATTTTGCGGACAGAGCAGGTGAGAGCAGAAGGAAAAGCTGCAGGTGTAGGGAAAACCAAGAGAAGGAAAGATATAGGGGGCACAGAGCAGGAAGAAATCAGAAATAAAATCTGGCCTAAGCCCTAGAAATAACCACATATTAGTTTTTCACAGAGGAAATCCACGGGGATAACTACATTAGCAAAGAAAAACCATCCTCCTCAATGGAAGAATTGACAAGGTTATTGGGAGACTCTTAAGAAATGGAAAATAGGAAGAAGATAAACCAGAGGCCAAAAGATGGAGACAAACCTAACCCCCAAATTAGTGAATTATTTTTAACTTCAATCAAAAGAATCTGAGGTTATAAATCAACTCCTACTGTCATAGATGAACTTAATCATAAATTTGTTTAGCAAGTATAGAGTCACTTAGTGAGCAGAGTAATTTAAATTATTAAATGGGAATATTAAAAAGTGAAACAAAATTGTGTCTATCTTGCCTGTGAAGTAATACTTGTAAAAAAAAAAAATCTTAGTCTAAGAAACATTGGACATCCCAGAAATATCAGATATAAGGGGATGCAACAACGAATTGGTGTCCAGCCCCAGAAAGGACCTCCAGGTCCCACTTGCCCAGCAATCCTGGACTGACCTGCAGACAGACAGCATGCCAGTGGCCATTAGCAAAGCCAACATTATTCACCCTAAAAGACTGGTCATGTAAGCTTAAATTCAGCAGACCATCAATCATTTTAGAGCAGCAGGAGGAATTTGTGTGCCTTCCCAAATGCCCAAGATAAACTTAGTAAGTTAGCCATCTTCCCTCACAGTAGAGACAAATGTAAGGAATTAGGTTCTGCTTTTCTGCTGCAGAAGGTTTTCACATGGACGCAGAGTCTATCCTATCAATGTGGGATGTTCAGCATGCACGGTGCAGTTGCCTAGGGTGTCTGAAACACTGTTTGATTTGTTTTAGCCAACTTCAAAACCGGGCGATTTCTCCTACAAACCCAGATTTCAGGACTCTCTGAAACAATGCCCACCTTCCATACGACAATCCCTGGACACACACCCTGTGTCACCCTCCTCCGCGGCGGGGTGTTTTCCCCATTCGTCATCACCCTCGCCCTGCTGTGTTCCTCCTAAATGAGCTCAAGTCAATGAAGTGTTTCTTGAAAACAATTAAGCCTTTCTTGACTTAAAATGTAAAACCTCAAAATAGATGGGGAGAGCAAGCTGCACGTTAACAAAAGTTGGAGGAAAATCTTCCTCCTTTAACAAGTAAATCGTCACCATAGAATGTGTGACTTGTTTGCAGTCACTTCACCAGACCATCTCAGCTTTGGAGTCTGGGGCTCGGTCCTCAGTGTTACTAAGTATAAGGACATCTAGGATCCCTGCCAAGGAGCCTTTGAGCTGGGAAGTAACAAGAGTAATTTTATTTAAAGTGTTGCTTCTATAGCACAGCTCCACAGAATTAATTCTAGCAGAGCACTAACTATATTATCTTGTTTTAGTTGGCTCCTATTCGCAGCTTCCCAAATACACTATGATTTCCTTCAGGGCTTGTAACATTTGTAGCTCAATTATCTAACACGCATGGCTCATGGTATGTCAGAAGCGTGTTTTAAACAAATGGATGAATAAATCTCTTACACCTATGAGATGAATATACAGGAAAGGTTCAGAAGGTAATAAACCACTGGTAAGCTTTCTAGACCTTTTCCTTCACTTCCTTCTCTGGACGTTCACAGAGAAAACAAACACGAAAACCTTAGACTACCATGATATTTTCATAAATTCTTAATTTTGCTAAATTTTTAATTAGCATAAAATCAGAGAAGGTTTTACAGTTTATAGTTTGTATACTTGCAATTTGATGTTGGAAATGTCTATACTTCAAACTTTAGAAGTCCAAAAGTAATAGTGGTTGATATGAAATGCAAGGTATGAAACTCTAGGTCAAAATTAAGTTCTGTTCCACAAAGCAATTAAGTTTTGCCAGAGCAAAGCAAGCTTTGAATTTGCTTCTCTCTGGAAGCATCTAAGTTATAAAACTCTATAGGTTTGATTAGGCTTAAAAAAAATGCATGTACACAGAAATAATATTAAGGACATTTGGGTATATCTGAACATGAAAATTAAACACCAGAGGCATATGTCGAAAAGAATGTACTGGAAAATATCAAATGATAACTTCCACAAGCACCCAGAATCTATTTTTTTCCCAATTATAATGGATTCAGCATTTGCTTGGCCATTTTGTTTCTTCTTGTAGCTTAATTTACTCCTATCTCTATGTAATAGTTAACAGGTACTTTTTAACTTCATAAACTTTTGGAGTGCTATGCCCAAAATAAAAAAAAAGTGGGGTTGCACAGCATAGGGAACTTGTAAGTTCCTGTGATGACAGATGTTCTCAGTCTTTAAGAAAATGTACACTGAGGTCCATATTTAAGGTACGCTTTAAAGCAACACTTTTGCTAAGTGTTCCTGAAGAACCCATTTAATCGCATTATAAGTATAGATACAATACTTACGTTATAAGTACTCTTTCTCAGCTTGCATCCACTTGATTTAACTTGTTTCCAAATGCCGAAAAATAACAACCGTGGCTACAGCCTTCCTACATACATGCTATGGAATAACTTCAAGGAAAGGTAGCCTTAGTGACAGGATTTGGGGAGAAAATTGGGTGTGGATAAGTGTAGGTCTGTCATTTTCTAAATGAGTCTTGGGCAGCTGTGGCTATCCAGTGAGCCTAAAAATGGCTTGTAACACACCATGCACAGCTGTGGTATGCCTACACCTACCTCTTCCTCTTAAATTGCAGTGGAAGTGATTCGGTAGAAATTTTCCAAGCCAATATAGATTTTAAAACTAATTTAGTCCTTCTAGATTTTCTTCTTCTGTTGGAAGACATATTAATTTTTCCTTTTAGAAAGAGGGCTATTGTTACACTGAGTAGAAAATTATTATTCTTCAATGTTTCCAATTTTTCACAGTATAGTCTATATTTGGGTCTGCTCGACTCTGAATTTTTTAAATTCCATTTTACATAGAGGGATTTTAGGAAAACTATTATGAAGCACGTTGCCTGTTGGTTATGTTGACTTTCAGGCAGTTATCCAAAATTGTACTTTCCAAGAACATACTTTACATTACCTGAACACAAGCAAGCTGTTTGCTATGGTTACTGAACAATGTTATGGACTCATCTACAATAGAACATTCTAGTCTATATATAGGTTTTCAACAATACAGATACAAAAGCTGCCACTAAAACACTGGTAGCTTGCACCGCCTAATAAGATAGACAAAGTAAACTTTAAAAAAAATATATGGAATGGATCTGTTACAGAAAGTATAATAAGAGTCAGTTAAAGTAGAATATTTTATGAGAACTTTTGGTATTAGAATTTTTGAATATATGAAAAAAGACTGTTCCAAATATTTTGTATGGAACATATGGTCTAATTAATATAACTGTTTTTTTTTTAATTTGGTTATAAATTTACTTGCAAAACATGATGTCAAAGATCTCTAGGTCTTGTCGTTTAAACATAGCTCATAATTTTTTTCAAAAAATATTGGTGGGTCTGAAAGTTTTCCAAGGTTTAAAATATGAGTTTGGGGCTATCAAAAACTTTAAGCTAACTAGCAAAAGTAAGACATGAGCAAACCATAGAAAACAAATGATCTTCCCAAATCAAATCCACTATGCATTATTCAAGGAACTAACAGATGTATTACAGTGAAAGTAGTAGAAAAGGTGTTTACAATAGTCGTTTACAAAAATTAATCTATACTTAAAAAATGTATGGCTTTAGGGCCACCTGGGTGGCTCTATCAGTGAAGTATCTGCCTTCAGCTCAGGTCATGATCTTGGGGTCCTGGTATCCAGCCCCACATTGGGCTTCCTGCTCAGTGGGGAGTCTGCTTCTCCCTCTTCCTGCTTGTGCTATCCAATGAATAAATAAATTAAATGCATGGTTTTAAGTATAAATCACAGCCTCATGGCCCCAATCACAGTGGTCCATGAATACTTACAAAATGATTTGCACACATAGCTTTTGTTCTATAATGTACTAACTAAAGGTATGAATGGATGAGTAAATGTTTTATTAACCATAATGGTAACAATTGTGTTATTTCTCAGAGATTGTAAAATCTTACAATGTTTATTAAAAAGAAAACCAACAAGAACAGTATCAACATTCAGTTGAAAAAGACCTATCTTATTCCAGAAACTTGACACAATCATGGCAGAAGGGGAGAAAAATGGAGTCCTTCTTTCCTCATCACATCTCCTTTCTTGGGAGGAAAAAAAAAAAAGCAGCTGCATCTGACTTTATTTTCCACCTATAACTTAGAAATCACAGATACCCTGTGAAAATATGCCTTTATTTTTCGACTGCCTGAATTCATTACTAAATTGAGCCTAAAAACCCACAGGAAGAGTGCCCTCAACAATTATTGTGAGATTACGTCCCTAGGTTGTCCTGATGAAGGATGAAGGTTCTTTTGGCCAGATGCAGATTTCACAACACACTCTAGCTGGATCGATTATAATGTTAATGATATGTATAATCTTCTCTGTGCTTATTTTAAAATACTGCTGGTCATAAAATTATCATATACCAGAAAGGAAAAAAAAAGTGAGACTGCATGAGCCAGCTCCCATTTGCTATCAATTCAGAGTCCAGTTAAATGTGCTTAGTAAGAGTTTTTATTCTTTTTCTTTTTAATGGGTTCAACTATTCAATGACCTGAATTATACTTTTGTTTCCACCTGAGACTCCCAGACTGCAAGGACTCAGCTCATCCTGGGTCTCTGTGCCTTGGGCAGTGCTTACATCAAGCCCATTCTGAAAGGGTGTTAATCACAAAAGTACCAGTTTGTAAAGTGTGAATGTTTGGTTAAGGCAAGGACTGCTCCCATCGAAGGTGAACCTCTTGCCCTCATTCATGTGTTCATGAACATATAACCAGGAGCCAGCTAATGGATTCTAGACATCTAAACTAACTGAATCAACTCTTCCAGACTTGTGGGAAAGACAGCCTTCTTTCCAAAACTAACCACGGCAGTAGGCCATCTCGGGGTATACGAGAAACTCACAACAAAAACGAGGCATGGCGTCTCTGTGTTGTGCCATCTAAACTGAAAGCAACAAAAATAAGAGCTGTTAAATTCATGTGACTTTTGGCCCAAAATATAATCTAAATGGAACTTCTCTATGATAGAATAACATATACACTTTTAAAATATTGTTTCAATATCGACTACACATAAACTATTCTTAACAACCTCCGTAATACTAGTTAAGTGAAACTTCGTTAATATCACGAGTCATCAGGGGCCCCTGGGTGACTCAGTGGGTTAAGTGTTTGCCTTTGACTCAGGTCAGATCTTCAAGTTCCGGGATCAAGCCCCACATCGGGCTTCCTGCTCCGCGGGGAAACTTCTCTCTTTCTCTCCCCCTCTGCCTGCCCCCCAATGATTATTCTCTCTCTCAGATAAACACAAAAAATAAAAAAAAACATATATATCACGCATCATCAGTAGCAATCAGGAAAAAAACGGCCCTTGGAGAACAAAAGTTCTTTAAAGTACACCTATAATTTATTATAGGATAGAATCTGGCCAGAATGTATTACCAGTAAGGTGCACGTTTCATTCTTCCATTCCACAAATATTTATGGAGGACTGACTCTCAACCAGGATGGCCAAGAATTGTTATCTTTTTATTTCACCTCTCCCAAGGTTACTTAGGATTCTCCTGAGCATATTGCAATTAAAAGATGGAGGTGATTCTCATTAGGTCCACAAGTCACTGGTGTCACTACGCCCTTGTTTATGTCATGATGTCATCCTACAAAGTGGCCATGAAAGGTTGCATCAGTGTGAAACCTGAGGTAAGAAAAAGAGTGAATTTTAGAGATACACCTCCCGGTTTGCCAAACCACCCCCACAGTTTATGATCTTTTTGCGTGACTTTCGGCAGGTGGCTTAACTTTTCCAAACGTTGTCAGTAGACTAAGAATGATCTCTTCAAGGAGGCGTCAGGGTGCAGGGAGAGAGCGCGCACTTTGCTGTAAAACTGACCTTCAGAGGGAAAGCTGCCCCCAACACTAACCAGCTGCACCATGTTGCAAAACCTGTTTCAACTCCAGTTACCCTTAATTATAAAATAAAATTGTCTAAATACAAGGGCTGTTCTGAAGATGTAAAATATATCCATTGACATGGACAAGAGTGATATTTTTCTTCTTTTTCTCATACTCCAGACCCGCTTATCAACCATCTCTGTGGACCTCCTCCTTCAGCACCACCTTGGTCCCAAGCCGTGTGGGTCCTTCGGCAGGGCAAGCTCAACAGCCTTCTGCTGACCAGCTCATTCCACGCGGTTTACTTTCTCCACATCAGCCACAGTGGTCTTATAAAGATATAAATCAGATGGTCCTACACCGTATCACTAGGTTCCCAGATGTGTTTACTTCCATCTACCTCCAGTCCAACTCACCAACCTATTTTGGAGGGACGCGGGTAATTTTTCATTAAACAACCTTTCCACAACTCCCGTCCTCCCACAAGTCATCCCCAACACGGTACGACTGGATCGTGTCTGCTCGTTATTGGCCTCCCATCTCTTGTCCCAGAAGCAGGCGAAGAGAACAGAGGATCTTGGAGCCCTAGGCACTGTGCCGCTCCTCCCCCCTCAGGCTCATCCTGTCTGAGTCTCTACCTCCAAACCCTTCCCAGCCCCTCCTGCCGAGGACCCAGCTTCCTTGTGCCTCGAGATTTGACCTGGAGTCTCTCTCCTCATTCTTTTCTCCCAAATCACTCCTGCCCATCCCCCAATCAAAAGAAGAAGTTTTCCTCATCACTACCTGGACTAGATGATCTCTTCTTGGTACATCTTCCAGCTTTTCCTTCATAGTCCTTAACATGGTTGCGAAGTATGTATTTATTCATACAGCGTCTCATCGAGGACTGTCCCACTATACCAAGACAGCGAGGACAACATCTGATGTTTCCTTTTGGAATTGTGGGGGAGGGGTGTCACCGTATGCCGAACTTGCAGCTTCAATTTTATACCGAGGTACTCGTGTGTGTTTGTATTGAACTTTAACATTCGGTGTTAATCAGTTTTTAAGTACACAGGATACTGATTCAACAATTCTATACGTTACTCGGCGCTCACAAGAGGCGTATTGTCTTGTCACCAATTGTCACCAAACAGCACAATTACCATCTTCTCAGCTATATTTCCTACGCTGTACTTTTCATCCCTGTGACTTATTTTCTTTCTTCTCCCCTAAATATGTTTAGTTTATTTTTTCAGTGTTACAAGATTGATTGTTCACGCACCACACCCAGTGCTCCATGCAGTACGTGCCCCTCTTGATACCCCCCACCAGGCTTATTTTCTAACTTGAAGTTTGTACCTCTGAATCTCCTTTATTTCACTCACCCCTCCATCTCCCTTTGGCAAATACCAGATCGTTCTCTGTATTTAGTAGTCTCTTTTTTTTTTCTTTTTTTTGTGGGGGGGGGGGTATCTTTTTTTGTCTATTTTGTTTCTTAATTCCACATATAAGTGAAACCATATGGTATTTATCTTTTTTTGACTTATTTCACATAACATTATACCCTCTAGGTCCACCCAGGCTGTTGCAAATGGCAAGATCTCATTCTTTTTTACAGCTAAGTGATATTGCATTACACACACACACACACACACACACAAACACACACACACACCCCTCCCTTATCTGTTCATCATTGAATGGAAACTTGGGCTGCTTCCATAATTTGGCTATTCTAAATAATGCTGCAATAAGCAGAAGGATGCATGTATCTTTTTGCATTAGTGTTCAATATTACATATTGGTACTCATATGATTTAATAAATGAAAATAATTTTCATTTCATTATTCAATATAATTTTCAGTTTTAATAACTAGAAAATGGAAAATTACTTCCCCAAATTTAACTCAACTCTTTATAAATATGTGTGAATATTTTATCCACATATATTTCAATTCAAATGATATTAAGATACTTACAGAAATCTACCTAAATGCTAATACTGAAAACAATCTAGTTTTATCTCACGTATTTTTCTACATGTTTTTAGTTACCTATTTCAGTTACAATTAAACCTATTTCTCAGGAATTAACCGGATGATTATTTAGATTTATGCACGTATAAATCCCCAAAGCTCTCAGCTAAATTTTCTAATTCAATAAACACAGTGTGGACCTATCTCCATGGTGACAGATATTAAGTCACAATTTCTTTCTTTAGTATTGCTTTACTTATTATGAACAGGTCAGGGGTTACATGATAATTTGTGTATTTATATATAACATGGGGTAAAATACACACTAACTTCCTGTTTCTTCTGTTTCCTTTTGCACTGATTTTACTCCTTGAATTCAAATTTCCTTTTAATGTATCAACAGCAAATATAAGAGGTTAAGGGGGAAAGTTCGCCTAATGGAAGGTTAAGCTCTTCAGACTGGCTGCCTTCATCGTCGTTGTCTGGGGAGAGTCTATCATTTACTATAATAATGATGCCCCCAAATATTTTGGAGTCTCTCCTTCAGAATGACCAGTGAAGAGCTTGTGTGAAGAGATTTTCCTGAAATCTCCTCTAAGTCGGGGTCTTTCTCTGCGGGTTTTAGTTGATGACACGGATACCCGGCTCTCAGGTATCCGTCTGAACTCTCGGGATCTAGGAGGCCCTCTGACCCCCACATCTTCCCCTCACTAGCCCGGTTGGCCAGCTTGCCATCCGCAGCCATCCAGGGTTCAGGGGGCTGTGCTCTCGGGCAGGACCCAGGACCGTTTCTTCCTCAGCGGGGAGAACCTCACTTATTATTTAGAGGTCAGTGTAGACTTTGCCTCCTCTTTGAAGCTCACTCTGAGGAGGACAAATTGCTCCCTCAAAATGCTGCCTCACTGTACCCTACTGGAGCCTTTCCATGTCTATCTTATTTCCCTGCCCTTGGCTGAAAGCTCATTGAGAATAAAGAATAGGTCTTTAGAACAATATTCCCTGGCTTGAAAAGTCCCTGGCTCATGGCAGACTGTGAATAAATACACCATTTAATGAGTAAACATGGTAAACTTATCCAGTCACAGGAAACAAACCCAGTTCAATGAGTGCACTCAGTGGCCAGAGAAGAATCGGACGGATCCAGTTTCCCTGCAAGTTTTGGACTTTCGGGGATCACATATCTGGTGAACCAAGAACTTGGCTATTGAACTGACCATGAATCAATGCCCCAAAAAAGTCTACTTCGCAAATACTCACAATGTAACTCAAAGATTATGTCCAGCACTTTTTCTATGATAAAAGTTTATTTTACTGTAAACTGGGGAAAAAAAGCATTTTAAAGTGACTACACAGTGTTCCCAATGTGAATTAACAGACTGTTTCAAAAATATTTAGAATATTATTCATTTTCTATTTTGTTTTAAAATGTATTTCTATAAGCTAGAGTGGAGGCATGACAGAAAGCCCGTGTATTTACTAGACGTTCTTCAGTTATCTTGTGAAAACTACTTAAACAGTATTAAATCAAGTAAAATATTAAATCAATATACTTAATTAAAATGATCACCTAACCTTCTAAAATAACATCTCATTAATTACACTGCAAAATATATATTTAAATGACGATCATGTATAAGGCAGTTTGAGACATTGAAAGGGATTTTTAGATTTCCACTCAAATAGGTTATAAAGATGAGGGAGGATAACACATAGAAAAAGCTCTAAAAAATTTTTAAAAAATGAAAATTAAAAAGGGCCATAAGTATACAGCACAAACACAAGAATTCAGAAAGAATGAGAGGCTGCTCTAAGACAATCAGGAAAAAAACTTCATGAAGGTGGGTTATTTTCAAACCTGTGTTTTAAGGACATCTCTGCAGGAAAATATTCTGCAAAATTCATCGTCCAAGTGCCATTCTGAGTTCTGAGTCTTAAATCCAATGCTGGCCTGTTCTGCGTTTCTCTCCAACTCCACAATTAGATTCTCAGTTAAAAATTTTTTCTACCTGGGGCACCTGGGTGGCTCAGTCGGTTAAGCATCTGCCTCCAGCTCAGGTCATGATCCCGGAGTCCTGGGATCGAGTCCCACATCAGACTCTCAACTCAGCAAAGGTTCTGCTTCACCTTCTGCCTGCTGCTCTCCCCTACTTATATGCACTCATTCTCTCGCTGACAAATAAATAAAAATCTTTAAGATTAAAAAAAAAATCCAACTGCATAAATCTGCCTAATGTGCGTGAATTTGTTAACTGTATAACTAAGTATACAACTCTGAGGGCAGAGCTCTGTTCATGCCTTTTCTGTTTGTATTTGTAAAAGCATATTTCTAATTACCTTAATTATGTATTGCTCTATTCTTGTAAGCTTTACAGTAGCTTTATATAGCTTTACAGTAATAACTTAGATCAATACATACTTGAATGTACTTTGTGTGTGTGTGTGTGTGTGTGTGAGCACGGGCGTGCAGAGAAAGAGAGACACAGAGAAAAAAACAAATCCTTAGTTTCTTTCTCGAAATTTATCAAACATCCATAAGGTAATTATACACCAGGGGCTGCTTTAACCTTTTTTTTTTTTTTTTGGCTTTAACCTTTAATGTACCTACCCACACTCACCTCTAGGTGGGAAACAGGTTTGGTGGGGGTACGGAAATTCCCTGCCATCACACAAGCACTAAGAGGCATCCCCCACTTGCAGAGCCAGAAGTCAGCTTCCAGAGTCTGAGTGCTTCCCCAACTCTGAGGTCTCGCACAAGCTGCTCATTTTCCCCTTTCCATCTCTTACCCATGGCAGCCCCTTCTCCTCCTGCTTCTCCATCAATATCATGAAATGAGTCTTTCCCTTTGGTTAACAGAAGAGTGATATGTCTTCTGAGGCCAATGTTACAAGTCCCTGAAGCTGCCCCCAACTATGTCAACCAAAGTAAGTCTCTTTCTCTGTGGGGTTCTCTGCCTTGGGACACATGGGTTGTATCTTGCCTTCTCTCGTACTTAGTATCTGCTTGAGCGGATTTCCAACTCAGTGAATGCAAATAACTTGTTGCACTCTTCTTTGACATCAATGCCTGGCATCTCCTTGGAGTCAATTAAACTATCAAACTCACTTTTAGGGACTGAGAAGGAAAATATCTGGCCATCTTGGTCCTGTGTCCCCAGCACCTAGCACATCGTAGACAACTGATAAAATTCTGGGTGACCAAACTCATGAATCCAGGAATGAATGTGAAATCATTTTAGGAACTAAGGTAAAGGGGCACCTGGGTAGCTCAGCAGGTTAAGCATCTGCCTCTTGATTTCTGCTCAGATCATGATCTCAGGGTTGTGAGATTCGGCCTGACATTGGGCTCCAAGCTCAATAGGAAGGCTGCTTGCCCCTCCCCCTTTACTCCTCCCTCCCACCCCCACTCATGCTCTCCCTCTCTTAAATAAATAAATAAATGAAATCTTAAAAAAAAAAAAAGGTAAAACATTAAGATAAATTTAACTAAGCAATGATAGGTAGAAAGAAGTTTTTTCCAAGGATAGTGTTTATGAATGATCAATTTTGTTGGTAAATTTAGCTGACTCATGGATGGAACCAGTCTGGCAATGAACAAAAATTGTTCTATATTAGAATTAAAATACTTAGGCATGCCAGTGTTTATTTTATGCACAAAAAGAACAAAACAAATACAGAGGGAAGTAATAATGTATTTTGAATTTAATATACTCTTATTTAATTGAACTCTACTGCCTGTCAATACACATTTTTTTACTCATATGTGTAAAACAGGACTCTAGCTTTTATCCCTTTTAGCTCGGCAGATCTCATCAGGAGATGTTTTCTATTTTGTAAACAGAATGCTATTTGAATATGAGATAATCTTTTATGTAAAATGTGTGATCATGCATTTATTTAAAATATATAAAATAGGTTTCAGCATGTACTGTAAAAACACTCAGTATCTCATTAAGACTCCTATTTCAGAAGGGAGAGTATTGAGAAGTGAATTCCCCAGCTTTGAAATAAAGTTAGTTGAAAAGGGGATTTGTTGTATTCGGTCTGGGCTCCCCGGGCAGCTACAGCACCTTCCAGAGAACTCTTAGTGGGGCCCCTACCGGCCAAGCAGATGCCGGAAGCACAGGGCAAACTGCCTTCGCTGGGCTCTGAGCTAAGGAGTCAGGAGGCCCTGGGGCACAGAGCTCCCACCCACATCCAAGCTCTCGGGATCCCTTCAAACCTGTCCAAATGGCCCTGAATCAGCTTCAGCTCCGTCACATGGGACAGTGAGCCCCAGAAAGAGTTTGGTTCCAGGAGCCTTGGCCGACAGCTGGAGAGCGCAAGTTACACTCCAGCGCAGGGCAATTTTCAGGAGGCTGGCTGGGGGAGGCCAGCACACCCCCGGGAGCAGGACAAAGCTGGGTTTGGATTCAGAGCTCTTCACTGAGGAGCCACAGCACGACCCCATGGGACTGACCCCCTCCCTGCAGGGCTAGAGTGAGGACAGGAAGGCGTGGGCCCCCCCACCTGGCAGGTAGTAAGCCCCTGTAGGGGCTATCTTAGCACTGGAGGGCGGACTTCAAAAATCAGTCAGCAAGGGCTCCTTTGGCTACAATAGAACCAACTGGCTTGTTTTAAACCAAGACGCCTACTGAAGTTGATTAGGAAACCAGAGAAACTATCTAAAGAGATAATGATTGCTCTGAAGACCAGGGTGAAGGATAAAGGCAGCCAGAAAGAGAACAGTGGAGAGCTCAGGGCAGCCCTCTCCCTCCCCTGACACTGGACCATCAGTAAAGATCTACCGAGAGGCGAGCCCAACTTGCTCCTCTCCCCCAGGAGAGAGAATGGAGTTTAGGGTTCATGAACGGGCTTCTAGTCCGCGCTGATCCCGCAAGGGCTACAGCTGATTAAGGCTGCACCTGGAACGCACCTGTGCACACAAAAGCTCAAATTCAGTTTATAATCAACTCCCCTTCAGATCGGATTAAGGTGGTCTGTGGCAGCTGAACTAGCTGCTGAAGCAAGAGCGGACCCTCTCTGGGGAGCTCTATCATCAACCAGAATCTCAAAGGATGCCTACAGTCTTTTATTCATAGGGTCCTCGGATCAAATGTAGAGATCTCTCTCCACTATCCCCAGCATCAGGGGAAAACCAAAGGATCACAGAGTGAGTGGAAGAAGGCAGCGCACATTGAGATTCACAGGAACTCCAGATACTGAAGTTATCAAACGTTGGTTTTAAAATAACCATGATTCATGTGCTCAAGACAATAGAAGATAGAATTAAGGAAGTCAGGAGAAAATCGGCAGCTGTAACAAATAGAAATCAAATTCTAGAATTGAAAAACAGCAATAATGGAAATGAAAAAAAATAAGTAAATTAATAGCAGTTAGGCAAAGAGGGGATTAGAGAACTAGAAGAAAGGTTGGTACAAAATATCTGAAATTCAGCTAACAATGAGCAATGGTCAGAGAGGAGGGCTAAGAGGAAAAATAGTAAATAACGTTTCTCCATAAGGAGAAAGTAAAAAACAGAGCAAAAGCAGTGTTTGGAGAGATAATGGCAGGTGAGTTTCCAGGAGTGATTAAAGACATCAGATTACACAGAAGTGCAAAGGTGGGATACACACAGAGCGAATCAAATTGCGAAGGGAGACCTTGCAATCAGTCATCGACAACAGACTGTCAAAGACCGAGGACAGATTTCGCCCCAGAAAAATTGAAGCTAGAACGTAACCGGTGAGATCTTTACAGAACAGTAATAAAATGCTTGCTGGGTAGAAGCTGAAATCTTGTGGCAATCCCTTTAAGACAATGAAGACATTTTCAGATAAACAAAAGCCGGGGAAATCCTCATGGACCTTTCAGGTACAAGAAACATGGCAGCAGACGGATGCCTGGAGATGCAGAAGGCTACAAGGAGCAACACAGAGGGTAAGCTGGAGGGTTGACAGAAAAGAATATTGACTATATGCATGGATAAAATTAATATTTCACAGGGCTAAAATATAAGAAAAACTGTCAATTCCACAAACTTTTAATGAGAATCTGCAACATTGCCGTAGTCACTTTTAGAAACACAGACCTTTTACTTAGGGTAAGCTTTAAAAAAGGACTCACACTGCAGAAGGCTTCATCTCAAAACTATTCTTCCCACCCCTCTATTCTCTTATAAATTGGGCAACAGTTTTGAAAAGTATAGTTGTACTAAGATAGGTTCTCTGAATGACCATTAGTCTTTACGTTAATGATCCTCAAGAGAAAATGAGAGGTTTATACATTCACGTGAAAATTACAAACGATCTAAAATCCATTAAGTTATGCCTCCCTATCTTTGTACAGTAGTACGTATCTTTCACCAAATGCTCCAACAGGTTTCCATACATGAATCCAGAATTTACTGCTTTAACGATCAAAACCACACCCACCACCTTTTCTAAAAGATGATGATGGTTTGGCAATGTTCCAAGAATGTTTTTAGGGACATGTATTTCCTTTAGGACCTTTGGGATCAAGACCTTTCTCTGCCGGGGACACACAGAATCAGAACAGCATTGAAATCCCTTTTTAAGAACTGACCAACATTCATATTGGATGCCATCACATTGTGTTCCCTGGAGCAGTGACAGGGACCCTTTTGTGAGAGCGATGCATTTTTCTGCTGCAGTATATATGCTTCTCCATCACGGTGGTGTATTATGGTTGCTTCGAGGTTTGCAACTTTGTGTATCTGGTACCTAGAACAGGATTTCACAGAAGCACGGAATGCATCCTGATGACTAAGTGAGGACTTGCACAGGTGAATGTGCATCGGAGGGGGTCGACATCTATACAAGAATGACTAAAGAGTAATGATACAGATAGTCACTAAAAGTGGCTGAAGTTTTAATTAGTTTTACCTATATTTCAATCCCACAACACGCCCATTTTGACTGTGTTTGATATATTCAATACCTGTGAAAGCCCATGGATGAAGCTCCCTCTCTTTCACATTGACTTTTTCTGGCCACAGTGAAGAACCAGGAAATCTGGAATTTTTAAGATCGTGTAGGACCTTCAGTAAAATGAGTTTCCTCAGTCTGTTGCACTATTTTAAAATGAGAGCTCAAGATTGATACGCCATTCCCAGAGAGCTTAACATTCTTCTGTTCACTTTCTCTGACAAAAATAATATGGATAATTCTAACACGACCACTTCTCAAAGGGTTACCTGTTCTTGAGAGAAATAGATATGCAAAATTTCCCTTGTTCCAAGTGCTTTATGTCCTAAAGAAATCCTTTTCAGTCTAGAAACTTTCCTAGATGTGTAAAGGAAAATATAAGCTTACAAAGAACCATGCCCAAACCCATGACTGCGATCTCACTTACTGACAAAGAATATGCCTTACAAACTCTGCTTTCCTAAGCACTGGTTACAAGATTTTATCTGTCTCTGCCTCCCTTTCGAATGTAAAAGACTGTGCATAGAGAAAATGCTAATATGAGCAATTTTCACATTATGGACTTGTGGCTGTCACTTCCCTAGTTATGTTACCTTACCACACCCTTAAAAATAACAATAAAAACAGCTTCTGTACTGCAGTGTAAAAATTGGAATCCCCTTGGAAATTTGAGAGCAAAAAGGTTTTTTTAATTCACCTCCAGTGATAATAAAAGACTGACTCTAGATTTTAAAGTAATTTATTGTTCCTCATAATTCAAAGACAATCATGCCCCCTAAGCACAAACTAGATGCCTCTCTCAAATACGAATGCACCACCATTTAAGCGAGAATAATAAAAAGAAGGTAAAGCTTATCTAATAAATGTTTCATATTCTTAAGTGCCTCTGGGTTTCCCTTGTCTATAGTAGCTAATGAGTTTTTAAATTTGAGCTTCTTGTAAACGACATCGAAAACAATGTGACATCTTTTCTTAGTGAATTTCCGTAGCCAGAGCTTAAATGTGATACCTATTGGACAACAGAGAAGTGGCCATCAGGAGACCAATTAGTGATGTTTAGGGTTCCACTAAATGCTGACATCACCATAAAAGAGAAGAGAGGCAAAACTTCAGATGATCATCCTTTCAAATGCAACGGAGAGAACACACCTGCCCACTCCTGTGTTGGTGGAGAAAAGGATGTGATTCGCAACCCTTCTATCTTTCCTCAGGAGGCTGCTCCTAACTTCCCTCATGAGGAGTGTGATGGTGGTTCAAAGGACTGTCCAGGAACACTGTTCCTTGAAAAGGATAGTAGAGTAGAGACGATGGATCCAAGGACCTCACAGATTTCCCTGTCCCTTGGAAAATATGCATGCACACTTATAAGAACTATGTAGTAAAATACATTATGTGAAATAAATGTAAAAAGAGAGAAATGGAAAACTTAGTCCTTATACTTCCATTAATTTGTAAATGTTTAAAAAAAAAGAAACTCAAAGATCAAAGAACAGAAAAGGGGGAAAGAATAAACTTATCACGATAATTGGAAAGAATATGTCTATCTCTTATTAGAAAATCAATACACTTAATTTTTTATTTCTAAACTCTTATTTCTCCCTCTGCCTACACCATCAAAAAAATGTTACCTTGATTATCCTTATACATTTTTTCTGCCTAAGTCGAAGTATTAGCCATACCATTTCACTCTTCTGAGGTTTTTTTTAACAGAAAAATCAATCATAGACCTCAATTTTCTTTGTCTGCAATAGTAACAATTAACAGGTTACATTAAAGGTAATGGGCTATCTGCTTCTCAGTGCCCGAGGAAGAACAAGTGAAAAGCAATTCACTACTCACCCCTCAGGTTATGATGTACAGAATAGTTTATTGATCTTGGCTTTATGAAACTCGCTTATACCATTAATTGCTCGCTCATTATTCATAGTGTAATGTGTTCCCCGTGCAATATTGTTAGGCAGGTGTGTTCCCACAGCAAAGACAAGATATAAATAACATCTCTAATTTTTTAATGGCGGCTCGCACAAAGATGTGACCTCTCCATCGCAGTGATCATGGCAGGAAGAGAAGAGATTTCGGTTGCCAACGTGGGAAAAAGCATACATCTCTCATGTCAAAGAGTAGCAAGAATGTTTCAACAGTTTCTGAAATGCAGTGTACAACGCTAGGTCCTACCTCCTGAGACCGTCTATATTTCATTGCTGGGGTGCCTAGTGGCTCAGTCCGTTAAGCATCCGACCCCCTTGGTTTTGGCTCAGGTCATGATTTCGCGGGTCCTGGGATTGAGCCCGGAGTCAGAGTCTGGCTTGGTGCTCAGTGGGGAGTCCGCTTAAAGACTCTCCCCCCTGCCACCCCCCACACGCTCTCTAAAATAAATAGGTCTTTACAAAATAAAAATGCAAAAAATAAGAACAAATGCTTCATTGGTGATAAATGCCAACAAGCATCTGAGCTTTTAGGTTTTAAGTATTGACTACATATCACCATAACAAATATATAATGAAAAACTTTGAATTATTGTGAATATCACTGGAATGCGACACAGATGCAAAGACAACTCATGTTTTGGGAAAAATGGCGCCAGAAGACTGGCTTTACGCAGGGTCACCACCACAAACCTTCAATTTCTAGAACAACGCAGTGTCTGAAGCAAGGTAAAATGAAGCACACCACCACAAGGTATGCACCTATTTTGGAAACAAAGCTCAAGGTTACATAGGTGCACCCATGGTAACATGCCATTTCTTTTTGTAATGCACGTGAATTTTCTCAGTTATTGGTTATGCCATGCTTTTGAGATGATATCCAGATAACTAATCTGTGCTATATGTCACCAAGGGTGCCATCCAGCTTCATCCTGAGTGGTGACGGTTAGAGGCCGAATGCCCGTGTCCTCGTAGCATTGCATAATGAAGCCCTAACCCCCAACATGACGGTAGTGGGAGGTGAGGCCACTGAGAAGTGCTAGGTCATGAGGATGGAGCATCATGAATGGGATTAGTGTCCTGACACAGGGGACCCCACAGAGCTCACACACCCCATCTGCCACGTGAGGACACAGCAAGGAGATGCATCTGTCTAGGACATCGGCTCTCACCACACTTCAGATGTGTCGGCGCCATGTTCTTGGACATCCAGCTTCCAGTAGGTGGTGAATACATGTTGACCATTTACAGGCCACCCAGGCTGTGGTCTTCTGTCTTGGCAGCCAGAAGGACTGAGACAGTAACCATAGCAACACAGAGGGTCTAGGAGGCAGTCATGAGCAACGGAATCCCCTTCCAGTGAAAACAAAAGTTACGTCCGGAAAATGTTACATTCTAACATTTGTATATTTAACCAACATTAGGACATGCAAAGGATTGAGACATTACATTTACTGAGTTGTGGTTGTTCAAAAGTGCTAATTAAGTTTGTTCTACTCTGTAGAATGTCAATTAATCTTATGTCATACATGTGAAATGCCTAGTGTAGTGCCTGGAATTATTTTCTCTGTTCCCAATGTATTCTGCTAAATATACATATTTAATATTGTTTATTATGAATATTTAATACTTATCTATAAATGTGTTACTGAATATACAGTTAGGTATTTAAAAATAGAAAATACTGCTAATAATACATATTTCCAAAGGTAGTTGCTAACTTCTACAATATGGATAAAGTTTCAATAAGACTCAAATTTTAAGAATGCATGAAGTTCAGGATAGTTGAGTTTTGTGGTTGTTAGTTTACCTACATGATTGTCATTTTATAGACTTGAGGGTGCTGTTAAAAAGTAAATTTTTGGAAGGTTTTTTTTGTCAAGATTTTTTTTTAACTTATTTAGAAGACATAGAACACGATTTGATCTTTACCTTATAAGTCAAGTTTACTTTGTTGAACTCAACTGTATACATTTCTGGGATGTAATGACATTCCCTGTCTTCCTGAGCTCTGCAGAGCTAGTGACCCTTACAAAGCACCATTTGGCTTATGGCTGTGGGTTGGCCATCTTATCCAAATCCTCACGCCTGACCCTCTGAGTCTCTGCTGCTACCCAAAGGTGATCTGCCATTGATCTTCTTGTTTCCAGTAGACACTTCCAGAATGTGGTACTCTACTCTGCTCTCAGCTTATAAATATTCCACCAACATTAACAGTATTCAGTGCTAAATGCATGATTTCTTCAACTGTCTTTTCCGTAGTTACTATCTGTCACACACTATTAGGCTGAATGGCAGAATGCAGATTGACAAATAAGCTGTTTTCTGACCATAAAGAAAGTTACAATCACCAAGAAGAACCACCAAATGCAGAGTAAAAACCTGAGAACACAGAGGAATAAGTCATTAATTCTTCCTGGGCTATGCAAATCCAAATTACAATGCTGTCACCTCACACTTGCTGTGTGGCTAAAACCAACAACACAGGAAACAACAAGTGTTGGTGAGAAGGTGGAGAAGAAGAACCCTCTAACACCGTTGGCGGGAATGCAAGTTGATGCAGCCATTCTGGAAAACAGTGTGGAGGTTCCTCAAGAACTTAAAAATAGAACTACCCTGGAATCCAGCAATTACACTTCCAGGTATTTACCCAACGGTTACAAAAACATTAATTTGAAGGAATACATGCATTCCGATGTTTATGGCAGCATTATTTACAACAGCCAAGATATGGAAAAAGTTCAAGTGTCCACTGACTGATGAATGGATAAATAAGAAGTGGTATATATACAATGGAACATTTAACCATAGAAAAGAATGAAATCTTGCCATTGGCAACAATGCGGTTGGAGCTAGAGAGTATTATGATAAGTGAAGTAAGTCAGAAATACAAATACCATATGATTTCACTCGTATGTGGTATTTAAGAAATAAAAAAAATGAGCAAAGGGGAAGGAAAAAGAGAGGCAAAGCAAGAAACAGGCTCAACTACGAAGAACAAGCTGATAGTTACCAGAGGGGAGGTGGGGGGGGGAGATGGGGCGATAGGTGATGAGGATGAAGGCGTGCCCCCATTATGATGAGCACGGGATGCTACACAGAATACCTGAATCATTATATCGTACACCGGAAACTAATATTACACTGGATATTAACTACACTGGGATTAAAGTAAAATTCGAAAACAGAAAAAAAAACCTTCCTGGGCTATATCAAGACAAATTCATAGATAATCTAATAGAACAAAGCCTGAACCTATGGATAAGATTATGGTAGGTGGGAAAGGTTAGAGGAAAAGAACATCACAAATGTAATGAGCAACGCTATAGGGTGGTTGAAGCTGCACTGTAGGTCTGGCAAAGCCTGAGTCCCCTAAGATGGTCAAGACAGAGTAAGTGGGACAAAGTCAGCCGTGATGACAGTCCCCACCAGGAAGACGGTCCGAGTCAGACTGTGGCTGGTCCCAGAGGAGTAGGGATGGCAGATCAGGACCTCCCTCTCTCAGTAGGAGAGGAGGCAGGCATGCAGGTTAGTGTCGGACTGCGACAGGATTTTATGTTTCTTGAAATGCTCCATGGAGCCTACAGAAGATGGCACTGAGCACGGCGTGCTCGGCAATGACGTCGTGGCATCAGGGAGACGATGCGGAATCCACGGCAGGAGGCGCATGAGAGGGAGTTACAGTAGAGCACCTGCGGGGGGGTGGGGCACATATTTCCGACAGGATTGCGAGAGAGGTTAGAAAAGCTAGGTGCTGGTACAAGGGTCCCGATAGAGGGTGATAACGGTGACACAGACCACAGCTGATGCAGCGTGACCAGGATGGAAAAGGGGGCGTGGGAGCTACTCAGGGACACATAGGCATGCGCCTCTCATAGCAGCATAACGGTAACTATTTAACAACCTGCATTTTGGGGAAGGGGATATCCCTGAGATTTAGCATTTGCCAATTCCTACAGTATAAATTCCCCTCCAGTCAAATCATTCTGCTGCGCCCCTTACACTTACTTCGTCCCGTATGTCAATTACATCTCAATAAAACTAGGAAAAATGTGGGGGGAAATTTTCTCCCATGATTAATTTCAAGCTCCCCATTTAAAAAAAAAAAGGTAGTTTTTCAATGGAATATTACTCAGCCATTTAAAAAAAAACACAATGCGATCTTGCCATTTGCAATGATATGGATGGACCTCAAGAGTACTATGCTAAGTGAAATAAATTAAAGAAAGGCAAATATCATATGATTTCACCCTTATGTGGAATCTGAATAACAAAAAGGGGAAACAAAAAAAAAAGTACAAACAGACCCATAAATACAGAGAGCTGATGGCTGCCAGAGGGAAGGATGTGCGGGGGTTGGGGGGGTGGGCAAAACGGGTGAAAGGTAATGAGGGATAGAGGTCTCTGGGTATGAAACGAATAAGTCACAGGGGAAAAAGGTACAGCACAGGGAATCCAGGCATTGGTATTATCATACTGTGGCGTGGTGACAATGGGAGCTACACTTGTGGTGAGCATAATGTAACAACTACAGCTATGGAACTGTTGTACACTGGAAACTAATGTAACATTGTGTATCAACGGCACTTCAATTAAAAGAAAATTTCTCTTATTTTATTCTCTTACAGGTTGCAATAATTAACATTTCCTGGTGAATATTACATAACAGTAATAAATGTGGTATACTTGTCTTCAATTGGAATGCTTTGGAAGTATTCCAGAAAAACGGTACTAATTACTTTTTCTAAATAGCCTTCTTTATATTTGACTAAATTTATAAAAATCAGAAATGAGGGCTATTTTTATTTGAAAAGTTTATAAATACAAGTTAATAACCTACTGAAATATTGAATTTTCTGTTTCTATTATAATACTACTGAAACGAATCATTCACCTTATATTAACTGAATCCCGAATTCTATAATGTGTATTTAGAAATTTATAGTCAGCATTTATATGTGAGACATGCATTCTATGTGTGTTTACTCAGGTTTTTCTTAAGTGTAAAATTCATAAATATATTTAGAAAACTTATTTGTCTGTATGCTAGAAGAGTTTTTAAGAAATCCTTGGTTATCTTAGATATCTTAAGTGTCCTTAATAATTTATCCGTATGGGTCCTTGGCCTCGTTACCTGTTTAGTATGAGCAGAGGATGGTCAGTTTCACAATGTTGGGAGAAGCAGGTGTTCACCCCAAGTAAACACAAACGGACACAGAAGCCCCACTACATTGCTGATGCTGAAAAGCCGGGTTCACAGAATTTCTGCAGAAACATGAGCATTAATCTGATTTCCCCATTTATTCCTCCTCCTTTTAAAGTGTACATGGCGAATTAATTAAATAGTCCTACAGCACTGCTAAAGCTTTGTTATTGTCACGATAAAAAATGTAGCGTAATAATTTGGGTGCTAATTATGCATTTTTGGCAAACTGTTTCATCTCGCTAGAAATACCCTCAAGCATGGGAGAACGGCCATTTAATGAAAGTGCAAAATAAAAGAGAAGGCTTTTAGAGTCTTGGATTAATTTTCTATTATAAATAGCTTATAGAGTATTTGCAGCACTTAAACTTTATATATAATCACACTTCATAATGAAAATAGAAAACAAGGAACAAAAACATTTTCATGATTTTTTATCATCAGGATTCTTAAGGCTCTGGAAAGACTTTATTTTAAAAATATCATGGTTGGGGCACCTGGGTGGCTCAGCGGGTTAGGCCTCTGCCTTCGGCTTGGGTCATGATCTCAGGGTCCTGGGATCGAGCCCCACATCAGGCTCCCTGCTCAGCGGGGAGCCTGCTTCCCCCTCTCTCTGCCTGCCTCTCTGCCTACTTGTGATCTCTGTCAAATAAATAAAATCTTAAAAAAAGATAAAAATAAAAATATCATGGTAACAACTTCCATTTATTAAGCACCAACTATATACCAGTTGTCCTGACTATAGGATGTCTTCTCATTTTGCCCAAAAAACTCCCTGGCTACGAGATGCCACGTCATTGCCACTTTACAGAAAAGTTCGTGTGCTCAAAAAAGGTAAGTTCCTTTCTCAAACACCTTGTAGATAATGATTTCATTTGCTAAGCCTCATTAACGAAGGACCACAAACAGGTTAGCCACGTAAGCATATGGTGTCCCAGTCTTCGAGGACAAGCTCCCTCTGACAACTGAAAGTTTGCCTCTCCCCACTTCTGATGGTTTGCCCAGCATCACTGGCCCTTGGCATGGGGACGCAGGTCTCCCCTCCTCCCTTGTCAATGGCTCTCTCTCCTCTGTGCCGGTCTGTGCGGGAGTCTGACTTAAGACTGACTTAAGAAGTCCACACTTCTTAAAGGGATACCAGTACTGCTGGATTAAGACCCAGCCAAAAAAAAATCATTTTAACTTATTACTCCTATGAAGACCTATTTCTCAATAAAATTACATTCTGACTTACTAGGGATTAGGACTTCAACATATGCTTTTTAGGGGAAACACAATTCAACCCTACCAGATAAAAAGCAGCAAATACATTTGAACCTGTTCTTTCAACTTCAAAACCTGCCTTTTGCACTGCTGCTCATCGTACCCCCTTATCAAAACCATGCATGTAAAATTCTTTAGTCTAATATTTGAAAGTGTTAAATGCCAGTTTACTTGGATGATTATCCTCCTTAGACTATGTTCCTTGAGGCACATATTACTATGATTGTATCCACATTCCAGAAGGTAAGTGTCCTGTGCACCTTTTCTTTGTAACTATTTATTGTGTTAAATAGAATTGGTTGTTGTAAATAATTCCAGTATATATAGCAGTTTGAACGTTGAGACTACATATTATAATTCAATGATTGGCTCTTTTTGATACTACATGCCAAAGCAATGAGATGAAAGACAATAAATGTTGGTGTCTGATATACTGTGATTCATTGTTGGAAATGATTAACAAAACTCAGAACAGTAAATACAGATATGGCTTTTTTTTTTTTTTTTTTTACAGCTTCAGTGGAGCTGGCCTTTCAAAGCCTGAGGAATTCTGGCAGACTTCATTTAGTTTCCCGAAGTGAGACTGTTATTTATCAATTATGGAAACATCCCACAATGCAAGTCCATAAGAGCAGAACTCAAGGTGATTTGGGGAGTGGCGGGGGGTGGTTATTACTCTATAATTCTGAGACAGAAGACCAAATGTGAGAAATGCAAAGACTGGGGCGCCTGGGTGGCTCAGTTGGTTAAGTAACTGCCTTCAGCTTGGGTCATGATCCCGGAGTTTCGGGACTGAGTCCCGCATCGGGCTCCCGGCTCCACGGGGAGTCTGCTTCTGCCTCTGACCTTCTCTCCTCCCATGCTGTCTGTCTGTCTGTCTCTCTCTCTCAAATAAATAAGTAAAATCTTTAAAAAAAAAAAAAAAAAGAAATGCAAAGACTACCCAAAGGATCATCATGTTGACTTGACAGTTTTTATATTTTTTATTTCTTTATTCATACATTCATTAAATTATTTTTTTTTCATCCATCCATCCAGGGAAACAGCGACTAATTTCTCATAGTACTCTGACAACCATAGGAAGTGTTGGTAGGGCTCTCCTGATCCTGGTGCTTCCTTGTGAAGGCTTTTCAAACAATCTTTTTGTTTATTGGTTCTTTTTTAATCTCAGACAAGTACCTTAGACTTATCCTGGAGGCGTACCAGGAGTACCTTCTCTATGTTGCTTCCTAAACATTTGCTTTTCTTTACTTAAAGATACAGGAGAATATCATTATTTCGGTATTCACCACTGCACACGATAGCACCTTTTCTCTCTCCAGTGCTCCTGTTTCCTTGTTTCTTGGCTACCCAAATGTCCATATGGGCATCACAATGTACCCCCAATCTCTCAATTCCTTGACTCCTTTCGCCTCAATTGTGTACTCAGCCACCCATCTTTAGGGTCCCCTGCAAATCTTGTTAGTCCTGTAACTGCACCGTGCCCATGTCTCAAATTCAGAAATCTCATATCCTCATGCAACTAAACCCATCATCTAATAGGATTCCCCCTTTTTTGCTGCTGCAACGGATCAACCATCCCCTGTACCCCCATCGGAGGCCAGCTTCCCTGGGCACTATGGCCGGTGCCTCGTGGATAGAGCTACAGGTTCTAAAACCCTATGTTTGATGATCGAGTAAATCTGGAATATATGTAGTCCCTGGCACCAACGAATTTGGCTTTAGGGGAAAGGTGAATAGATAAAGATGAAAATGCAGTTTATTAATAATTACAGAAGGGATATTCAACCCAGTTTTCACGATTGGAATTAGAAAGATTCCAAAAGAAAAGGTATTGGGGGAGAGTCTGGGTGCTCAGTGGGTTAAAGCCTCTGTCTTCAGCTCAGATCATGATCTCAGGGTCCTGGGATCGAGCCCCGCATCGGGCTCTCTGCTCAGCAGGGAGCCTGCTTCCCCCTCTCTCTCTGCCTGCCTCTCTGCCTGCTTGTGATCTCTCTCTCTCTGTCAAATAAATAAATAAAATCTTAAAAAAAAAAAGGTATTGGGAAAATTTTCTGGAAAAATAATTTCTAGGCTAAGTTCTCATAAATTTTCCTGTTCTTTTCTAAACAAATATTGAGAGTTTGGCAAATTATTCCTATTACACAGTTATAATACTTAAAATTACTTGTACAATGCATGAAGCATTGTTCCTTAACTATAGTCATTTCTGCAAACTAGTTATCTGCCTTTGAAAAACAAATTTAACAGTGATTAAGAATTAACTTTCTCAAATGGATACTTTCTTCCTGAGTTGATACATCATTGTCTTCGTTAGTTCTGTGCAATCACCACTGCTGTTTTTCCTGTTAAAATGCCAATTCCTACCGTGTCCACACTGGGTCCAACTGCAGCTCTTTCAAGAAGAGCACATTTTGAAAGAAATACACAGTAACTGAGATACGCTATATATGTGTGTATATATATATATTTTTTTTTTTTAAAGAAAGAGATAGAGAGTATGAGTTCAGAGAGTAGCAGAGGGAAAGAGAGAATCTCAAGCAGACTCCCCACTGAGCACAGAGCCTGATGCAAAGATTGATCTCAGGACCCAGATATCATGACCTGAGCTAAAATCAAGATTCAGAAGCCTAACCAACTGAGCCACCTAGGTGCCCCACACATAAAATATTTTTATTTCTAGCATTTGGAAGACCTCACAAGCAATTCGTTTTTAGCTGATCTGTACAATTTATAAAGATGTTAACTGAATGACATGAGTAAATGCATGGTTTCTGATAATGATAAAGCGACAGTCCTCCCTTTGCCCAGAATGAAAGAAGTTTGAGGTTATAAACTCATACCCCAAATCCTGGTTCATCTACTGCCTTCATCTGAACTATTTTTTTTTAAGATTTTATTTATTTATTTGACAGAGAGAGAGAGATCACAAGCAGGCAGAGAGGCAGGCAAAGGGAGAGGGGGAAGCAGGCTCCCCGCTGAGCAGAGAGCCCGATGCGGGGCTCGATCCCAGGACCCCGAGATCATGACCTCAGTCGAAGGCAGAGGCTTTAACCCACTGAGCCACCCAGGCGTCCCTGAACTATTCTTTTTATTTGATTTTTATCTTAATTACATTATTGGCTTTCTAAAAAAAATAAGTAAATAATAAACCTGAGCATTTTCTTAGTTTGTATTTTCACTTCTATTTGAAGTGGAACATTTTCCAAAATCATGTAACATAAAATGAAATAAAATATAACCATGATAAGTAAAATTGGCATCAGAACTATGTACTTTTAACATCTTCAGCACAAGAGAGCACAGTCAGCACACACATTTTGATACAAAATAGTATCGTTGACTTCTATGGACCATCTCTGTACATTTTATGGAAAATGGTGTATTTTAGCTTTTCTTTTATTTCAGTTGAAAAATGATTGGATGTCTCCTATAGACCAGTCACTGTGCTCTCAACTAGACCTACAAAGATAGTCACACACATCCCTGACCTTATAGAAGCTTACACAGTCTAGTGAGAAAGACGTAGATGAATCACATAGTATCTAGAGAACAGAGGAGCTACTGAAATTATGGTAAGGGTGATCATGGATCAATTTTAATGATACAATTTTTTTAAATAAAATTTTATATATGTATGCTAGATTACAGCAGAGTGTCCTTATACAGCTCCTCTGTATTCACAATAACTTGTCTTTAATGAGACACTTAACAAACTATAGAAATGATCCCTGAAAGTACAGTCTTTAATGAGACACTTAAGATAAAGAAATAAACTAGGAAAAATGCTTCCCCAAATTCTCCCTGGATCACTTCACCAATCCAACCCCAATCAAAATGTACATTGGATAAGTAAGGCTTTTGTAAATGGGATTATCATAGTTGTAGGGATTAATATTTAGATGCCTGAGAGCTCTCCTGTCTCATTTGCGCTTCACCAGTCCTACTCAGACATAGCGATGAGCTGCATTTTCTACTTGAATTATAATTACTATCCTAAGCACCTTGCACTATGAACAGCTGAAAGTCGTGTTGGATTTGCTGGAATAAATAGTGTTTAGCCATCAGCCATAAATGCACCGATAAGTCAAGTCACCACTGCCAGCAGGAGTATGCCTGCACCATTGTTCAGTCAGAATGGTGGCTGCTTTTAGGACACCAGAGACCACAGACTCAACCCTACCTAGCCACAGTCTAAGCATTCTGTTGCAAACTGGATCCGCCAACAAAACTCAAGGAAAACTTTAAAGTTGTTAAAGATCACAAAGGATCGACTTTAGATACATTTCTTTCCATTTAAGTAATCTCAGTCAAATTAACTCTACTAAGAATCTAACTACCTTGTTGGGTCTGAAAGGTTTATACATGTAGGTGGGGAGTCCCTGCATCAGGCTCTGTGCTCAGTGGGGAGTCTGCTTGAGATTCTCTTTCCCTCTGCTACTCCCCCAACTCATACTCTCTATCTCTTTCTAAAAAAGTACTCATGGGTGAGGGGAGGGGACTGATGTATGTAAGCTGTGTTGACTGAAGCAAAATGGAAATCCATCTAGAATATGTATTACTTGTAATCACAGAACTAGGGTGAGTTTTAAATACAAAGGATCTCACTTGACTAAGCATATTAAAATAACAAGTGTCTATCATTTCTCATAGGAGAAGGAAATGACTTTTTTCCCTAGATTCAGTAAAATTTTTCAAATAGCAATTTCTCTTGTATATAAATCAGGTTTTATTTTTTTATTCTTTATTTTTTTGGGTGTATATTTAACTTTACTATGTAGGATGTATTGCTTCCCTGAATGGCTATACTGCAGTTTCAGAAGCAATGATGAGGATTTTGATGACCCCAAACCAGATTTTAAATCAAGGTAGTCTTTTAAGCAAGTTACAAATCTGCATGAAAAATGCTCAAAAGATGTTAATTTTTGCCTTTCACTTACATCTAAAGCAACCACATAAGATGGCTTAACTCCACACAAACTCTAATGTTAGGGTTAAAATAGTAAGAACATGTCTGTAGACTAAGGTCTGAAATAGATTGACAGACTATAACTGTAGGGGGACATTAAAACTTTCAACAGTAAAAAAAAAAAAAAATAATCAACATGATTCAAAGAGAACAGAATGAGGTTAAAGAATTCTACCATGTGCCCCGTGGCAAGGAGACAAAATTGCATACTGCAAGGGATCACGTGGTCATGTCACTTTGTGCTCATCAGGATTTAAGGAAACACTTAAAGCGAGAACAGCCTAGTGATCCTGGAAGAAAAAAAAAATCAGTATTTGTAAGTTGGAAGACATTCCACATCATTAACTGAAGAAAGAGTAGACTCTCAGATTTAAGTGGAACTTCTGAGTTCTCTATGAACGCTAACCTTTTGATGCTAAATAGGTTTACGATGTAATAAATACATGAAATTGGAAAAATTCATTGAGAAATTAGGTCGATGTACATAAAAGTGTATTCCTCTTTAGCACACTTCTTTACATTTTACGTATTTGGCTACTTGAAGGAATGGCATTCAACATATTTATCCACCAGCATGAGAGGACACTGACCAGATTCTTGCCATTTGCACAGATGTTGAAAAAGGTCCATGAGTCCTTAGTGGGCAATTATGACAATAACAGTGGCGGCTATTTATGGAGTGACTGCTGGAAGCTAAGGGCTTTTCATACAGTATTTATCATAACAAAACCTCTCAAGTATGCAAATCATCTGTATTTGAGAGATACCTGAAGTTATATTTAGAGAAATTAGCATTCATTTCTCTAATAAGTGGTAGATTAAAGTTTCAAACTCAGATGTCTAGACCTTAAACACACATGGTGTCTTGGATAGCCTCTACTTCTGCTAAAAGAAGGTGCTCATAAGTACACCTTCTTTGGTACAGAAGGTACAAGTGAAATGAAGGAGGGGTGTTGGTCCATGTAGCAAAGATCACCAGGTGTCCATGAATAGTTTGTGCTCCCCTTTTAAACCTGGGGAGTAACAGTGTGGGTATGGGATACAGTTCTTAGCACTTCTTACTTATTAGTTAGGGGTCTGGGGCTAAGTGATGCCCAGCAGAATGTGGGGGAAAGTGGCAAACACTCCTTCCACAGCTAGCCTATGAAAACCTCCCAAAGGCTACTCCATCCTCTCTCTTCCCTTCTGCCACCTGGATTTTATCCTCCAGGATTACCTTGGAAGAAATAGGAATGGGTATAGGTTTTGTTATGGCTATAGCTTTGCTACAAAATGTGAAGTCAAATCTATGGCTATCAGTATCAATGTGAAGCTGTAGCTACTGACGGATATGTGCCCTATTTCAGAGGTAAGTTCAACTGATCAGTGTCTCTACCTAAGTTCTGTTAAAAGATATAGATAGGTAGATATTTATCATGTTATATCTACTTTAGTACGGGAACTATAAGTAAACAAAAATAACTATTTCCTAATGAGTTTGCACAACCTAAAAAAAAAAAAAAAACCCACAACCTATGGTTTAAATTCAACATCAAATAGTATTTGTCAAATTAAGTACCAAACATTACCATGAACTACATGAAAAGTTGATACAACAATTTCACAAAAAATGAGGGACTGGCATCTTTTTCTACTCATAGAAAAAGAAGGTATGGACTTATCTGCTCTTTATGGAAATTTGTGTATAAGGATATGTTGATAGTAGCCTCAAATTTTAGAATAAAAAATCTCTCAAGTTGTCCAGGTTATAGGTCTAAAAGATAGTCTATTTCACCCTTAAGCAGAAGTTTTCTTATCAGTACACTTCTACTGAATTTAAAGGAGATTCTCTTACTAAAGAAAATAATACAATGTATGAATGTGCCCGAAGGAAATTTCCCACTTAGATAAAAGGCATGAGAACAGCACAGAGAGAAGAGAAATACCAGATGAAAAGCTTGGGGGTACTCGGGGAATTTCACCGATTTTTGAAACTCAGAGTCTGTCCCTTGGCTCAGAGGAATGAATGATTCTCCTTATTTAAACTGCTTCTTGGATAGAAAAGATGGCTGCAACCCTCCTCTTTGCCGCCATTTTATACACCGAAGTTAAAGGAAGTCAGTCACTGGGATCTGGACTGAAGTGGCAGTCCATCCCTGAGTCCTGGAAGCATCTGTCAAGGTTGGCGTGTTCATAAGTTCCTTTTGTTTAAACCTTCACCATCTCTCATGCCCTTTCCACAAGTACTATTCTCATTTGGTTTTGAACCTGGGGAACTGATAGGGCCAGGGTGACATCACAAAAGAGGAAAAGGAGCCACAGGGATAATAGAGGACATTCTACGGGCATACAACTGATAAGATGGAGTATTAACTGCTGAATTCAAGTTCAATACTTTTCTACCAGCCCTCAACATTTGTGGATTTCTATAGTTGGGAGATTTTCATTGATTTCTATACACATTTCCCTGTAAGAGGAGGATCATTTCCACTCATTGTATTAGGACTCACGGGGCCTCCCCATGAACATGACCCAGTGGGAAGTGAGTAACCTCAACTGCCCCTCTGAGCAGCGACTCTGAGAGACACTGAGTTTTGGGCAATCTGTCTTCTCTTTTTCTTTGCCTCAAGAATAGCGCATCCCAAGGGCAAATGGCGTATACGAGGTCAGGGTGGTTCTTTCACCCTTGGTTCTGGATGAGAAGCCACGTGGAGTGGAACCCAGGCTGAAGTGTGCCACTACCCACCCACGACGTGAGCAAGAGTGAATCCACTCCTGAAAGCCGACCCCACAGGTGGAAGGGCAGACCTCCGCAGAGTGAGCAACCGCACTCTCGGGAAGTTTTATCTTTACCTTCAAAATGACATTGGCTGGCAGGCAGTCTCAAAGCAGCATGAACAGAGACACAGATAAAGAATGTATCAGCAAAGTTGCCAATTGCATTCATTGAGATAAGAGCCTCAGGAAAACTGTGGTTTTGTTCTCCCCGTTCCCTAAGGCCAACTGGCTTAATGTGAAAATTATTTTCTCTTATTGCATGCCTTGAGGCACTGCAATTCCATCCTATGTCACTGAAAATAGATGTTGTCAGAGGTGGTTTCATGGGATGATTATTCTCATTAGAGGAGAAGAAGAAAGGGGCGCTGCACATTTGAGCCATTCAGGAGGTCTCAGACCAGAGCACGTAACAGGTAAAGCCATGCAAGTAGAAATGTCTACTACCAGTAGAGATTGACTACTAATCTGTAGGTCTCGTATCTGAGACACAGGGACACATTACTGGTATGTTTAGAAAGGAGCACGGCTGAGACCGTAAGCGAGCCAGCCATGTCTGGATTATTATGAAGCACTTATGCATTCTAATAACTAATATAATAAAAATATTAATATTAAGGGAAGTATTTGTTATTACAATTATTGAGACAGGATGGAAAAAATAACTTCGCAAGGAAAGGAACTTGTATGAAATTCAGAGAGGTCGGAAGATCTTTCTTTTCACACTAGAACAAGCGGCAAATGCTTCTTGACTTGGAATGTTTTAATTGTCTTAATGTCTTCATGGTTGTAACCCAAGAGGAAGCCATCAGTATTTAGAGAGAGCTGCAACCGAAAAATCTGTAATAAGCATATTCTAGGTGGTGCCTATAATCACCACTTTGCTGGAAAAACAAGTCAACTTTATCCTTTACTGATGAGGAATGACAAGAAAGTTCATCTTTTAATTTTTACTGTTATGGGAACTACATTGATAGGACAGAATGCAAGACCATGATATTCAAATTATTTGATGATTTACTAAATTATTTAATTAAATACTATTGATTCTCCAATTGAAATTCTAGAGATTTGAACAGAAGATTCTAATTCTAAATAACTAATAAAAGAATGATGATTTACATATGATGAAACCAGTGGGAGCTGAAATTTTTTTATGGAGACGTTGCTACAATTACCAATTAAAGCAAATATCAATGCTAATTGTTTTTATGAATTTAAACAAATCTCAGTCAAAATCATGTGCTTAAAAATACTGTCTTATGCCCTAGAGCAAAAGACAAAAATGCTTTCTTGAACCATGACTGACCATGAATATTTCGTATACTTTTTACTTCTTTACATTTCAATTGTTTTGTTCAGTTCCATTTCATCTTAAAAATTCCGATTTATTAAATTTCTAAAAACTCCTATCAAAATCTTACACATGAAGGTGAATCTTCCTTTGAAATGTCTGTTAGTTCACCAGCTGGATTCCTAGAAATAGTAAGTAAATGAGAAAGTACTATTCCACTTTCATAAGAAACCCTGTGGCTAAAATAAAAGGGAAAAAGAACTATTACATGACCTCTCAATCCCTTTCAGTTAGCTTTACAAACTATTTAATGAAAAATAAAAGGAAAATAATCATCTCAGTCCACATTATCTCAAAATGATGTCTGTTGTATCAAATATTATGATTTTCCTCAGTTTCTAAATGTTGGGTAGCATGCTAGTCAGGAAGATTCTTCCTCAGAAGAAAGAAAAAGGATGATTTTGGTTGCCAGTGATGTTGGAATAAAATACAATAATTTCTACCATTTCAAAGAGCAACGTGTATTTTAAATACCACGCAGAAGAGCAAGTTTTCATTTACAAGTACTACTTTTGAGAATTTTTTGCATGTAATTGAATTTCTAAGTGAAGACTCATTAACATAGATTTATATATGTACTTCTAAATAATTCACAAAGTTGGCATTTTATAATGTTTACTATGTGAGGTTACTTTTTAGAAAATGGAAGGACACCTATCAATTTATTGACAGTTAACTTAGACAGATCTATAAATGATTTTTATTCTTTATTTTTGTGTCTATATTCTCAAACCTTCATTTGACGACTGTAAAGCAATTCCAAAGTCCTCAGATCATTGGAAAAGTAGACATGACTATCATGACCTTAAGTGTTTAGGTTTTAACATCTTTATTGTAGACGCACATAAGATAAAGTCCAATGGGTGCCAGACATTAATGTCTATACAATGAAGCAGGAACCTGCATTAAATTTTCTTATATGTGCATTATTCATCAAGACTAAAGATCAGTGCCTTTAGGAAGGAGAATCAAGCTCATGTATGCGGCTGTTCGCACAGGTTCATTTCTTATGGTTATTAGCTTCTATCTTGACTATGATTATAACAGCTATAAATAAGCAAACATCTTTTAATTTTCCTAAATCCTCAATCTGTCCAGAGGAAACCTAGCTAAGATCTCTAATAAGTGCCTTATTTATTCAAAAATGAAACTTAAAGCCATGGGTCCCAGAATAAAAAGCAATCAAAAACGATCTGCTAGTCCTCCTCCCCCCTATGACTGTGATTCAAAACGGATAATGACACATGATTTTACTGGGAATATTTATACACAAAACATTATTTGCAGTTAACTCTGGAGAATTCTAATACGAACACATTCCTTGTTCGATATTGAGTTGCGTCTCCTTTTTCCTCAGCCTATCACCTGTACGGTGATAGGAAGACCCTTGAGAGCGAAAGGCAATCCCTCAAGATTTTCTGAGGCCTCTGATTGTGTTTGGGGCTCACGATCACGGCTGCGCCCGTCAGGCGTGGCCAGATTGATGATTTGCCCTCAAGGGTCTGTGCCAGAAATGAAAAGGCTCTCCTGCGGGGCTGTCCAGAACGCTTAGGCAACAACCCTCATCACGTCGTGTGGCTGGTCACCAAAAGTCCTCCCTAACTCCTGTGGAGTAACCACTTGAACCATCACTTCCTGGGATTACAGATAGAGATCTACGGGGAACCTACAAAGTCTGCAGTGAGTCTATCACCGGGATCACAGCAAACCGAAAAGAGAGAACATTTTCACACATACTCTCAATTGAAGACAACAATCACAGGTATGTTAACAAACCGGATGATGAGGCCAAGTGATGTCATGTTAGCTGGACAGAATTCCCCTGAAAGATTTTTCACACGCTTGGCTCCCTTTTAACCCGAACCCAAACCGAATCGTTACCAACACTGCAATTGCGCGGTTTGCTCTCTTAGACGTCCTTACAAATCGCAGAGAAACTGGATCAAGGTGAATGTGAGAATCTAGGACATCTGTTCTCAGCCGTGTGCACCAGCAGTTACAATCTGTCCCGTATGGCAACCCATGTTTTGCATGACTAAGTCGCATCACAAAGGAAAATCTGCGACCAAGAAGTAGTCTGTACGAGGCTTTCAGCGACGACGACCCAAGGACAGGTGCGTGTGCCTTTGCCGTCCCCGTGTCTGTGCTCACAGGGAGCACTCACCCCCGGAAGCCAAATCGAGGTCGAGTCCTGGAAACCTTGTTAGGTAGGACCCTGGTAGAGAATGAGCGATAATGACCCCACAAATGATCCTGATTGCCATCACTGCTCTTAGCTCTCTTCCCTTCTAGGAACCGACCTTGCTTACTTACCAGCAAGTCTGAACGGCGACAGTGGGACCAAAGGACGGGCAAGGGGAAAATCACAATCCCAAACGGGATAATGATCCCGTCACTAAAGGAACCGGGAACAAACAGGAGGAATACTCGCTAGAAGCAAACCTTAAGTTTTCTGCCACCACATTCGTCTTCCAAAAGTTCTTATAATTTAAAAATCCATACTCCTACCCTGCAGTCCCTGCAAAGCATCAAATGAGTGGTTCCTCTACTCGGTAGCCTCGGACTTCTCACTCTGGGGACACGGGAAGACGCCCCCTCCAGCTGGAGGTGGACAGCTGGAATCTGATGGCAGGAAAGCTCCCCTGTTGTCCCCGCCCTGTCAGAGCACTGTCAAATGAGTCTGGAGCAGCGGCCTTTGGAATATTCTCAAGATCCACGCTGGGAGAAGGAAACACGCTGTCCAGTGGAGCACGTCCGCGACAGGCAGGCGCAGAGCTGGGGGCGGCACAGCGCGCGGGGAGGGAGGAGCCAGCTGGCCAGGGGTCGCCCCCGGGTCCCGTGGGTGCGTCTCTATTCTGGAAGCCCCAGAGGGAAGCGGCGGCCGAGGCCCCTCTCCGTCCCACTCTCCCCAGCCTGCACGCCCTGGGACTTGGGCACACAGTTCACACGCGCACTGCGGTTCCAAACCCCAGGACCTGGAACTCCTCTGTGACTCTCTACCCAGCTCCCCCCGCTTTGCATGGCTGAAATTTGAAAAACCTTCATCAATTAGCAAGGAAACAGTCACGGAAAAGAGATGAAAAAGGGAGGAGCTCCATTCAGGGTCAGGGACACAGCTGCCAGCCTGTCCCCCAGGTCCCTGGCTGCACAGTGGGAGTGGTGGCTGTTCCTTTGCGGGGGTGACACCACCTGAGGCCAAGCCCTGTGCCACGCTCAGTTCTGTGTGTGGCTGGATGCGTGGCCAAAGGAGGGTGGCCGACGGCCACAGGGCTGTCCACTGCTGGAAAGCAGTGACGTCCTCCCAAGGACCACAGAGTATCGAAGCGTCACTTGAAATATCCCAAAGGAGGCAAGTGGGGGCTGAACATTGCAACAAATCACCGAGCGCTTTGTCCACCTGGACAACTTCTGTGTGTGATCTTCTAGGATTATTCTATCCTCCAGTTCTACCTCCAGGAGAAGCAGTAAAATTGGAAATCATTGGCAAAGAAACTGTATCATCTCCCAAAACATAATTACTTTATAAATCCAGAAATATGCTGCTTCCATTAAAAACAAACTAAAAATAAATTGTCAAACTTTCAATGTTACCAATGCCTTATTTCATCATAGTTAAGTTGATCTTATATATAAAATGCATAAAATTTTGAAACTCGGAAGATGCTAAATTTTTGTGATGTAGCGCCATATTTAATGCAACTCAATGTCTAAAAATAAAATATTTACTGTTATTTTTTTATTCACACATAAACTCATTTACTAGACCAGTTTTGATGGAGTACTGATTGGGTTTCAAGCATTCTTTTTCAGCCCTGGGAATACTGTAAATAGAAAAGACCAGATCCTTGTATTGAATGATCTTATAGTCTAGTGTTTGCAGGGGGTGGGAAGTAGATAATAAGCAAATGTATAAGCATAAATCTTTTGGTGATAAGCATAAAATGTGAAAGTAAATATGACAGAAAATATATTTGATATTTTCAGAACATTGGGGACCCGGGAGTATAAGGGCCGAAATGGATTCTGTTTTCTAGATTGACACCTGACCACAAGTCCGATGAAAATAAGGGAGAACTTGGTCCTTGCTGAGTAGAATCTTCCAGGTGAAGGCTCCAAGGAGTGTCCCCAGGGTGTCCAAAAGGACCAGCAGAAGGAGGGGTGAGGTGGGTGAGGTGGGTGAGGGGGGAATTTAGACAGGAGGAAGATGGCATTACAGCAGATCAGACCCCAGGCTTCGTAGGACAAGGTAAGGAGTTTGACTTTTGCTTCAAAGAAGATGGAAAGCCATGGAAATGGTTTGAGCAGAGGAGTCCCGTGATCTGACGTCAGGGGTAGAGATGTTCTCTGGCTCCAACCGTGAGCTGCTGAGCAGGAGGAGACCAGCAGAGCAATGGCCAGGAGGCTACCCTCATGGTCCAGCTGAGCCATGGCGGTGACCTGCACGTGCTCTACAGGTAAAGGTCATGAGAAGGCGGCATGTTCCAAAGAAGCATCGAAGGCCGTCTTAGTCTATCTGGGCTTCTATAACAAAATATCCCATAGCAAGTAGCTTATGATCAATAGAAATTTCTCACAGTTCTGGAAGTTGATGTCTGAGATCGGGGTGCCGGCATGGTCGGGTAAGGGCTGGTTCATAGATGGCCATCCCTAGCTGTACCTTTGCATGCAGGAACGGGTGTGGGAACTCTGTAGGACACCGATCCCATTCAGAAGACTCCACACTCATAACCTTACCACTTCCCAGTGCCACACCGCCTAACACCATCCCCCTGGGGATTAAGATTTCAACGTACGAATTTTGGGCAGGGGGACACATTCAGACTATAGCAAAAGTAGAGCTGAGGTCATTGGCCGGTGGGTTGAATATGGAGTTTGAGAGAAAGTCAAGGAAGTGATTATTTGCGGTGTTCAAGGGTTGAATCTACAACAGCATTGTAATTAAAGACTGCTCCTTGCTGGGGCGCCTGGGTGGCTCAGCCCATTAAGCGGCTGCATTTAGCTCGGGTCATGATCCCAGGGTCCTGGGATCGAGTCCCACATCGGGCTCCCTGCTTGACGTAGAGCCTGCTTCTCCCTCTCCCTCTGTCTGCTGCTCTGCCTACTGTGCTCTATATCTCTCTGTCAAATAAATAAAATCTTTAAAAAAAAAAAAAGACTGCTCTTTGCCATCATCAAGGTAAGGAACACTAGTATTTATATTATTAATGATTATCTTAGCAATCTTCATGTAAATTTTTAATTATTATTTATAGAACAAAGTCCTAAAGTCTTCCTTGTGGAATAATGGAAATTATCCTTCAGGCATTTATGAAATTAAAAATGCTACAGCGGATTTTTTCTTATGAGTTAATGTATTTCCTTAATTAGTCTGCTTTTAGGAAGTCTGGAAATACCCAGTTTAATGTGTGATGCACTTGGTAAGAATGCAAGGATACATGAGCTGAAGAACAGGTTATGTCCTACAGAATTGGGAATTAGATCATTAGTTTGTTTTAATTGGCCATTAACAAGTGTATCTAAGGCTAAATACTCTGAATGTTACTTGACGGAATTCTGGGAAATATTAACACAATTCTTTTTTTGTTCAAGTGTTATAAGGACCATGGCATACTTGAATGACAACAAAAAATCAGAAATGGGGTTAAAATCCCCTACTTCCCATTTTTATGCTTCAGTTTCCTTGTTCTTAAAATGAGGCACTAACTCGGGTGATCCCAGAAGTCCTTACTAGGCGACATTTTATTAATTAATTCCTATGTTAATAATTTGGTAACTAGATATTCAAAAACTTTTTTCTCCTAGATTTTCCTAAACACTATGTATACAAAAGTGAAAATAATCAGCTACTGACGTGATAGAGCATGAACCTATCAAAATGGGACATGCTTAAAATTCTATTGGTTTAAGTCTAGTACCTTACAAAGATTTTATGTTGCTTGTCTTGTAAGTCATCAATGTCAGAACAATTAAAATAAGGAAATAAAAAAATGAAACAATAAAGGGGCCTGAAGTATTACTCCAGAAGCAAATGACTATCAGGGGGGAATCCATTACAGCTGAACATCAAACAAGGCCCTGGGACTTCTAACTGCTCTGGGGAAAACAAAAGAGCAATGGGGTGTGTTACTTTCCTCATCAAAAATAAAAGGAACAATCTCATTTAAAAGGCAATTATCAGTACATAGTTATAGGAAGGGTATCAATACCTCCAATAGCTTTGCACAAGTTATAGGAATGACCATTGTTTTGTGCCGTGTTCCTCAAAAAAAGATGACAAGATTTAATTTCCCCTAACTTCTCTACTATTAGGACATGCCTCTTTCCCCATTGGCCATTCCAGGAAAAGTGTATTTCATTTAAATTCTAATAGGTTACCAAGACTTTTTTTTTTCCCCTTTCCACTTCCTACTGCCTCATTTGAAATTAGGATGTAAGGAAGGCTTTGGAGAATCTCCAGATTAATGTCATAACGGTTAAATTCTTTACAGAGATCAAGTGGGAGGTGCCCAAAACTTACTCCGGAATCCATGAAATTGGGCAATGTCCTTCTGGTATCGAAGGCGAGGTATCGGGCACTGTTTTAAGCATGTTACATGCACTGATCAGCTCCTACCAGCTCTATGCAGTAATGTTCAAATATATGTTCATTTTATGGATGAGGATAGAATACTGGAGGGGCCAGGCATCTTCTCCTGGGACGGATGGCTAACACAGGGGGAGACTTCAGAACCCAACTCTGCTGCCCCAGAACGCAGGCTTGAGTTTGGGATCGCGGTGCTCGACGTATTGGCAATACCTCATAATTGTAACTTACTTGCTGTTTTGTCTCCCATAGATTTCTTCTGTTTTTGTAAACACACAATGACGGAAATGCATGGCATCAAACCTGGAAATACCCAATTATAGATAGACCGCTTGATTCTTCTCTGAATTAGCTTTGTATTCATTCAAAAATTAAGGCCTATAGATTTAACAGCTTCTAAAATGGTTCTTATTGACTAAACTGCCAAATATATGTTACTTAATCTAACAGCACTCCTTATGTTGCTTTTCATGAAAATTTGGGATGGCAGGCACACATATGAATAAGCAACGGCATGCATAGCTAAAAACCTTAATTTTGTTTGTGAAATAACTTTAATGACATTTAGTTACCCATGAAGAGTGATAAAAATAAACCCCTAGGTTGGAAATCGCACTTAATGAAATTTTGCTTTTTGAAACTAACAAGTGCATTCTTCTTTTGGAAAACAGCAACAATTTCTCCCTTAAAAAGTAATTTTTTTTTTGGTCTAATTACAAAAACTTGAGATAAGTAAAAGGAGGCCATAAATAATGGCCCCTTTTTTCCTTCTCCCTGGAGATAAATACGGTTAATATTTGGTGATTAGTCCTTCCAGATGTCTGTTGACAGATGTAGGGTCTACAGAAGCACAGTCCTACCTTTTAAAGATAAAGGACATTTTACTCTAAGTATTGTCTGCGAATGCGCCTTTCAATTAACGTGTTGTGAAAATCTCTTTGTATCAGGAATTAAGACCTCTGTCCATCTTACGGACATCGCGACCTCTCTGTTGTCATGCACTGATGCCTCCTAATGAGCATCTGGTTTGTCCACGATTACTTCATATTTGAAACCCCACTTCCGGAAGCTTCCTTCAACACGTCTCTCCCCAATGTGTTTACTTTCCCTAGAAGAGCTGAGATTTGAAACATAGGAGTAAAACTGTATCCATTTATGAAGACTTTTCACACACACATGGCTTCCCAAAAATTGTCTTCCCAAAAAGGCTCCACTTTTTACCACTTGGACATACAAGCCTCACTTCCCCTTGACCCTCTCCATAAATGTCAGTTATTTTGTTAAGGGGGAAAAAAAAGGGTTTGTTTTTTTTTTTTCATTCAAGGTACCTTTCTGTCATGACTAAAAGTTATATTTTAACATTTTTTGTAGTTTTATTCTATGAGTTCTCTCTTTGAATTGTAACAAAATCACTCACTACTTCCCTTCTGCTTTTTATAAGTGTCCAAATTTAATCCAAATTTAGTTTAAAATGGTAATTCCTCACCAGGCATCGAAGACCCTAATGTTTAATTTGCAGCCTAAAGGTCAACTGGAAATTAGATATCCATTTCACGTTCTTGATAAATTACTCATGAAGGTATTCTTGAATTTGGCATAATTTGCTTCTCTCTGAGTTCTACATGCTCAGTTCTGAAATAGAGAAGAATTGAATAATCTGATCTGAATAAGAATGCCAGGCTTCCCTGCTTCCCATCATCTCCCGTCTGAAGATGGCCAAGGGCTGGGAAGAAAATCGACTGCCCTCTTCAGGGCTGAGCTGCCCCTACCCCGGGAGCCGAGGCACCACCCTTCCCTGGACAGGAAGGGACAGCAAGCCTGCACTTGGAGAGTGCTGGAGGGCACAGGTAGACCCCTGCCTTACTCCATCCTTGTACTAAACCCCACATGTCCAGCACAGCTTTCTCTGCGTTGAGGACTTGGAGGAATTGCTGAATAAATGGGGGTATGCACTTGGACCAGAGCTGCAGCCAAAAAGAGGGAGGAAATCCAACCGTCAAAGCAATGGTGTTAGGGGTGTGGTGCTGGGTGGGTCATGAGCCCCAAATGGGGTTAAGTGCCCTCCTAAGAGGTACCTCGGAGAGCTCCCAGCCCCCTCGTTCATGTGAGGACACAGTCCATCTGCAGGCACTAGATCTGGGACTTCCCTGCCTCCCGAACCATTCAAGATGCATGTCCGATTTAAACTCCCCAGTCTGCTCTATCATTAGAGCTGCCCAAGAGGACTAAGACAAGGAATGGAAGACTCTTCTTGATGCAGTGAAGAGGCTAAACAGAAGCCTCAGTCTGCTGATGGACAGCACCTTAGAATACGCACTCCTGGCTTTCTGGCGGCGATGGGAAGACACTTTATGCATTAACTAGCTGAAACACTGATGGCCTGACACAGTGGTCAACGATCTAATTAAAAAAAAAATACCATATAGACCCCCCCACTTAAAATTCCAGTTTAGCTATCTTTGTGTGGGCTACACATGCTCTGTATCAGGTATGGGTTTCCGTTTGTTACTTTTCTAGGATTTTCATCACGGCTGAAGAAACACACACACACACGTACGCAATTCTTCAATGGAAAAGTGTTGCCTTCTTGAGTTGAAAATTTTGCGTCAGAGAATAAGAACCACTCCACTTCATTTAAATAACGCCCAGTTGGGGAGAAGGAAGACAACTGGGAGTCTACAAAGTATTGTTCGTTATTAGGGACAAAGGGATCGCAGCAGGCGTTTAACTGGTGTTCTGTGTACACGGCAGTCCCCAGACGGGGCACCACGGTCGGCCAGGCCAAAGAGCTGCCATACTTCACCTGCGCTCGGACGCATACAGAAGACTGAGTGAGACGCCAGGACTTGGAGAAGCTCCCCGTGCTAGTAAGTTATGCTGTGAGCCTGATGCCCCCAGGACCCAGGCAGCGACACCTCGCTCACCCAGGCCCAGAAATGCACCACGTGCCCCAGAGCATTTTCGGGAACACAGCTGCGAACCAAATGCATCCACTCACACACTGCCTAAAAGTTAGGTAATAGCTAATTGGGTGCTTGGTTTTTTTCCCTGCTGTCTCTTTGTTACGTGATTTGAGCAAAGTTTGCTTGACAGCCCTTAATGAATTACAGGCAACAAAGAGTCAATTTTCTGTCAAATGTCAGTAGTGAATCATTCACACTGGCACCAAGCAGAAGCCGGAGTATTAAATTTGGGGCCTTCACTGACTTTCTTTCTCTCTCCTAGTATAGGACCAGAGAAAGATTGAGATTTATATCAGAAATGGCCCAATGACAAGGTTATTTTTGAACGCAGAAGGCCTACCTAACACCAGAAAAACTCTCTCCATGCATCTACTTCTGTGCCTGTAATTCAGCATTGGGGAGTTCTTCTTTTGCATTATGGATTAATCACCAGGAGTCCTTATGGAAAACAGGGAGAAAAGGAGCCCTAAAAGTACTGTATTCATAATTAACAGAGCTCAGCCTTGGCAGCCTACTGGCAGACCAACGTCAGAGTTCTCACAGGCAGTCAGGCCAATAAATGTATAGGCGCAGGCAGTAACGAGAAACCAGTTGCATGAGAAATCCATTTCTTAGGAAGAAAAAGGGCATTGGAGTCCAGTCAGGGGCGTTGTATCATTAGGATCTGGACCAAGGACGTTTTGCTCTCTCCCTGTTTGAGTTTGGACCCTAAATAGACTGTGTTTGTGTTAATGTTAAATGTTAAAACCAGGTAGGAAATTCTTTCCTGGAGCTTCTGTCCCCACGCCATGGTTGCAGCTCCTGCTGAGAGGGGAAAGGGACAGATGACAGGTCACCAGGGACTATGTCAGCCCCCAGAACTTGCTTTCTAGTTGTGCCTGAGCAAATTTTTCCACCTCTCACCTGATTTTCTCATTTTTAAGACTGAGATCCTAGTGAGGATTTTGGAAGATGATGCATGCAAAAGCATCTAGAAGATGGAAACCACCAGCTGAAAGGGAATTCAATGGGACTGCACCCCCAGCCACAGACACACCCAGAAAATGGGACAGATATTTTCTTAAATATTCAACTGAGCAGGAAAGGTGAAAGTTTCTTACCTAAAAGAGTATTTCAAAATACAATATTTCCACAGCATTTAAAATGCATGAATTTCACTAAAAGGAAATAAAACACTCACTTTTTGAAAAATTTGCCTTCTTATATGGAAACTAAAAGCTATGTCATCTTTTTCCTTTCTTTAAAAATCGTTCCATCTCAGATATTTTTCTAAGATGTTACTAATTTTCTCTGATTTATCTGAAAAACAATCATATTTGTAGCACAAAGTAATTTAACCTGAAAATTAGAATCCGTGGACTCTAATGACTTCACCCTCATTTTGGATAAGAAAAATTTCCTATTTGTCTCAGACCTACAAAACCATATAATCTATTAGTGCCTCTCTAACACTATGGCATAAAATAAATGGGGCACCATGAAAGGGAAAAGCAATTACTTATTTCAAATCTATTATCACCCTTGTACTCTCAATTCAGAGAGAAACAAAAGTGAGCATGAGTGTGTATTCAAGCGTGCAAAGCCCCCAAGTGCCCACGTGCACACACACAAACACCCATGCTAACTTCTCTAGGTTCTGTGTTGTCTATCACTAACTAGTCTCTTTCATGCACTTAAAAAGCATTTCCCCTGAAGGCTGAAAATGCTCCCCAGTATGGTAGCAGGCAGGACTGGGGTTTATGCCCATCCTCTACACGGAGAAATTATAGAAGTACCGTTCATTGACTTATACAAAGGAAGATAGTTATTTAGAAATGCAGAAAAATTTCCTGACTTAGATCACAGTAACTCAATTGCCTAGAAAGGTCCAATTCTTAATCATAATGTCATGAAAATACGAGGCAGATCTAGTCCCTTATTCAACAAGCACTGGAGATCCAGCTTCACGACTTCGCACTATAACGAAAGAAGTTTATCCAAATCAAAAGAAGTTCTACACCCGAAAGTCCTTAGTAAATGAACAAATTTTAGGATTGAAAGGTGTTACTCCCTTATGTCATCTATAATACCCAAACTAATCATACAAAGCTGTCTTTATGATAATTGAAGAATATAAAAAATAAACTAAAACTTCCTTTCAGTGAGTCACATTTCAATGTTTAAAATGATGATTTTCATCTTGTTCCCGATAGCTGATAGTAATATACCAGAATCTATCAGAACTATATTTCAGAAGGATTTTTTAACTATAGCCAATAGACGTATAGTCTTCAATAATTCATATGTTGTTCCTATAAACTTAGATTGAGTCTCTAGCCAGAGACATTTTCAAATCAAAATGTAAAAACAAAAAACAAACAAAAAAAAAGTCACTCTTTTGATTAGTTAATTCCTAAAATATTAATCCTGGAATGTAACAATCGTGATTCACCCACAGTTCATGGTGTGGCCCATCTCAGCCCCAACAACTTAGAAGCCATCCTATAAAGTGCTCCTTTTTTTCTGCTAAAGCTCAACACCAGAAGAAGCACTCCCCAAATGTTGTTTTCTTAGTAAAGTTCTACAGTCTACACGAGCATTTGGAGACTCGAAAAAGCAAGATGAACAGTGGACCCAACCCAGAGCTCAGTCCTGACCTTCTGAATGAAATGCCTCCTCAGACTAAACAGACAAGAGGCCTACCCATCCTTCCCCTTCTGAACTCCCCCGTCACGTAGAGCGGCACGAAGGAGGCAAGGTCCAGCCTCTGACGTGTAGAGCACCTCTAACTCTAGCTCATTTTTATGAGGAAAAAATACTTTAAGCTGGTTACAAACCTGTTTTTTATGCTTACCATCTGTATGGAAGACCCTCAACTCTGCCATATACAAAGATTTTCTCATTTCTGCGTTTCAAAAAAATATCATTTTTGATAATGTTCAATAGACTACAGCTTAAAAAAAAAAAACCAAACCAAACAAAAATAAACAAAAAACCAAACCTCTAAGGTACAGGAAATGGTTCGGCAACTAATAAGAACCTACAATGGACACCCTATAACCTGAGAGGGAACACTGAATTAATTTTACCTTAGGGGCATGTAATTCATCAGTTATTTTCCAAATGGTGAGGATCATCCCTGCTTTCATTATTTGGAGAAACCAAAGGAAAAAGTTAAAAGGCAGAAATTTGTCTTTTGAGCTGGTTCATTCTTTTTTTTTTTTTTTTTAGGAATTTTTTTTTACCCCAGATATGTTTACTTTATTTTTTCCATGTTACAAGATTAATTGTTCATGCACCACACCCGGGGCTCCATGCAATACGGGAGCTGGTTCATTCTTTTCCCTGACATTTGAGTGACTTTTAAGTCACAGTTTGTTTTAATTTTATGTAAGATACTAATAATGCAACAGGTCCGTTTCATAGCCGACTGCAAATCTACTCAAGACAGCAGTTAGTTCGGCTTTATTTTCCCTGATATAGTCCTTAACATTCCATACAAGACTTCTAATAGGTTTCTAATTTTTTTTTAAGATTTTATTTATTTATTTGACACAGAGAGAGAGAGAGAGAGATCACAAGTAGGCCAGGGAGGCAGGCAGAGAGAGGGGGAAGCAGGCTCCCTGCTGAGCAGAGAGCCCGATGGGGGACCCGATCCCAGGACCCTGAGATCATGACCTGAGCCGAAGGCAGAGCCACCTGAGCCACCCAGGGGTCCAGTTTCTAATTTTTTTTAATTGATTGTAACTTAGACTCGTTTTAAAAATAGGTTTATGACCACAACTATACGATTTAATTTTTTAAACATGTTTGTAATTTTTATGGAAACTAAGACAAGCTATATTTTGATTACTCAACCGCTCTGTCATTTTTATTTGAGCTACTCTTCACACTTCCATACGAATAGATGAACAAAGAAAATATAGATAAAATCTTTAAGAGCCTTTATGTTCTTTTCTTTGATATGGTCTAAAAACTGATAGAGGTTTTACCAGAAAAGTTCAAATTCCAAATGGAAGTGAAATAGAGACCAGAGCTGGTTCTATCAGCATTCAGTAGCATCAAGAACAATGCAAGCATGTCATTTCTCCATGTTTCTAAATATGTAAGGCTGATCTTTCAGAAAAGCAAATTCCTCACCACGAACACAGAATGTAAACAGCCAGGCGAATAACCAACCCACTAGACCACAGCAGTACGTTTCAAACTGGAGTCTGCCTTTCCTAGCACCCCCGGGAACCAGGCCCTCCCATGGGGGCCCATCGTGTGGACTACCCAAGTCATGTGTTCAAAAAAAGAGCCCAGTTACAGAATTAAGCACATCCCACCGTGGAAGGTCACCCACCCTGGAGGGGCTCTTCCCCGAATCACCACAGAGTTCATTCTCACTGGTTAGGTGTTAGCTCAGAGGCCGTTCCTTCAGTGAATGTGGCCTCAGGAAGCCAGTTACTCTCCAGCCCACCTGTTGGCCCTCATTCCTGGAAGAGTTGACTACTATCCATCTCCTCCGTGAGATCATTCATTCAAGATCCAGGGAGCCATATCTTCCCCCTCATCAACTTACCCACCTTACCACCTTCCTCACCAAAGGTGCTGCCTTGCTTATACTCAGTCAATAATTGTTAATTGAATGAGAAAATGCAGTATTGATCTTTTTTTAAGTACTTGCAATATGGTCGCTTCTTATTTTGATAAGTTTTCTCTTGGCCCTTTTTTCTTTGCATAGCTTGTAGTTCCTAGAACAAATATTTTAGAATATGTGCAATGATGACAAGACCGCTACGATTTTAGTTGCGCACAGACTCCTGAAGGAGCAGAGCAGGGCTGGCTCCTTTTGCTTACACCCGCCTTCTTGTGTGTGGCCCCCCCTCCCCCCCCCACAGGACCTGCCTCTGGGAGGGTCTGAGTGTGGCTCAGCCCTCCCTTGAGCTAATTAGCCCAGACAGCCTATGGGTTGGGTTTGGGTTAGTCAATAGGAACGCGGAACCCCTGCCCCGGAAAGAATATAAACCCCGCCTTTTGCCCGCCTAACTTGTGCGCCAATTCTGGCCTGGGTGATAGACTAGTTCAAACAGTTACTAAGCAACTTTCTGTGTGTTACAATCTCATTGGCTACTGGCCCCTCTAAACCTGTTGCGCTTTTTGGAACTCGCTCTCTTTCTCTACACCACGCCGCTGTGTGTCGGTGAGTGTGTGAGAGAGCTCAAGCTAGCTTGAATAAAGGGCTCTTTTGCTTTTGCATCGGACTCGGCTCCCTGGTGGTATTTGGGGATCTCAAAATCTGGGCATAACACTCCCAAGTTGCCAGTTGCCACCTAAGAGGGTCCTGTCCCCAGAACAAAAATATGAAAAAGTCTGGAGACCATTCACTCATAGCGTCCATGCTATGTGATCAACCAGTCCTCTCATCTGGAAATATCCATTTTAAAAGACTCCAACTCAGATTTTAAAAATATCCTTCCCTCGTTACCCCTTCTGAGAGAGCACTAAAACCCTGGAAATGTGTTCTTCCTTAGAAGCAGGAAATTCAATGAATGAAGCATCGCTTGATGAACGGGTTTTGTTCAGGGGCCCATAACTGAGTATTCTAAGATGCAGAAATATTTTAGAGGTCTTTAGCAGAAAAAAAAAAGAGTAGGCAAGACTCAGATATGGTGCCATTACAGAGCTGAAGCTTAATTTATATTCTGGTCAGGAACCAAGCAAAAATCTGAGGATAGGGTTTTCTTCAACTCTATACATGTATTTATTTCTGGAATCTTCTTATCTCCTGCATAGGCTTCTCTCATATCCAACAGAAGCAGGTTTTTTAAGTTTTTCTGAGCTTCCTGCCCAGGAACATGAGGCCGCAGGAAGCAGTTATTTACTGTGTCTCAATCAGGCATTATGGTAGCTAAACTAACAGAACTAAAATGCAGTTGATGGACCATCTTGTTATTTTTACTGTGGGGTAGGGGGTAGGAATGCTGTCCCTGCCTTTCCAGTACCAGGGGAAAGCCCAGAATGTATTTCTGATTTCCCTTCTCAGAGAAAATGTTATAGGATTTTTCACATTACCTTATCCTCAATCTATGCAATTTAAAATACAAGAGTATGTGTAATGGCATAGACACAGTTGGCTAGAATGAATGAATTCACACACACACACACAGGAACAAATCTATTATATTTCTAGCAGAGATAACACTAGTTTCAATAATACTAGAAGGAATATAAAATAATGCAATTCTGTTTCAAGAAGAATTCACTTAGCTGTCTGCTTAGGCATTTCCAAATAAATATTCAATGATAAATAACCTCGGTGAACTTCACTAGTCTTCTGCCCTGGATTTAATTCATGAAACAAAAATTAATGATTTTCCTCCTACTCTTTTTGGGGGAAGCAGCAGAGTATCTACATTATCAGTTTTCCAAAGATTAATTATGGATATGTTTTAATGCTGCTGAATATAATATATTCACAATATATTATAATATTAACACTACTTCCTAGCATGCTCCAAAGGAATGGAATTTCAATTTGTCACTCAGGGTTTGGCAATGTTTAGCATCAAGACGGATTTTTCAGTTCTGAGTGTTTGCCTTCCCTCCCATGAAATGACAAGCACACAGGGTGCTCTAGGACAGTCCTAGGTGGACAGCTAGCACCTAGGACAGCTCATTGGGCTGGTCCATTACCAACCCCCACAGCCATAACTTAAGCCCAGAGTCTACACTACATCTCATTGCACCGTGCACTGGCATGCCGAGTATTCCCGACGGGTCTATCAAACCTAGCCAGTCCCATTTCCCACCTCTTCTAGCCACGTGGGACTCAGTGTCCTTTAAGTACAAAGACATTGCTTTAGAAAGAGCTCCAGACTGCTGTTCTCTTCTTGCTTTAAGAACATCTTCTCTCCCTCTCAAGAGAAAGCTCCTGGAAAACCAGGCATGTCCTAATAATCTTGGTGTCCACATAACACAACACAGTGTCTAATGGAGGTTCGCTGCACAACACATCTTACTTGGAACTAGATAACTTCATTAAAAAAAAAAAACACATTTGTTTCAGTTAAGGACAACTAACAGCAAAAACGTTAGCACTATGCCAATCAGATCCAAATGTTAAATATTAATCACAGACTTACATTTATACACTGGAAAATTTGCATCGACTACAAAAAGAGGCATAATTATGTGTACATAAACACTATTTTACATACACATTTTATTAAATTATAATTGCTATGGGTGAATTAAATCCTTATTAATAGGATTAGTTTTGCTATTCATTTTCATATGTACAGAATTATATCATTAGTTAGGAGAATGTTTTTCCTTTTGTAATAGTAAGTCTATAAAAACCCGTGCCTATTGTATTTGGTGTTCAGCACATAGTAATTGGAGACAATACACAGAAATGTTTGAAACAGGGCGCCTGGGCGGCTCAGTTGGTTAAGCAACTGCCTTCGGCTCAGGTCATGATCCCAGAGTCCTGAGATCAAATCCCACATCGGGCTCCCAGGTCCATGGGGAGTCGGCTTCTCACTCTGACCTTCTCCCTTCTCATGCTCTCTCTCATTCTCTCTTTCCTAATAAAATAAACAAAATCTTAAAAAAAAAAAAAAGAAATGTTTGAAACAGTAACTACTCAATAAAATTAAACATAGTAATAACAAATATTCTATAAAAGTCTTTTGTGTTTTAAGAAATAGATTATGGATGTATGTCCATATGTATGCATACATAAAATATGCACATATATGCATAAAATACGACCCGAGAAAGTTAAGTGGCTTGCCCAGAGGCTGAAATTTACTAAATAGTCAGGTGTGATGCTTTCCTCTATCTACTAATAGCTAAGATTGGGAAAACTACCACACAGTGAAAAAAGACGAACTATGTTTCAATGATTTCCAAAGGATAGAAATCATGCAGAATATATTCTCTCACTAGAATAGAGATCAGAAGTCAATAGGAATAAAGTTGCAAAAACCCCCAAATTTTGAACTCAGACTCTTACTCTTATTAATTCACACGTCAAAGATGAAATCACAAGAGAAAATAAAAAATATTTTAACTGAATTACTAGGAAATGTATGTCATGCAGATAAACTAGTGTTTGGTGAGAAATCTTTATCATATGAAAGAGCTAAATCGGGAACCTTATATTCTACTTAAATTGGTGGAAAAAAAAACAGAATAAACCCAATGTAAATAGAAGGAGGGAAATAAAAGAAATGAGTGAAATTAAAAAATATATATATATATAAGCCAAAGTATTTTTTGGGGAAAAAAACAAATCTGACAAACTCTTATCTAGAAAGAATACAAATCACCAATATCAAAAATGACAAATTATTTATCACCACAGATTTTATGGACATTAAGAGAATTTAAAATACTACTAATAACTTTGTACCAACACACTTTATAGAAGAGACTAAGTGAATAAATATCTTGAAAAATATAATTTACCAAAGCTGACTTAAGAAATACAAAATCTGGAAAGTTCTAAATCTCAGAAATATTTTTTTTTTTTAACACAGATTCACAAAAGGCAACACCAGACACAGAGGTTTCTTTGTGAATTTCGTCAAGGAATAACATCAAAATAACAAACTTTCTGAGAAACAGGGGCCAGGGAACACTGCTTTACTCAAATTTTTGAGATTACCCTTGCCCTTATAGCAAAACCTGAAAAAAGTCACCAAAAAAGAGAGAATTACAAACCACAACACTCATGGGTGTAGACACGTTATTCCTAATAAAATATAATAAGTCTATGAAGGGAGGGAGAACTGAATGGGAAGAAATCAGAGAGGGAGACAAACCATCAGTGACTCTTGACTCTAGGAAACAACTGAGGGTTACAGAAGGGAGTGGGTGGGGGATGGGGTAGCCTAGTGATGATGGGCATGAAGGAAGGCACGTGATGTGACGAGCACTGAGCGTTATATGCAACTGATGAATCACTGATCTCTATCTCCGAAACTAATGATGTACTGTATCTTCACTAGTTGAATTTAAATTTAAAAAATAATAAAATAACACGTAACAAGTTAAGCCCAACAGTATAGGAAAAGACAATATTTTATAACCAAATAGACTTAATCAAGAATGCCAGACTGGCTTAACCTTTTAAACACTAATCAATATAATTGACCATATTAAGGAAAGAAAAATCCCACCATTTCAACTAATGAGGAAAAAGCAGCTGACAAAACTAAGCACATTCATAATAAAACCCTCAGCAAGAAGTAGGAAACATGCTAAACTGATAAAGAACACTTATGAAAAAACATATAATCAATTTATCAGTGAAGTTCCAATAGGAGACCGAAACTCCTCCAGTAATTTGAACTGGGGGAGTTTGTATTAAAGACTGATTAATTTCCAAGCGTTGTTTCTTGCAGAATGTGTTTGAATGAGAATTATTTTTTGTTAAGAAGCAAAAAGTCTGAATTTGGTTTAATATTTACAGACTACTATATGTTATTACCCTAAATAACTTGAAGATTTTAATGACTATCATCTGAACTATGAGTTCAAATGTCTTTGCTTACTCAATCTTTTTTTTTTTTTGAGACAAAAAGAAAAAACAATGGGGCACCTGGGGGGGCTCAGTGGGTAAAAGGTTTGCCTTTAGCTCAGATCATGGGCTAAAGGGGTCCTGGGAGGGAGTCCCCCATTGGGCTCCCTGCTCAGCGGGAGTCTGTTTCTCCCTCTGTCCCTTCCCCCTGCTCCTGTGCACACGCAGTGTGTCTCTCTGTCTGTCTCAAATAAAATCTTTTTTAAAAAACGATGAATTACCAGAGAATTAAGCACAAAGAGAGGTAAAAGAACTGACACAGGAATAACAGGAGAGTAGCCTGTGTCTTTAAGGCTGACACAGTACCCAGAGATGAAAGGGGGAAAAGAAAGTCCTCCTACAAGGCGGAGCTTGAGAACTTGGGGGGCGGGGGTGGGACAGAAAGTCTGATGGTCCATGGGAAGGGGGAAACACTTGCTCAGTCCCGGAGTTGAGAGCTGACAAGGAGGGAAGTACCTGCCCCAGCTCTGTGGAACCTTTCTGGCAAGTCACCCTGGGGGTTGCGAGTCAGACTCTAGGAGGAGGACGCTCCTGGCCGTCCTGGACTGTGCGTACAGCACAGGGGACACAGAAGGAAGCCAGGGGCGCCCTGGAACCAGTAGGAACAGCGCCTTCCCCTCTCAGCAACCCTGCGGCCACTGGGAAAGCGGAGCATGGTGCGAGCTGGCAAAGGACAACGGTTTCCAGGGCGCATATCTAGCACCACAAAGCCGGCAGAGAAGGGTCGGTATGGAAACAAGAGGCAGCATGTTGGTAACCAGGACAAGCAAGGTCATCTGTATTGGTTTTTACTTCCCGTGTGTTCAGAACCGAGGCAGAGTCGATCCTTTTTATCACTGCTATGCAACACAGTACTGAAGGGACTATCCATTTCAAGATCGTCCTGAGGACAAATAGGAGGCCAGGGGTACCGGGATGCGCAGTCCGTCAAGAGTCCAACTCTTGGCCTCAGGGCCCTGGGTTTGAGCCCTGCACTGGGCTCCACCTTTAGTGGGGAGCCTGCTTGAGATTCTCTCCCTTTCCCTCTGCCTCTCCCCGACTCGTCACCCACACACACGCTCTAAAAATAAATCTTAAAAGATAAATAAAAGGCCAAAAGGAAGAGCTAAAATTCCCCCCACTTGCAGATGATATGATTGTTTACATTAAGATCCCAGCGAATCTTCAAAATAGCTACTAGAACTAATAATTGGATTTGGGAAGGTCACAGAATACAACATTTGCATTAAAAAATCTTACCTATTATCAAACAATTCAAACTGAAATATAATAAACAATGGCATTCATAATAACCACAAAATGCTAGAAGTAGATAGGAATAAATCTTTCTGAAAGAAACCCTAAATAAATGGTGAGAAATTTTATGTATTCATGTATGGGAAGACTATTATTAAAATGGCAATACTTCTCAAATTTATTTATATAGATTCAAAGCAAGCCCAACCAAAAACCCAAGGAAATTTTTATAGAAATTGACAAGATGATTCTAAATGAATCTATGAAATGTGAAGGGCCCAGAATAAACAACACAATTAAAAAAAAAAAAAAAGTTGGAGCATCTACTTTACCTGACTTCATGACTTACTGTGTATTACAATGATCAATTCAGCAAAAAGACAAACGTCATTTAAAAAAAAAAAAAAGAAGTCCCACACATATATCAGAAACTAATTTTTACAGTGATGCCAACTTGTCTCAATGAGGGAAAATGAAGTCTTTAACGAATGTTAGACCAGCTGAATATTTAATTTTTTTTTTCATTGAGCATCTACACTTACCTAGCACCATACACAAAAAGTTAACTTTGTAAAAATCAATCTTTTCAACCAAAGGTGTGGGAACATTTGGCTATCTACATGCAAAAAGTTGAATTTAAAACTTTAATTCATGACACATACACAAATTAACTCCAAATGGATCACAGATCTAGGCTGACGAGCTCAATTATTAAAACTTTAGAAGAAACCAGAAGAAAACATTTGCAGTATTGGAGTATGCAAACATTCTTATACATGCCATAAAATCATAAAAAATAATACTGATAAATTGAACTTTATCAAGATTAAAAATGTTTGTTTTTCAAAATATGCCATTAAGGGAATGTATTTGGGAGAGATTATCTATAACATAGGTCAGTGGAAGATTTTAACGGTCACTTCACAAGAGAAAGATAGTTGACCAGTAAGCACATGACCAGATACTAACATTCAAAGTCATCAGACAAATGTAAACTGAACCACAGTAAGATACTCCTTGATACACCCATCAGAATGACCAAAATTAAAAAGGGTGGACACACCAAATACAGGCAAAGATGTGGAGTAGTCATAATTAATAACTACTGTTGGGAAAGTAAAATGGTAAAACCTACGGAACCTGTCGCCATTGACTCAAGAACTCAACATAAACCTACCTCGTAACCCAACCATTCCATTCCTAAGTGTCCGCCCAAGAGAAATTCAAACATCTGCCCATACAAGTGACCACAGAAACTTGATTTTTAATAACTAAAAACTGGGGGAGAGGGGAAAAACAGAAACAAACCCATGTTCATCAACAAAGGATAAATCAAACATGGCATAACCATACAATAGAATACTATTTGGTGATATAATGAATGCACTTTTGTGGCACCTGGGTGGCTCCGTCATATTAGTGTCTGCCTTCCGCTCAGGTCATGATCCCAGGGTCCTGGGTTCAAGTCCCACATGGGGCTCCCTGCTCAGAGGGGAGCCTGCTTCTCCCTCTCCCTCTGACCCTCCCCCTGGCTCCTGCTCACTCTCTCAAATAAATAAAATCTTTAAAAAAAGAATGCACTATTGTTACAGAGAGAAAAATGGATTTATCTTAAAAATGACTAAGTAGTATAAAGAAAATCATGGAGGGCATCGTGAGAAGGAAGGGAAGGGCGAATGGGGGGAAATCAGAGGGGGTGTTGAACCAGGAGAGACTGTGGACTCTGAGCAACAAACTGAGGGTTTTGGAGGGGAGGGGATGGGGGGGGGGTTAGCCTGGTGGTGGGTATCGAGAGGGGCACGTACTGCATGGAGCACTGGGTGTGGTGCATGAACAATCAATCTTGTAACACTGAAAAATTAAAATAAATTTGGGGAAAAAAAATGACTAAGTAAAAAAAAGTCAAAAAAAAGCACACGTGGCATATAATTCAATCTACATACAATTCTAGCAAATGCAAACGAATCCAGAGAGTCAAAATGAATTAGTGGTTGCCTGGAAACCAAGGGTAGGAAGCAAGACTGATCACAAATGGGCACGGTGACATTTTTGTGGGTAACAGAAATATTTGTGATGATATTTTATGGTGGTATATGAAAACTCCAGTTTTCCATTTTCAATATATACAACTTATTGTTTATTCTATTTCAAAAGAAGCCTGAAGTGTGCCTGTTTGGCTCAGCCTACTAAGGGTCCAACTCTTGGTTTCTGCTCAGGCCAGGATCTCAGGGTGGTGGGATCGAGCCCCACGTCAGGCTCTGTGCTTAAGGGGGCTGAGGGGTCCTGTTCAGGATTCTCTCTCTTTCTCTCCCTCTGCCCCACCCCATGCCCTCTCTCTAAAATAAATAAATAAATCTTACTCCCCCCCAAAAAAGTGTGAAAAATGAAAGGATTCATTTGTCCATCTAATTTTCAAAATCCAGTCTCCAGCTCTCGTGTAAAGAAGTCTCAAATACGTCCAGTGTAATTTGGGCTATTTACGTACCAGAGTTCTAATTCAGGAAACCCAAATAGCAGGTTTTCAGAAAAATCTGGCAAACTACCTAATAATTATGCAAAGTTTATTCCATGAAAGAGACAGGAGACATAGGAATACACTGTTGACACATCACACCCTATCATTGCAACATAAGGTATATCACAGGAAAAGGTGAGCTCTAGTCTACAGGATACCTTTGAGATTTTACCAAATCTCCCAATTTTCAAAATGAAGTAACTGAACTCCAGGAAGTTATAAGCTACTTTGGGACCAGGTGTTTCTTGGATGCCTGCACTCATCACTCCGGAATGAGCAACATATGGGATTAACAAGGCTGCAATTGGTAATTAACTTTCCAGGGCAAAGGTTGCAAGCTGCTGCTGCCCAAATACATTTTCTTTTGATGTTGTTGCTGTTCGTAGCTTTTTTTAAATCAGAAAAGAACGGGTGTGGGGGGAGCAAATGACCTGTAGGGGGTCCCACCCCATAAAACCACGGCTATCATGTTTGGTTACCTTCAAACACCCCTCCCCAGCCATCCTCCATTTTCCTCACCCGCCATCCCGGCGTTCCCCGCTTTCCAAACAGGACTTGCCCCTGTGGCCCGGCAGCCACACACCATACCATCCTCACCTGCACAGCCCCCAAGAGCTAAAAGACGGCACCCCGCTCTGCAATGGCTGGGACACACCTCAGGGTGGTGGCGGGAGACTATGACAGAGGGGACGGTCTCACACCAGACCCGCAGCTCTCCCGCTGAATGAAACGGCCTTCCCAGCACAACCTGGGTCCACAAGAAAATCTCGCCCAGACCACCAGAAGCCAGGGGCCCTAACGGGTACACAGGCTCTAGCTGGTCCTTAGCCTCTTGGGCTCCCCATCATGGACACCGCTTTCCAGAAAGAGCTAGGCTTCACCAACTCGGCGCACTTCACGCAGAATGGGCACAAAGAAAGAAACAAGCCAATGCACTCGAACATACAAGAACACGGAACAAAACCCAGGCACTCACTTGCATGCTGGGGCCAGCCGCTGCTCCAGTATCTGGGAGGTGTCTGAAAACTGTCCCAGGACACGACCAAAGCCGGCTTCTGGAGGCTTCTCCCATAGAGTAGCCTCAGTGCGTTGCTCTCCCTTTTGACCCAGCCCAACTGCTGCATCCTGGGACCAGAAGCAGGCCTTTCCCTGGAGCCCCGCCTACAGGAACTTCCCTGCCTTCTGAGCACCTGGGGCACCCAGGGACTGGGCTGTGCTGCAGGTTCCGAGGAAGGCAAACTGGGCGCGCACACGGCAGGTGCACATGCGGCTCCTGAGGAAGCAGCAGGTGGAGGACGAGGGGGTCTGCTGGCACTACCACCTGCAGTGGCTGCTGGGACCACCCTTTAAGTTGAAGAAGCCAGGTCTCCAGGGAATCTTGGGCGTTCAACAGGTGGCCTGCATTGCATTTTACAAATGAGGGAGTTTCCCCGTAACAAAGCGTAGACTGGAAACTGCTGCCGATTGGTTGGAAGCTGTGGTCACATTGGATGAGGCTCTCGTTTCTGCTTGGCAACCCGGGCTGGAATTGTGGAGTGCGTGCTGCAATCACCTGGACCTTGATTCTCCCTTTCACTGCGATTTCTTTTACTGTTGTCTTACACCCGCTAGGCTTCACTCATTTACAGCCTCGGTCTGGCTCCAACAGCCACGTGAGCTTGGGACCCTTGCCTGGTGAGCGCGTGGCAATCTGACCTCAAAGTCGAAATCACTCAGTTTACCCTGTCCCACATCCATCTGGAGCGACCTGCAGCTCAGGCCCTGGGCACTCTTTTTAAAACTGAGTTAAGATAATGGGAGGTACAGGCCGTTGTTACAAATTAACGACTGAGAATGAACGAAGGTATCATCATTGCTTTATTCAAGTTGCTTGCTATTTATGCCACTGAGATCATGAGAAAATGGGACACCTGACAGGGAGTTTTGGAAAGAGATAGCAGTGGAGGGAAGACAGGATGCCACAGGGGAAACATAACTGTGACTCCAGCACGCCAAGAAAATGGGAGAAAGGAAAGGGCTGTGGAAGGAAATGAGGCTGAGCGTCTACCCCCACCTGCTGCTTAAGCACTACCTTCCAGCCGCCTCCAAGGATGTTAATCTTCCTTTACTGTAGCTGTTTCCTCAATGTACCGCAACCTTTTCAACTATGCCCTTGTTTGGCATCGAGCTGAGAGCTTTTCTAAAAAAAAACCATGCCTCTGGCTGCGCGTTTGGAATGAAAATGCACACTAATGCCTGTTATTTAGAACATGCAGAAATGAAGAAACCGCTAACATGCAGCCTGGAGAACAGCATTCATTAATCATCACCTACTTATACAGAGATGCATATTTTCTCCTAGATCATGAACACATTCATTATTCCGGATGGTAAAGTCTCCCATACAGGATACAGTTCCAGTGCAAAGCTGACACGATCCTTTCAAGGTCCCTGTGTGAGCCGCATACATTGTATTTGAAAGTAACTCTTTGAGGAAGCCTGAGGTCTTACTGAGCCGACATTTACAAGGGCAATACTAGTCAATACTCTCAACTACTCCACTTCTGAAAGTTATGCATTGTTTGCTTGTTTGCTTCCCACCTCTAGCACTACTTTCCCAAAGTAATATTTGCCTAACTTCACCAGCTTTAAACACCACACACAAAAAAAACCCCACTACACATACCAGACATTTGCTTTTTCAGAAATATCTAATCTAAAATAATATTTTCTGATGCATGGGCACATAGAGTGTGAAAACCATTAAAACTAAAGCAAGAAAATTCTTTGATTCATAGCTCTGTATCCTATGTAGGATAAGCTCAGGGCATTTTAGGTGGGATGATCGTGGATCTGTAAGAATAGATACTGTGGGCAGAAAAGATGCCATTCAGGGTCTGAGTAGTGCTTGGGAGAAACTGAGAAGCTGTCTGATTAGGGAAGACGTGTTTAGAAACTCCTAGGAGGACAAGGTTTTATTTAGGTCACTTTGCCTCCTTGAGCTGAAAGGCTAGGAGTTGTATGAAGCATTCCCTCGCAGGCTTTCCTGCCCCTTCCACGTCTCCCTCTCGAAGTGCATACACACCTTGTCCACCCGGGACGGCTTCGTTGAGGCAGGGAGCCAGCCACGCAGATTTGGCTTTTATATGAGTGCTCTCTAAAGGAAAGAGGAATGTCTGTTGGTTGGAAAGCATATGGTGGTAAGGAGTAGTCAAACAATACCGATGAGCTCGAAGCTTCTGTTTGAGGGTTTAGCGCAAGATCAATACCATTTGGGGCTTGGGACGTTGGGCTGAGAATAAGCTGCAGAGAGGAATTTATCTGATCCTAACGTGGTTGTCAGACATGAGCCAAGGAAGCTGGGGCTCAGGGCGAGAAGCCCAGAAAATCCAGTTAGGGTCAGTGACCTCAGAAGCAGAGCTAGGAGGTCAAGACTCCAGATACTTCTGAAAAAGTTGGCACTGGCAAGCTTTACCCCCTACTCACATAAAGATCCTCCCCAGCCTGCCTCGGCCTCCAGGGCAAAGGATGCCCCAGAGAAAAGATGTGAAGGCTTTGTCATTTACATTCACAAACCTGGAAGCCATGAGCAGATTTCTGAATTCTGCTTCAGTTAATACTCCAGATGCTATGAGGTAAGCAAGGGGAGATGTAAGCCAGAAAACAAGCAAACAAACTGAGGTTTAAGAAAGAGGAACCTCTATTTCTGCTCCTGGAAAGCCTTATCTGAAAGCATCTTCCTAACTTTAGAGCCTTTGGGTTGTAAATACTTTTAATTGTTTATATAATTTTTATTTATCATACTACTGGCTGCCTAAATGCACAAACTTGCGAAATGTCTACCAAAACTCCTACAGTTTTTAAGAGTAACATTTCAAAATTTGAAGTCTCCTTCTAAGATACTTACCTTATTGATTATTTTTAGTACATTCAGATACAAAAGAAATCAGACTCATAGCAAAGGCAGAGTCATTGTGTTCATTATAGTAAAAGAAAGAATTGTCTCAGGTTCTAAGTAATTTTCTATCCTTTTTAAAAAATAATTTTGTGAATTGCAAGTATGTAACTATCAGATTTTTGTATAAAGCCTTCATTCCATTAAAAATATTTTGTTAACAACTAATATTGTTGGGTTTTATTTACTGTATTTTATGCTTTTATTTACTGTATTCTGGGGGCTTCGCTGCTGCAGAGGATATAATGATAAATCAGCACTGTCTTTGTTATCCAAATATTTAAGACAACGAGAGAAGGGACAACATAAATCTTAAAAGTCATTCAACTACTTAACCTGGCCATCCACATAAAACTCCTTTAAAATCTTGGAAATCTAGAGAAATCTGACACTTCATTTCTCCTTCCTGCTTATCAGGATGGATAGCTTCCCAGTGGGCCATCCGACCTCACTACTTTTTTTTTTTTTTCAAGATTTTATTTATTTATGAGAGACAGAGAAAGTGAGAGAGAGCATGAGAGGAGAGAAGGTTAGAGGAAAAAGCAGACTCCCCGTGAAGCTGGGAGCCCGATGTGGGACTCGATCCCGGAACTCAAGGATCATGACCTGAGCCGAAGGCAGTTGCTCAACCAACTGAGCCACCCAGGCGCCCACGACCTCACTACTTTTGCAGATTCACCACAGTGAAGAAGAGTAAAAGTCAGGCTCTAACTGATCTTTTGACACTTTTATTCCTTTTCCAGAAAACCAAGGATGGCAAAAAAAAATGTAATAATTGTATTTCCTTTTGAGAGAGAATAGAACATGATTCTTGGTGAGAGCTGATTATGCCTCATACTGTGGAAATCCCATTTTCTTGCTGACACAGTCCTGCAAGTGACACGAGCATGTCCCTTCGGTCCAATTAGCCCACCTGCCTGCTCCCTCTGCACAGGGGAGAGTAAGGGTCTCCCAGGCTTGGTGAGTTCTGTTGTACCTCTTTTGGCTTGGGTTCTTCAATGGTAAAGCAATGTAGAGAGGCAGAGTTACGGGCACAGATGTTGATGGTTAGAGTGATAGATGGTTTGCGTCGATGACTTTTATAGATGGTGCAGTGCTCTAAGTGAGGGGGCATGTATCCATAGCATTACTGATATTTTGTGATGAGTGCTTCTCTGTTCCCTGAGGGCTGTCTTGTGCATCGCAGGATATGTATCGACATCTCTGTGTCATACTGACTACATTCTAGTGGTGCCCCCACCCAGCTCCGACAGCCAAAATGTCTCTAGACATTACCAAATGTCTCCTGGGGCAGAAAGTCACTCCTGGTTGAGAAACACTGATATAAATATATATCGAGAGAGAGAATGGACGCTAGAGACAGAGAGATGGAGAAAGGTGGAGACAGAGAGACAGATAAACAGGGAGATAGACATGGACGTATAGACATAGTTGCTTCTACAAGAGTTCCAAAGGCAGGAAACAGATACTTACAAAAAAAAAAAAAACAAGAATAAAACAACATTCCTCCACGAGGGCTGCCAGGGACACTCAGTAGCTGCAGTGTTTCTGGATGAAGACAGCGTTTTCTGTTGGTCACAGCTGGCTGGCAGAGTGCCCTGGGAGCCCTCAGGCTGGGTTCATGCCCTGGGTCTGGCTTCCCACACCGCACTGAAGTCACCACAGTGGATGGCAATTATGTGTAAGGAAGAGATTCCCAAGATGCCACCATCATCCGGAACTCCACCGAAAGTGTGTGATTATGAGTTATTAACCATCCTCTATTAAAAAGAATAAGGTGTTGAGAGAAATTGGGCATTCTAATATTGTGTTTATTTTTAAATGTAAAATAGAGAGATCTCTTCATATCAGCTCTAAAGATCACAGCTGTATTACACATATATACTCTATTTAGTCTCTGGAAAGATAGGCAATCTTGATCTTTTTCACTATTATCAAAATGTACCCATAAGCTCTCCTTTACATATATTTTGTCATATTTGGGGGTATTTTTGTAGAATAATTTCACAGCATAGCCTTGCTGAATGAATTTGTTTATAGTTTTTTAATCTGAGAGAAATTTCAAGATTTATATCTGAAATAATCCTTTAAAACTAACTTGTCAAAGCATGTAAAAGTGTTGCCATTCAGAATGGTGAGATATTATTTTGCATTATTATTTTAATTGGCTTTAGTTATACTGATTTCCATGAATTTCTTATAGTTGAACTCTTTGGTCATATTTTTACCAGATTTTCAATTCAATGATTTTATTCCCTGATATTTCTGATGGTATATCTTATCAGTGAAGGACATCAGCTCTTTATCTTGCATAGCTGTTGTGAATTCTTTTTCTCAATTTGTCGTTTGGCTTTTGGATTTTAAATTTCAGGAGGTCAAATTCTTCAGCCATTTTCTTCATGATTTCTAATTTTTTTTTTTTTTATTAGAGACAGAAACTGAGAATGAGAGGGGAGAAGGTAAGAGGGAGAAGCAGACTTCCCACAGACCCGGGAGTCCGATATGGGACTCGATCCTGGGACTCCAGGATCATGACCTGAGCCAAAGGCAGTCGCCTAACCAACTGAGCCACCCAGGCGCCCTTTCTTCATGATTTCTAAATGATGTGTACTGAATAATTTCTTTCCAGTATTTTTGTTTTTTCATATTAATATTTAAATCAGTGATCCAATGTATTTCTTCTGTTATTAAGTATTAACAATACGATTTTATAGTTTATAAAATCATGCCTACTTTCAGGTTCCCATGACCAACACAACGAAGTATCTTTGCTGAACATGGAATCCTGTTGCTTACAATTTGTTAGTCTTCTTGTCATCTGTTCTCTTTCTAAAACTTGAAATGCTTTTCCCTGTGTCTGCATGTTTATAGGAGAAATGTCCTAGGAGTTGAGAGTTTGGGGAAATTTTCCACACACATATATTTATGATGATCCAAAAGCCTTCTCTGACAATATAAATAAAGTTTGCCACTTTCAAAGTGACCAAGATAGGGAAATGAGCCATCCGTGTCTGGTTACTGCAAAAAAAATTTGCCACAGCTTGAAGAGGTAGTGGTTGGAACTCAGATACATGTTAAAACTTGCTTGTAGTATTGCAAACAAAATTCTGCCTGTCTCCCTTGAGTGCTTCATTATTTTATCTCTGGTACTCCTACTTACTAGCAATTTCATCATTTTTGTTAATAAACATAAGCCCTATGAACATACATACATATATGAAATATAGTTGGTCTCAACCAAAGCTACTTATTAAAATCAGATATAATATATATAGCTGATTATATAACATATAATATATAATTTACATTTATTTATAAGTATATTATGTTATATAATATATAATATAATATATAATTATTTATAATTATAAATATATAATTTATAAGTTATATATTATAGGCTTATATTACATAATATCAAATTTATAATCATATAAATCATATAAATTATTTATATAATCAATTATATAAATTATAATTATTTATGATTATATAATATATTATATAAATATTATACATATATTAAATATTATACATAATAATATAAGCTATATTATATAGCTATATTATATAATATAGCTATATTATATATATAATATATATTATATATATATCTGTATTATAGGTAGATATAGAGATAGAGATATATAGACATATATCTGTTTTAGACCTCAATCTCATCCTTGAATTTCTGGTTTCCATGCTAATCCACTGCAGACAGCCAATTAAAAAAAACAAAAACAATAGCAAACGAACAAAAAAACCCTATTCCTTACCCAATACGCATTGAGCTTGCCTATGAGTTGCTAAGTTGGAGCACATGTTGAGAAAAAATAAATAAAATGAATCAATAAATAGTAAATAAAGCATATGCTGAGAAAGGAAATTTGGAAGATGTATCAGAAACAATTATTTTTTTCTTTCATCACCTAAAATCTGTACGTAGAGTAGTGGACACGGCTGACAAATTTGCTTAATTCTGGGATTGCGATAGGTTTGTACGCAAGGACTGGACACCACCACCGTCGCCCTCAGCTGCTGGGTGGGGTCCTCGCGAAGGCGGGAGAGCCTGTCGCACCAGATGTGCGAGCACTGCTTGGGTCTGAGGGCTTCCGTGGCCAGAGACCTCACCTCTGGGCAGTGGGCTCTCAGGTTGTGTTTCCCCCCCAGCTACAAGGCCCATCTCTCCTGCTCTCCCTCCCCAGGTGCTGGTGCTGTCACACTGGCCATTCCTTCCGTTCCTGACCCTGACGCTGGCTGAATATGATACGGTGTCAAGATCCATGTTTGGTGTTAGAATGGGATTCCAGTCTCTGTAGTATCTCTTACACCCACTTCGCACGACGTTTACCCGACTCTTAATTGGAGCATTAGTCACCACCCAAGCTAAAAACAAAATGATGCTTTGATTTTTATCAGACTATTGATCTGTAAGCGGCTGTGTTGGGACCTCATACCAGCAATGAGGGACGGAAAGGCAGAATTTAGGCATTGCCAGATCTGTAGGCTAATCTATTCTGAATGCAAGTGAACCTGCCTTTGTAGCCCTTCAAAGTTCTCACGTTCTAAACATTACTAGATATAGTTAATATTACACGGTTTCTTAGCTAATTTAAATGCACCAAAACCCATGATTACAGTGCAGGAAAAAAAAAGCTAGAGAAAACTGTGATATTTTAGCAATGCTTATTCATGATCTCTTCATTGGGATGGCCCTATCACATTAATCTGTAACTTATCATCATCATTGCAGAGAACAAGGGATAATCTTGTCTAAGTCACAGGAGAGTCAAGATTACTGCCAAATCTATTTTCTTGTATTCTACGGTAATTGTGGAATAATATATTCTGATTTCCCACATATGCATGCCACAATTTCCCTCCATAGGTTCACTTTTATTCATTTATTGAGGTTATAATGAGATTTCTACTCCAAGTTTGATATTATAATGTTATCACAGCTGGACATTGATGGCAACTTCAATTATTTTCTGATTTGGGGACAAAAAACACTACTTCACTACTTCATATTTAGGTATATGAAGTATCTTACCCAACAATCTCTCTCTTGGACGATTAACTCATGCTTATCCGGAGGAGAGAGATATAAGTGAACATACCCACCGCCACCAGAGAAGACACATCATGACCCATGTCTTGGCTTCAAAGGACATATGCTCTACTTGACATAATCAACACAGATCTACAACCCCAACAACAGGTAACTTTAGAGATGGTATAATTTCAAAGGAACCTATCCTTCCAGGTCTACGTTAGTGGGAAGTGCTAAAGGAGCTTAGAAAAAAATGAAACTTCCAGTGGGTTGTCATTTCTTAATGTGTATGCACAAGAGAATTTTCTGAATAATGGGAAGTGGGTTTGGGAAGTAGGATATCATTTAGGTGAGCCGAGGGAAGGATGAGAAAGTAGAGGTGATAGACATACTGTCTTACAAGATCAGATCAAGGAATAACCCACAGAGCCATTCAACTAAATCATAAACGCCCATAGTGCTGTAGACGGTGTTGGTGACCCTGCTCCCCAATGCGTATGTTGAAATCCTAACCTCCAATGTAACACTATTTGAAGGTGAGCTCTGTGGGAGGTGGTTAGGGCATGAGGGGGAGGCCTCATGAATGAGATGAATGCCCATAACAGAGACCCTAAAGAGCTACCTTGGCCCTTCTATCACATGAGGACACAGGAGAAAACAACCACCTATGGACCACGAAGCAGCCCTTCATTCAACATTAAATTCACCGGCACGCTGATCTTGAACTTACAACCTCCACAAGTATGAGGGATAAGTGTCTGTTGTTTTTGAAGGCCATTCAGGGTCTGGTGCTCTATGATGCAGCCCAAGTACACAAAGACAATAGAAATGAATACAAGAGACTGGAGATCAGAAATGTAGTTAGGGGTCAGGTTATGGACTTCCTGCAGTATTAGGGTCATGTTTCTAGAAATGTTTATATCACTGGCAAAATAGAACACAGCAGGACTGCACTGAATGTTTCCGGGTGGGGACACATGAGTCCGGGACGAGAATGTCACTGTCTTGGTGTGGTGGTCCACCAAAACCCCCTCTACGACAGAAGAAGGGCTTTCCCTGGAGCAGCTTCTGTGAGGATCTGAACAGGTTGTGGCTAATGAGGAGACGGTTGGACCCTTGCGGGAATTTGAGAAGCAAGAGAGGGGACAGAGTCTGTAAAGGGCAAAGATTCAAAAAATAGCGATAATGTGACAGGTCAATGACTAGTCATAAAAATAACTGGTTTTAAGTCTAGGAAATTCAAAGAGCAGATTTTTTTTTAAGTAATCTCTATACCCAACATGGGGCTTCAACTCATGACCTAGAGATCAAGAGTTGCATGCTCTTCTTCTCTTTCTTTTTAAGATTTTATTTATTCATTTATGAGAGAGAGAGACAGAGAGAGAGAGACAGGGAGAGCCCACAAAAGGGGAGAGGCAGAGGCAGAGGGAGAAGCAGGCTCCCCGCTGAGCAGGGAGCCCAAGGCTGGGCTCGATCCCAGGACTTGGGGATCACCACACAAGCTAAAGGCAGACTCTTAACCAACTGAGCCCTCCAGGCGTCCTGAGAGTTGCATGCTCTTCCCCCTCAGCCAGCGAGGTGCCCCTCAAAGAGCAGCTTTCTATTTCCAATTTTGAGTCCAAACTTTTGTGTTTAAGAGAAGCCTTAATTTACCTTTAAGTTTCTACATGTTAAAATGGAATTTATGATGGAGATGCACATCGTATACGTTTGTCTTAATTATATAAATAATCGAAGAGGATAACATAAATTGTATGTTGGGTTTTGTTGTTGCTGTTTGTTTGTTTTGGTTTGTTTTTTTGCTTTAAAGTTTTTTTCTTTCTTTTTTTTTTTCAGGACGCCTGGGTGGCTCAGTCCGTTTGCCTTCAGCTCAGGTCACCATCCCAGTGTCCTAGGATCAAGTCCTGCATCGGGCTTCCTGCTCAGCGGGGAGCCTGCTTCTCTCTCTGCCGGCCACTCCCCGACTTGTGCTCTTTCACTCAATCTCTCTCTGACAAATAAAGAAGTAAATAAATAAATCTTTAAAAAAATAAAAAATGTAAGGACTTTTTTTGTTCCCTAGGGTAAATAATATAGTTAAACTTCATTGTAGGTCAAATTACAACATGAATATGGACAATCCTAACCTCCACATTCTAGGTTCTGTTAGTTGTTAAATCTAAATTGTATACAATTTGGAAAAATTTTCTTCATGGTGGTTAAACAAAAGAAATTTCTTTATAATAAAATTCTCACGTTCTTGAATAAAAACAATTATTATGCTTTGTTAGCGCCCGTGTTGAGCTACTAAGGACAGTCCCCGTGCAGCAATCCAGACCAGGGCAGCACTAAGAAAGAACTTCCGTGCCAACTCAGTACACCAGGGCCGACATCAGGCCTCTTAGAAAACAGCCTTAGCCTTCCAGAGCTGCTGTCAGTGCTTAGTTGGTTACGTTGAAGAACCAGAAATTGTTTCAAGATCTAACGGAAAACAGGTAGCAAGCAAGGAGACGAGAGGCTGCCCCCACCTCCTTAATTAGAATTCGATTCTATTTGTTTGTTTGTTTGTTTGAAGATTTTATTTATTTATTTATTTATTTGTTGTTTATTTATTTATTTGAGAGAGAGAGAGAGAGAGAGAGAGAGATTGAGAGCATGAGCGGGGAGAAGGTCAGAGGGAGAAGCAGTCTCCCAGTGGAGCTGGGAGCCCGATGCGGGACTCGATCCCAGGACTCTGGGACCATGACCCAAGCCAAAGGCAATCGCTTAACCAACTGAGCCCCCCAGGCGCCCGAATTCGATTCTATTTGAAACTGCTTTGCCATCAGCCAGTGTTGAAATGTTGCAACCATCTTAACTCTTCTCATGTTACCATTTCACGTCCCTGTTTATCCAAAACGGGACGTGAGTGAAGACTCCTAGCACTTAGCAGCCGGTGGCATTCTGATCTGGTCTGCTTTGCCCATTTGTGTCGTGGTACCTAGCATGGTCATTTCTGTCCCCAGAAGAGCTCCCCCTGCCCATAGACCGTCCACACAAGGGCACTCTAAGTACGCAGATAGAAGATAGATTATACAATTTAGTGGAGACATGGAAGCATTTTCACTGCCTTAAGGACTGGAAACAGGCAGAAATATGACATATTTGTTCTCCATCTCCAACAAAAAATTGTAGGTAACTGAGTAACTAACATGAACCCAACGAGTTCTTTCTTATCAGCTTTGTTTGCTTTGCTTTTTCTAGTGAAAATATCTAAGTCATTAAAAAAGTCACAATGTCATACATATAACTCACCTACATTTATAAAGTTCTTTGAGGCACCGATACCAATTTATATACTATTCACTGAAATAAAATACAATGAATCTAGTTATGCCAACCTTCGTATTTCCACTGCTATCTTGTTTAAAAATTGAAGATCACGGGAATGCTGTTTTCCAAACGTTAAGAGTTAACATTATACAGTGGTCATAATGTCACCGTAAGGACATAAATTGTTTAAAGACAGGGAATCAACATTTAAGCAGGTTTCCTTTAGAATAAGGTAGAATTATAGGAATTATAATAAAATTATAAATTAAAATAGTTATAAAACACAATATAAAATAAATAATATATATTAAAATAAAAATATTTTTATACCGAGTAGTGCAATTGCTACCCTATGTAGCAACCCTATGTAGCTTCCCTATGACCCTGCAATTGCACTACTCGGTATTTACCCCAAAGCAGCAGATGCAGTACAAAGAAGGGCCACATGTACCCCAATGTTCATAGCCACAATGGCCCAAATCGCCAAACTGTGGAAAGAACCAAAATGCCCTTCAACAGATGAGTGGATAAGGAAGATGTGGTACATCTATACAATGGAATATTATGCCTCCATCAGAAAGGATGAATATCCAACTTTTGTATCAACATGGACAGGACTAGAAGAGATTATGCGGAGTGAAAAAGTCAAGCGGAGAGAGTCAATTATCTTATGGTCTTACGTGTGGAGTATAAAGAAAATCATGGAGGGCATCGTGAGAAGGAAGGGAAGGGTGAATGGGGGGAAATCAGAGGGGTCGATGAACCAGGAGAGACTGTGGGCTCTGAGCAACAAACAGGGGTTTGGAGGGGAGAGGGTGGGGGTTGGGCGAGCCTGGTGATGGGTATTGAGAAGGGCACGTGTTGCATGGAGCACTGGGTGTGGTGCATGAACGATCATTCTTGTAACACTGAAAAAATAAAATAAACATATTTGGGGGGAAAATAAAAATATTTTTAAATTTTAAAATAGGAAATATACTGACAAAGAACTATTTTTATTTATTTATTTATTTATTTTAAAATTTTTTTTTTTTTTAAAGATTTTATTTATTTATTTATTAGGAAAGAGAGAGAGTGAGAGAGAGCATGAGAAGGGAGAAAGTCAGAGTGAGAAGCGGACTCCCCATGGAGCTGGGGGCCCGATGTGGGACTCGATCCCGGGACTCCGGGATCATGACCTGAGCTGAAGGCAGTCGCTCAACCAACTGCGCCACCCAGGGGCCCCTAAGATTTTATTTATTTGACAGAGAGACACAGTGAGAGAGGGAACACAAGCAGGGGGAGTCGGAGAGGAAGAAGCAGGCTTCCTGCCATGCAGGGAGCCCGATGTGGGGCTCAATCCTAGGACCCTGGGATCATGACCCGAGCCGAAGGCAGACGCTTAAAGACTGAGCCACCCAGGCGCCCCCAGAGAAGTATTTTTAAAGAGTACACATGGAGAATTTTCTTAATGGAAAGAGAAATAATTACTTTTTAAAATAATCATATGCTGCTATTAAAATAAATTGGATTCTCTTTTTTTAATGTTTTATCTGCAGTTTCTATTACAATTCTTTCTATTGTTACAATATACCACCATTCTCTACGATCATAACTTATTTGCAAGAAAAATTAGTAAATAACTAATCTTTAGAAGAGCAGGAAGTGGATAAGAAATCTCGTATCAAATTACCAGGGATTATATTTGTAGAAACTTTCCTAAACATCCAAAATGTAGGGCCATACACTTTAGACGGGAAAGTTTACGTAGGTAATTCATAAAAGAGATAGTTGTGCACAATATATGACAAAAAGGCAAAGTGGAAAAGAGTTTCTAAAAACAGACAACAGATACTGTAAATGACTCAGAAAACCAAAAGGTGTTGTATATCTACAAATGCATAAAGGAACTGTAAATAAAGTATATCATTATATATCGAATATATTAACTTCTATATACCTTAATTATTAACATATTAACTAGATGTACAATTTTCTGCCATCGGAGACGTTTCTCAATCCACAAAATAAAACATAGAGTGTGTGATTTGTGTGTAATTCTGTTGACAATAGCGATATACCATTTTATTTATCTAAGCAGTAAGTTTCTTCAGCCCACTGTCAATTTTTCTACAAAACTTCATATATTTAACAATCGCTAATTATTACAGAATTTTAAAACCAGAAGATAAAGCCTCACTTGCCTTATTTAAATTTGCTCAGTTTACCTAAGAAATTCCAATTTCTCTGAAAGGGACATTCCTCTTTCCTTTGACAAATTAAAAAAAAAATGGATATACTTGTACAGGTACAATTCTTTTCTGGCTGATAAATGAGGGGAAAAAAGTAACTTAAAATCATCCCAGAAAATATTTGTTCTTTCTTTATGGTAAAAATCATAGATCGAAAGAGAAAATTAATGGGGAATAGAATATATTAGGATTGCATGAACTAAAAATTCTCTGAAGAGTTCAATACTCTTTCCTGTTTTTATCCCACCTACACTCCAGACTCTTTGTCTTGAGTGTATTTTCTGACAGTGTAAAAGTTCCTTTTGTTGTTCCCTGAATTGTACTCATCCGTTTCTCCTTGTGACTTTGCTCTCAAATCCACAGTTTCTTAAAAACAATGGTGTATTGTAACTTACTTGAATTACCTTGACAACACATTTTACAGATCTGTAACAATTCGATGTCTATAAATGAACGCAATGATTGCTTTCAATAAGAAGTTTTTAAGTAGGAAAAAAGTATGCACAAACGTCTACTTTTCATTGTAACTAACATTTTTTGATAATTAAGTTCAAATAATTTCAACTGACTTCCAGAATCTAAGTCCAACAGTGCTATCTAATCTGTGAAATAAAGAGCCAGTACTTTACCTCACTTTCAAATTCCCTTGTTGGAGCTGGCCGTCGTACACTGATAAAATATCAAAATCTTCTTCAAGGGCAAAGGTATGAAATGACAATTGTATCCGATTACGCTCTCCTGTGATAATGATCCAGGTGCAGTTAGCGTAGTTTGGATAACCATGGGGAAACCCTGGGCTCTCGATGGTGCCATTGGGGCCCTGGACTAAACCGCCACAGTTCTGACCTGTGAAAGAAAGCACACACAAGAAAACATATTATTTTGGCCTATCTTTACTCTGCATTGTTTTTTTTTCTTAATTTCCAACCATTTGGCCGATTTTTATAATGACTTATTTTATGACCCTTTGTGCACAATACTGAATGATAAATTGCACAAGTGTTCTCCAGTGCTACAAGGATGGAGTGGGGGGAGGGAGGCATACAAGGAAAATATACAAATTTAGGAACTCATATTAGAATTTGAGAAAAAGTGTTTTCTGTAATTTTCAAATACATCTTCATTGATACCAACCTGCCATATTCGTGAAACAAATTTGGTGTCAATTATCCAATACAGCATCATGCTGAATGCTGAAAAACTCTGCCTTGAAGTTCCTTGCTCAGAGAAACGACACTGATAGATCCAATAACCGTCACAAAACTACACTGACACACACACATATTAGTATATCCAAATGCCCGCAACCTGAAGCAACATGAACAATTAGGGAAAACCGCATTCAGCATCCAAACTACCGATTTCTGCCTACACTGGCAAAGTCCCACAAAGCCAAAGAATAAAACAAAACTGCAGAAATCTACCCAGTTCAAAAGAAAAGGCGTAAAACAAGAGAAATTAAAGTATGCAAAACTTAGGGAGCAGCCCATCAGAATAAGGGACGTCCCTCCATCAATGTCTTCCTTTCCCTGAGCAGGATTCAGCAGTTGGGCAGGGGAAGGTGAGTGCATATCCCCAGGGACACATGCCATTAAAGACAAGGCTCAGAGTCAGGCTTCCGTTAGCAGGGTGCAGGATATCCCACACTTTGTTCCCCTTTCTTATTCTAACTTCCCTTAGATAGGTTGAATTAAGATTGCTTTTACTGTTCAAGATTGACATTTGTGCTATGGTAAGTGCTGTGAAATGTGTAAGCCAGATGATTCACAGACATGTACCCTGGGGCAAATAATACATTATATGTTAATAAAAAAATTTAAAAAAATAAAAATAAAAAAAAAGATTGACATTTGTGATATGGTGATTTCTAATAAGATGTATAATAAGAAATATATATATATATATATTTGGTCTTTGTCCTCTTTGTGGCAGCGCTCCTAAAACCTTTGGAATTTTCTAATGGATGTAAGAAAAAAAGCATCTCGTGTCATGTTAATGAGAGAACTTTTGGAAAGCCAATAAGGTTGGGGGCCAGTTGCAAGGGGAAAACAACCAAGTGGTTAGAGGGGTTGGAACTTTCAGTACCCCCCCTATGACCTCCCAGAAGGGGACAGGAGCTGGAGGTTAGATCTACCTCCAATGGCCAGTGATACCTATTAATTGATCATACCTATGCAATGAAGTCTCCATCAAAACACAAAAAGAAGGAGATCACAGGGTTTCCAGGTTGGTGAGCATGAAAGACCGTGCTAGGTGCATCTCCTCTGGCTGCTGATTTGTATCTTTTAGGGTCCTTTGTAATAAACCGATCGTCTAGCCAGTAAACGGGTTTCCTGAGTTTGTGGGAGCCCCATCTGGCACAGTAACGGAACCGGAGGAAGAGGCGCTGGGAACCTCTGTTTTACAGCCCGTAAGTCGGATATACAGGTAACCACCTGGACTTCCAGTTTGGGTCTGGAGGGAAGGCAGAGCCGGAGAACCAAGCCCTTCGCCTGTGAAATCTGACACCTCTGCAGGTGGACAGAGGCAGGATGGAGGTAACCTGAAGGACACCCCGCTGGTGTGCGGAGCATTGCTTGTTTGCTGATGTGGGTCCCCGGCCCCACGGGCTACAGGTGGAGTTGGTGCAGAAACCAAAGCACACGCTAATGGGGACAAGACAGGAAGAACAGTGAGCACCATAAATCTGCCTGCAACCGCTGAGCTGGTTCCTAAGAGCGGGTTCCAGGCGGCCTTGGCTCCTCAGGACTTTATGGTATTGATTTTAACATTGGGATCCTCTGGCCGTTCTCAGATTTCAAGAGCAGTTCCAAGGAATAAGCACCCCCCGCCTTTTTTCCTGTAAATTGTAGCCCCAGGATTCAATGTACAAGGACTCGTGGTGAAAGCACAGTGTCTGGGAGATTGGTGACAGCCACATACCCGTCCCTCCGCTGTGTTTCTACCACCAGATAAACCCTAGGACCCTTCCCTTCCTGACCTCCCCTGCCTGACACCCTCCTCCTTCACCCACCGGCTTGTCCCCCATCCTGCTCCTACCTGTTTCCCCCGCCTCCTCTCTTCCCTCCCTCCCATGTATGGCATAGAAAGCTTAGGGACATGCCCTATTCTGGGACTTCGTGTACCTTCCACAGCGATGTGTGGGTCAACCAGCCCGAATGAATAGGTCACGGCAGAGCCACCGATGGCATGCCCTAATGAACACATTGCAATCACTTTAACTGTGAATATCACCATCATGGGAGGAAACAAAGTAACTCCTATCAAATCCGTGCAGCCTTTACTCTGCCTGGTATTGATTAGTATGCAGCCCCTGAAATCTGCCTGAGGGCTTTTGTCCTTCTTCATCCGGACCTTTTCCATCAATATGCTTAAATGTATTTAAATGTTTTGACAGGAAGAATATAGGAAAGTTTGGGAAGGATCGGGCACACTCAGATTATTATAGGTAGTGTAAATATCTGAATACAGGTATTATCTTCGCTTTTACTGTTGAACTGCAAACAGGAGATTATTTGCAACTACATTTTACATGTTAAAAATAACACAATAGTAGCTCTCAGAGAGTCAAGTCTTTCCCAGGAATATTATCAAATGCTGGTGGGAGTTTGCTAAATCTTAATAAAAAAAAGATTTAATGAAAGAGATTTATGAGTTTAAAACCAAAGAACTAATAAGAAGCCCATTTTCCACTAAATTTAAATCTAACAATAACACCGTAACAAGTAGATATTAAAGCTGTGGGGTTTTGAAAGGTCTTTAAGGAAAATAGCTTTTCTGGTTTATCTAGCAGTTCTTGCTTCACAGTAAATCAAAAAGTGAAGACTTGATTATAAATTGGGGGAAAGAAAAATAAATTCTAGAGAAAAACTGTCAGCTGGAAGGTAGCTACTATTATAGACCCATCACGCTGAACCAGATTATCAGGTATTAAGATTTTCTCCATGGAGGAACATTGAGGCTGCATTGGGTCCCAATTAGTATAGTGCAGTTTGAAGAATGAGTCATATTTGATCAGCAGATAGAATTTTCCACAGGCCCTGGCAGAGACTTTGGGAGCTGCTCAAAAGTTTAGTAAGTAACTCTCAAGCTTGGCTGAGCGTTCCAAACAATGTAGGTAGGGGCTTTCCTAGTGCCCATGCCTCAGATCCTTTCTTCCTTCCTTCCTTCCTTCCTTTCTTTCTTTCTTTCTTTCTTTCTTTCAAGATTTTTATTTATTTATTTGACAGAGAGAGAGATCACAAGGAAGCAGAGAGGCAGGCAGAGAGAGAGGGAGAAGCAGGCTCCCCGCTGAGCAGAGAGCCTGATGTGGGGCTCGATCCCAGGACCCTGAGATCATGACCTGAGCCGAAGGCAGAGGCTTTAACCCACTGAGCCCCCCAGGTGCCCCGCCTCAGATTCATTCTGATGCAGGTGTCTGGACCGGGAATATTCAGGACAACCTTGAAGAACAGGACTGGAGACCTTATGCTACTGAAGATCACATCTTATTATGATACTATAGTAATCCAAACATTGTTTAATTGGTATGAACTTACAACCATAAACAATGGCACAAAGTAGAAAGTCCCCAAACAAATCATGGAGAGAGGGACTCTAGATTTATAACAAAGGTGCAGTGCACTGCGAAAAGGATGGTATTTTCACTAGATAGTGCTGGGCCAACTGGATATCCAAATGGGAAACGTAAACCTCGACTCCCTACCGTACAATGCACACAAACATCAATTCCTTATGAATTGCAGACCTAAATGTCAACTGTAAGACAGTCACACTTCCAAAGAAAACAACATAAAAAATCTTCTTAACTGCGGGGTAAGCAAAGACTTCCTAAATAGAACACAAAAAGTAAGACTCCTAAAAGGAAAGAATGCAAAAGAGACAGAAACACGGGGATGTTGCTCTTCAACAAACAGCACGTTCATAATATAATAAATAAGCTTCATAAATCAATAAGAAAAAGGTAATAGTATAGAAAAACAATGACTATAGGCAGCTGGAGAATCAGAATCAGAGTAGGGTTTTTCTGAAATTGGAAAGAGACAAATGGATCATAAAATGGAAATCCTTCAGCGGCCCTGACCACTTTCTCACCTGGGCCAGCGCCAATCCAAAAGGTATAAGGAAGTAGCATTTTGTGCTACAGAAAAAAAAAAATCCTGATTTCATTGGTCTTTCTTTTAGGAACAACGACCCCACACTGTTTTATGCCACGCAATTTTCGGTCCTACTAAGGAATTGTGAACTTGCTAGCCAACTACTCACTGTCTCCTATCCCATTAAATCATCTCGACTCTTACTTAAAAACAACACACATGGCATGTGAAAACAATTATTTGTCTAAGCATCAGGACTACAATGGTATTGACTAGAGCTCCTGAGAGTAATTCAAAATCTCCACTAATGCTGCCTCCAAAGACATCTCCTTAATAACAATTACCATAAAGTTGTGGACCTCAGCATCATTATGACCTCTCTGGGGTTCATGCGTCCTGACACACTCACCAAACGTAATGGCTGACACCACCTATAATTAAACTTAAATTACTCTCCAAGTGGTTAATCCCAGGATGTAAGGCGATTATAATGAATGAGTGCAAATAACTTATAGATTATGTCCTTCCCTGGGATGAGAACTTACTTCAGGTATCTTGGTAAGGTAGGTCTGAAAGAAAGATTGCTTTGACAGCAAAGAGTGCTTTCGATTGAATACAATAAAGCTGCAGATGAATGAATGTAGATTACACATGACATCTACATACATCTCTGAATTTCCAGAAGTTATGCAGAGTATGGGTCTTGCCTGTGGCCCCGCTACTGGCAAATACCAAGGTTGGGGTTCTTCCTTAAATGTTCCCAGCAAAGATTTTTGCCTGTCTTCCTTCTACAATTTTCCCCTCTTAGTTCTTACACTCTAATGGGCACTTGCCTGCTATAGAAAACTCTGAAATATTTCACAAATGTTTCCTTTTTATATGGCTTAAATCTATGCTTCTGGATTTAAATGTGGACCTTAGAAACAGCTTAAAATAAGCAGATTATTTTAACTGGAAAAAAATTTGATGGACATATTTTCAAACACTGTAAACATAATCACACGTTAATATATTGCTCGATGGGCATCTATTGTAAGTACTTTTGTAAGTTATATTTCCTAAGGGCACTGAAGTAATCTGCAGATAATTTTAATCTCTTAGCGAAAATCGTGTTGTTCTTTGCAAGATTGAAAACTCAATTATGGCAGAAGAAAATGCCTACTGGTCTTCTTTCTGCAAGTAGTGATGCTGAAGGTTACCTTGAAATCAAATGTCAATGTCGATGGGAGAAAAAGAATTCATGTGTATATGCATATGAATGGCATGCCTAACTTACATACACACCTCACAGGAACACACAGAACTGAATCCAAACCTAAATTGTTAGGTGCCACAATTCAAACAAACCCAATTGGAACATTTCAATACATGCCTGAATTTGAAGGGATTGCTGTCTAATAATGTGGTCTAGTAGTTATATCTCATTGAAGCCAGGAAAACAAAAGACACTAGTATCTAAATCATCTCACAGTTAAATTACACCGTATTAAATACTCAGTTCATTCTGAAGTAACCAACAGAATGTTAGGTATCAGGGACTCAAACAGAGTTAATTTAGTATAGATTTCTACCCAATTTAGAGCTCCTCGGTACCACGGCGTCCAACGCAGAGGATTGCCAGCAGGCATTTGAATTCTCTCTCAGACTTTTGGAGTGAGGCACTGTTTTCAAAATACATTTTCACACAGCATCTCAGCTGGCCAGACAGCAGTCCCACAACATGGCGGGTAGAGACATGGAAATGCGGATTGAGGTCGAGAGCCTTTCCAAGTGTCTCAGCAGCGAAGGAGGGCTTTCTGACACCAGAGACTCGTGTGCGTCCCACCAAATCTCAGCTACCTCACTGCAGACAAGCACCACGCCAGAGGCAGTCCATCCTCTGCTCCAACACGGGTGGAACTGCAGTGAATGGCTCAGATCGCACAATAAAACAGTGATGAAACACAGATATTTAGAAACCGTCACTTCAGGTCTTCTCTGAAACTGAGCTATGCCCATTGCAGGGGACAAAAAAAAGGTATACAGTAGCATTTAAAACGATAAAAAGCACTCACGGCCCCATGACCAAAGATAACGATGGCTGTCACTACTGGACACTTTTCTAATCTCGTCACGGTTTCAAGTAGTGCTGCGTTACCGGATACACGTGCTTGAGGGGACCTATTGGCCAGTCCTGCAGAGTGAACAAGAGCCAGTAAGAACTGGATCCAGGATGTGTCTTGCTTTGTTTGTTTGCTTGTTGATGCCAACCTTGATTCTGAGAGGGTCCATAAGATCACCCCTGCCTCCTCAAGAAGACGCCTGGAAAAACCGAGTGCTGGTGAGGGTAGAGCTGATGAGTGTTTGACAGGGCTGTACCCATGAATGTAACACACATTCTAGTACAGGCTGGATTTCTTGTGCTCTGTGACAGTTCCCTAGTTGGGAAACACTCAACCGAAAACATGGCGCCATGTCTTTGTCATTTTTGAGATGAAATAACCTCTCTGCTCTGAAGGTTCACCACACTGGGGTCTGTACCCCTCCTCAACTCTTGCTGTCGAATTTGTGCTCCTACTTAGCACACACCTTTCATTTCCTAAAAGAAAGTGTTTTCTGGGATGATTCATCTGTGATTCATCCTGGTTTGCTGTAAGCATGTGACGAATGAGTGTGTGTACAAACAAATGCCTTCCTCGATTCACAGTTGTTCAGACTGTTGTTTTCCTCAACTCTGGACCTGATGACCCTTCTTAGAAAGTAATAAATACAATTTTTGCAGAATTCGGTTGCCAAGAACTCGGCATGTACTATCTCATTTAATTCTTCTACAGCCGTTCAGGTAGGAGCTAGCCCACCTGCTGTTTTGCTAGCTGTTGTATTTATTTGGACAAAGATTTATGATAATATAATGCCTTTGCTATGTAAAGCCCCAGTCTAAGGGCAAATATTTTCCTATCCAGGAAATTTTGACTTCCGCGATTTGGTTCATTGACTCCAGGGAGATATGGTCTATATCGTTCAGTATGTGAAGGAAGCCATACAAGGAAAGGACACACTCCATGCTGAAATCTACCAATACCGACACCAGTCACACGATAAATGATCGCTAGGGCTGCAGAAGAATAATTGAGAGATGAGGAGATTTGGGAAGTATAACATTATATTCCAACTACCTGGCCTGATACCATTTAAAAGAGCAAATAAATTTGTATGTAAACATAGAAAATGGGCAGAAGCTATATGAACATCACAGCTAAACCTCAGTAAAGACAGACATAAAAAAATAAACAAGTTTGTATCATGTTGCAACAAGCACAGACTACCACGCTGATTTATTTTGAAAACAAAGCAATTCAGAGAAAAAATTTAAACATATTTATTAATATCCAGAGGCCACCTCCATTCATTCCCTCTATCCTCTCTGTGAAAGCAACAATTTATGTTTGTCCCATCTTATGCATATTTCCATGCAAGTGAAATTTTACTCCTGCAAGACCAGATTTTTGATCACCAAAGCTTCTCCGATTTTAACATTTTTATGGAAAGACAATACTGCACACCCGTAGGTTTGCTACAAGACTAAAAATTGCCTCCTCTTCTTGCTGTAACAAGGTTGTAACTCTGAAGTTAAAAAAGAAATAGTTCACTGTAATCTTCACTTGAATATTTCATTGTCTTTAATGACTAAGGGGTATGACATACTTTGCAGTGATCCAGCATTTCAAATATCAGGAGCCCTCAAACATTAGCGGTGGACGTGGAAGTTTCCCGATCAGAGAAGTACTTTTTGAAGTGGTAAACAAATCAAATATGCATTAAACTCTGCATTATCTTCTACAGTTTCATCGATTACTTCAGGGTCTGCATTATTTGGAAAATGATTAATTGCACAAGGATCATGACTTAAAATGCCCTTCCTAGGACTTTGACTAAGGTGTTGCAAAATTAAGGTCTTCAGGCATTTTCTAGGAACAGCATGTCCTGAAGGAAGGTTTAAAAGCATTATACTTCTCAGTGTACTAGGAGGAGCTGAATATTGGCTACCGAAGCTGAGAGCCTTAGGGTGCTTGTTTTAGTTTTAATCCCAAACACTTATGGGAGATTACTCACAACATGAGCAAAGAAAAAAAAAAGTAGAAAAGCCAGAGGCTCATGAGCCTGAGATGAGGCCAAGGAATTGGTTCATCCCTAACGACGCCATAGCCCGTGAACACAGCTATGCAGGTAGCCCTTCGAGGACATATGAACCATGGATACTCAGTTTCTACTGCTTTATAACAGAAGATGAGGTTTCCCCTGGGCTGTGTTAATATAAGGAGTATGATCTTTCTTCATTCCAGCAGAGTTTCTCATAATAACCATCTGCCCCTTTGGTCTGCTTGATTTATTTCCCTTCCTAGAACACATCACGCTTACCCACACCTCAGGGCCTTTGCACATGCTTATCCGTCTGTCCCAAATGCTCTTCCCCAAGATCTTCCTATAGCTGATATCTCTTCCTGCAGATGGAGTGCAGACACTCATCTTGATCAACAACCCCCTACATCATTGCTCACTATCCTGTGCTCTGTTTATGTCCTTGTTGTATTCATCTTTTTGTGAAAATGTCGAGTTTCCTGGTTTCCTCATTGATTACCTATCTCTGTAACTAATAAATAATGCTTTCAAGAGTGAGGACACTGCCTTGATTACATCCCCATTCTAGAATAGTGTCTGGTACTCGATATTCAATAATCGGAGGATGTGGACAAGTTCAGTATATGGGTGAGAGGCAGTGATAATGGTGGCATAAATTTCATCTATATACACACCCAGGTAGAACAAGTCTGTAAAAAGACAATGTCGTGGTTCTAGAAGGAACTTCAACCGTTGACTCCAGCCAGGTGCTGGATTACACAGAGCGCTTAGATTTCAGTGCTGCCATTCGTATCCCAAGAGGAGTCCTATAATCTCAATCCTGTTTCGCAGCCTAATTACAGAGAGCTCCTTAGACTAATTTAAATATTACTTGCTTTCTCAGAAGCTGAATTTTTCCTATGCAACCCTCCTTGTACATGGGTAACTGCCTTTTCTTTTTCAACGCAGGTCATAATTCAGGGCAAGACAAAGCTGCAATGAGTCAGACCTGGATCCGTACGGATATGATGTCAAAGTCGTTTCCTGAGCTCCCACCCCCAGGGGAGGAAACCGTAGTTCATTCCAGGTCTGCCACGATTTCACTAGCTGAGAAATTGTTACCTTAATGGTGATAAAGTCATTCAATGTCTACCCACGCTGCAGAGACGAATCGGAAGAACTTTGTGCGTCCTGTAGGTGCAAAATTGCATTGGTCTCTGGGTCAAACAAAACAAAAGTGTGACGGATTTCCAGTGTGGAGCACTGGGGACTGGAGCAAGTCACCTGGTCAATGAGAGCCTCAGTTTCCCAGTGGGCAATGAGGGTGACTTTGCAAGGTTCTTACAGTGATTTCTAGAAGGTGCCTTCGGGGGCACCCATGCTCGCTTGGTACCTTGCCCATACGGTCCCTCACTGCCCACTATGGTACTTGGAATACCAAGACTGCAATTGCCAAATTATTTGACTTTAGAGATTTTGAATGATGCAGCTGGTCATATCACTAAACAAGCCAAATTAACACAAAACAAAGAAGCAAGCGAAGCCCCACTCTATTGTGGTTCCCAGATCCCACACGGGCACTCTTTAAATAGATGACGTTTTGCCTAAAACAGGTTCCCATCTACATTTGAGTTTTCCTTTCAGAAACTTCAAATCTATCTTTCCACACTAAGAGTTATTCTGAAGCCAAATCTACTTTTCTCACAGAAACAAACCATACTCATCAATTAAGATAATTCTTTCTCTCCATGGCCTGTACAATTAACATTCTTAATTGGATGTCAGACATTTCTTTATCTTTTAATGGAATTCCCAGTAATGAAACACATCATTACAGATAACTAGGATTGAACTCTTCCCCAAATTTGAAATAATGTTATTTCATACTCCTGATTTAATACATGAGAAGTCAAAAGAAGGATAAATCAGACTCTCAAGGTAACCGTGGTGATCAATGTAGGGAAATAAGTTTCCCTTACACAGAGCATTAAAAATCAAAGATGTTAATGGATATGGCTTAATCACGATGCTGTACGATTTAGTGTTCCCTGTTAAGAAAGGTAAAATAAAACCACCAGCTGACTCCTTCACTGGGTGCTCAGAGTTTCTACCAGCACCGGCCTCCCCAACCTCTGCATGAATTCTTTCCATGCAGATGGAGGCTCGCTTCCCTTCCATTCCCTATTTCTTTCGTTCCTGAATATCAGAGAATGATTTCCAGATCATCCAGAGATATTTTTAAATTATAACAGTATGGTCTATCTTAATATTGAGTGAATTTTCTCCAAAGAGAAACTGAAATGTTCAAAAGTCATGCCAAGGGGCACCTGGGTGGCTCAGTTGGTGAAGCGTCTACCTTCTGCTCAGGTCATGACCCCAAGGTCCTGGCATCGACCCCACATCCGGCTCCTTGCTCAGTGGGGAGCCTGCTTCTCCTTCTGCCTACACCCAACCTGCTTGTGCTCT